>CM041777.1:227938633-228538633 GCA_023374045.1 Limonium bicolor | reverse complement strand
GGAGTACCATCGAATGGTTGAAGTAAAGGAACCCAGTCAAGTTAAGGAAACTAAAGGAATCAGTAAGTTCATTTAAGGAAATGTTTAAAGGTGAACAAGTGCGAAGTGCACTGGTTAGTAAGTAAAGAAATCGCACATGTCTTAAGAATCTTGAGGATGAACATAATAGCTGGAGTAAGTACCCAGCCTACATATGGTGAGGCAAATGCCTAAAATGGATATGTTAATGTGCAATGATCGGGATGAGACTCCCGAGATATCAATTTCACTAAAGAGGATATTTAGCCCAACAAAGAACGCAGAGCGAAGTAGTAAATTAAACATACAAATGAGTGCAGGCCAGATGAAATGGCATAACTTAGTAACACCCAGGAACTATCCTTAAAAGGGTGTTTGGATCAACAATGGTTGAATGAGATAACGTGGCAGAAACGCAAGGGTTGAAACTAACACCTGGATTAAGCATAAGTTGTCAGGAAGAAGTCTGACATCCTTGAAGGAGCATCCCATGAAAGGAACGACGACCTTGTCATGGAGCCCAATACAACCTATAAACCGTGTAATATGTACGGAGAAGTAAATGTGTGTGAACAGCCTACAATGAGTAGAGCTCGAGACAATAAGGCTTATAAGCCACAAGTGGAATGTGTTAAGAAAATGTTATTGATCACAGAGATTCATGTTATATAAGTAAGTAAGCGGATAACGAACCACTGCTTCAAGAGTGGGGATACCTCTGACATGTGAGACCGCAATAGCGGTAGTTAGTGTGAGTTATGTGAATTAAGTCAGGAATGTTAAAGGTTGACTATGTTGTTACTATGAAAAGAGTTGTACCAGTTGTGGAGACTGAAAGAGTGATAAGTCGAATAGCAACCACCATTACGTGTGGGATGCTAGATGTGAAATGAACAACGCTCAAGGAGCATAAAGACTCGAAGAATAGCGTATTCAGCAACCAGCCAAATAAATGGCGAAACACAGTGTAATGGCAGAAGCTAATATAATAGCGGATGCAGTGTAAGTTAATATTATACGATGACAAAGAGCACAGTGCGCAGTGAGCGACCGTTGTATACGCATTGTTAAATAGTTGTATGGCGAATAAGACCAGTTATGAGTTAAAACCAGTGGAGATACAAGATAAGTGATGATAAACAGACTGGGCAATAAGCCAGTGGTCGGTACTATGTGATGAGGAACACAGTATGAATTCCTATCGCTATCTCATAAGAGACTTACTGTCAAGAGTTTACGCCTCTGCACTCTATATGACTGAGTGTTTTGGTATTGCGCTTGCGCGGTAATGATCAAGTGAGATAGCTAGGAAGTCTGAAAATGTTAAATGTGATAGAAGGACAAGAATTATGGTGTGATAAAACCGATGCATAAGAGAAGCACGGTAGTACCAATCAAAGGGTACTTGGTTGACATAAGTGACTACAGTAGCACGATTGTTGAATATCGGTATGGAACATACCTCAAGTGTTGGAAATAACCGACAGAGTACTACACAAAAGGTAGTAGCTCAAACTTAACCGACAGTAAGTCGGAAGAAACCAAGTAAATCATTGTAGAATACAATAGATTATTGTGGAAATGAATAGAGAGTTTGTAACTCACCGAATTCGCTCACGGTAAGAAATACCACGCGTCGGTTGAGAAACCGTTATTACCAAGATAAAGGTGATAATCGGGGATGCATAATACAGTAAGGATAATGTATGGAGCAAACTAAGCTCTAAATTATCAAGAGTTGCGCAGCAGAAACTAGTGAGCCAGCGATTCAAAATGTTGAATGTGTGTAGTGAACATGAGTGGATGGCTAATTATTAACGCTTATAGTCTCACAGGCCAGAATCGAAACCAGTTAAGAGTTAAAATAAACTCTAGTGAGAATTCTTGGTTAGGGACTAAACCGCCAACATGGCTAAGATCCTCAAACCAGAACACAGTGTATAATAAACCGCGTGGAGTTAAAACACTTCACGACGGTAGGACGTTATAAACCAGTGATTAAGTGATTGATTACGTGGGTGTAATCCCTTTTAAGGGGGGTAGAGCGCAAAACGTTAGTGTGTTTTACCGTACAAGTGTACGTGAACTATGATGTGCATAGCACAAAATGAATTGTTTTGATGATTAGTGTGTGTGTTACATAAACATACACATTCATTCATGGTTAATTGTGGTAATTACGCACGGAAGATGCGAATACCCTTGCGATAAGTGTGTTTATTGTGTCAACAAATGTGTGAAAGTATAAGTATAAGGGAGTAGAAAAACTCCCGGGGAACTAAAACCCCGACAGTGCATGTTCATAAGATACCAAATGTAATATTGTGTATTATTTTTGATAAAAATATATATATATATATGGATATATGTATATATACAGTATTGTGATTTATGAAGAGGTAGGACACCAACGTAGAACCTAGTGAGAATTAAATTCCCTAGGTAACTTGATTTAAAATAAATCGGGAGAGTTGATTGATGGACATAGTTCCACCCTTGGAGATGTAATGATTACGACTAGATGGATTAGAAGATAGAAAATGGTACATGCTTGAATTAGTTGTTGTTTGAAAATGAAGTGGGAGGTGAAACTTGATTATCATGAGATCAAGGGAAGCCGAACACAAATTGGGGTGGAAAGATAGTTCAACTCTGATGCTGATCACATTAGGGTTGGATGATTCTTGAAACTCCCTATAAGTGGTCACAAATAATCACATCAAGAATAAGATGCAGTTAACAATAATTGGACTTGGAGTTGTATTGAATTTTCAAAAGAATTTTAAAATTGGGTTTCAAATTCTCAATTGGTATTTTCAATACATCAATTAATATTTTAAGATTCTTAAACGGTATTTTCAAAGGAAGGACTACTTTTATGTGACCTTGTAAAGGATTTTCGATTAAGATCCTTCCAATAAAGGATTTCGTTATACTTAACCTCGTAGAGGGTATTTCCTACTACTTGCTCACGAGCTGAGGACGTATGAGCCTTTGTCTTAGGACCGGTGACATGAGAAGTATATTTTAAAGATGTATGCAATTGTTTTGATTTCCCAAAGGAACGGGGACCAGAGTGTCCATCGCGACCGGTTCTGCGGGATCACAGTGTATATGTACTCTACATGGGTCTCGAACTCATGAAGAGAGGGAAAAGGAATTTCTGGTTGATATACATGCTATGACATGTTGTGTGGTATGTGTAGTAATTATTATTTTGGACCTTGAGTCCTAATGTGATTGAATTCCGAAAGTGTTATGTTACCTAGACCATGTGTCTAAAGGTTGTTATGTTATCAAGACCTAAGAGTCTAAATGTTGCTATGTTACCCAGACCTAAGAGTCTAAGGGTTGTTATGTATGTACAATGTTGTTAAGGTACCCGGACCATTAAGTCCGAGGCTACTAAGTAAGTATGTTATGTTATGTATGGATGTGTATATGTACCCGGACCGTTAAGTCCGAGGGTGTGATGTAAAGTATGTTGTTATGGAAGTTGTATGTTGCAAGTAATCCCCGTATTCTAACCAATGTGTGGTGTGGGAAGTGTGAACTTCGAGGACGAAGTTCTTTAAGGGGGGTAGATTGAAATACCCCAAACCTTAATATGTTAATTAACTATGTAATTATAATTTTCTAAGGCTAATTAAGTCCTTAAGATTATTGGTGAAGAAATAAAAACCAAAAAGAATAAGAAAATGCGTAAAAGTCACAAAACGTGAAACCGTGTATTTAATTATTTTAGGAGGTACATAACCTTCGTTAGAGTGATACATGTATTTTTATACCTTAATTACACATTAATAACATGTGGGAAAATTCCGGAAGAAAACGGATTCAAACCATGCGTAAAAACGCTAACGGAGTCCTAAAACACGTTTTTCGAGAATACCGAAAACGTGACTTTAAACAGTAAACGACCCCGTAAAAATTATAGTTGATCATATAACTGTAAATAAACATTAATGGGAGTATAATAACCATAAAATTAAAAAACGAGAAAATTCCAGAAAACGGACCCGGTTAGTGAATAGTGCTAAAACCGGGTAAATTAATGGGCGTTTTCTGTAAAAGACGAAAAACGTTCCAGTGTGTATATATTAGTGGGCCGGTTTTTTAATGTAGACAGCCCCTCACACTTGACTAGTTAGCTAATTAAATAAGTCAAAAAGCAAAAAGTAACTTATACCCCACCACACTCTCTTTCCTCCTTTATTTCTTTTTCCTCTTTCTCTTTCCTCCTTTCTTTCTTCTCCACGATTCCTTTCTTCTCCCTCCTGGTTGCAGCCGATTGTGCAGCTCTCCCCTCTCCTTCCATGGCTTCTCATCTTCCTCCTCATGCTCTAGCCAACTCCAAGCTCCAAATGCAAAACAAATTACATATTTGAACTCTCCTCATCCTCCTCTACCTTTCCCTCTTTTCGGAATTTCAAAAGGATGAGTTTCATCTCCATGGGTTTTTCCCATTTGAAGAGAAAATGGCATATTCTTGAAGCTTGGAGTCTTCTCTCTCCTAAGGTAAAAATCTCCAAGAAAAACCTCATTTTCTCCATCTTATAGTGGTAACCGATTTTGTCTCTCTCTCTTACCTTGTCTTTCTTCTTGTTCTTGAGCTCCAAATTGACCCTTCAATGGTGGAGTAGTTTCCCTCTTGATTCAAGGGTGAGAATCCCTCTTAAAAGCTTCAAAAAGGTAAACCCTAACTTTGTGTTCTAGCCTTTGATTGAATTAAGATATTCCAAGGGTTTAGATAATTAATTGGGTATGTTTATGTGTTCTTGGATGTTGGGATGGAGTTTGGAAACTCCATACCCTCTTAACCAATTTTGGAGAAGATGAGGAGCAAGAGATGAATTAAGGAGGCTTGTGAAATTAAGGTAAGAAAAACTACCTTGAACCTTGTTTATAATTGTTTAAGTGTTTGGGATGGGTAAACAAAGTAATGAACCCAAAGGGATGGATAATGTGGTTATCGAGATTATGGAGATTTTTGGTGATTGTGTTGTTGTTGTTGTTGAATTTGAGGATTTTGTTATGTGCTGGTAGAACCCTTGTGGGTTTGGCTAGTTTTAGGATGAAATATGTGAAGAGATGAGTTTTGGGAGATGCTTTGAAAGTAGCCAAGTGCTGTCAAAATTTGTTTAGGAGATTTTGGACTTGAGTGTTTTATTAAAGGAAGAAGCTAGGTGTGTCAAGAAGATTCAAGTGAATGGTTAATGAGTTGGAAACCAAGCTAAGGAGAAGGGTGTATGAGGAGTAGAGTAAGTGATGATTTGAAGTGCTGGAAATGGCATTATTTGAATGGTAAAAGATGGAGCTAAAACTGTCACAAGAAAGTAATGAGAACTAGAAAACTAGTTATAAAAGTATAAGTGAATTTGAGTGAAATAACCAAAAATTAGTGAGGGGACGTGGTGTTGGATTAAGGTGATTGAGGAGGGTAATTAAGTGCTTAAACATGTAGATCACAAGTGGGAAAGATTGGAAGATCAATGGTGAAAGAAATGGAGTTGTAACAGATTTAGAAAACTCCAAATCTGTAAAATCTGTAGCAGGGTCCGGGACCTAGTCCATGGACAAAGTCCCGGACCACCCCCTTAATCTTGCCCGAGAGTTGTCTAGTATTTTGGTCCGGGACCTAGGGTGAGTATTAAGTCCCGGACCACCCATGTAATTCAGGCCGAGAGTTTCACCAGTGTTGTGGTCCGGGACTTGGGGTCAGTACAAGGTCCCGGACCACCCTATTAAAAACCGCCGAGACTTTCTGTAAGTGTTGGTCCGGGACTTAAGGTAGGAACTAAGTCCCGGACAACCCCCAGAATTCACCCATTTGAGTCTCGACTTGCGTCCGAACTTCAAAGCCCGGACACAAGTTCGGACATAGGGTAATTTTGAGCAAAAACTTTGTTTAAGGGTAGGAAATGATACCTAATGATGGGGGATTGTTAAGTGATGATGTTATAAGGTTGTTAAGGGTAAATAAAGTGAGTTATAATGGTAATTGAGTGGTGAAAAGTTGTAATAAAAATGTAAAGTTATAAAACTACCGAATGGGGTTAACCATGGGTGCAGTAGACGTTAAAAATTATATTACCCCGATATTAATGAAGATAGTTATAATGTTACCAGTTGTTCAAAGATTTTCAAGGAACATGTGATGGCACACTAGAGTGCAACTTCGGTGACAGGTATGGTTTTCTTGCAACCTGTGTCCTACCGGATTACACCGGCGTGTATGCCAATGTGTTTTTCTGTGTGTTTGCCACCTTGCAAGATAAAGCATGAAATGAGTTTACAGTAATTCATTATTGTGGCGTAATTAATTCCGATACCGCTTAACCTTAGTTATGTGTTAAATAATAGTTAACCGACTTTAGGTTCACATAAGAGATCGGTATTCGGAATAAACGTCCCAACCCATGGGAACGTTCTAACTACGGCTATCCGTGCGTTAGTGTATGTTGTGATTATGTGTGATGTATGTGGCTTGTTGGATATGTTGTTGTTGTTACTGGATACAGTTATCCATGTTGTTAAAAAGGGATATTACACCCTTATGTGTCTAACCGAGTTAGTAACACTATGTGAAGTGTGTATGTGATAAGTTCCATAAGGGAACCTCTAACTAATAAGTATATGTTATGTATGGAGAGGAATCGGTTGTCCGGTCGCGCGGCGTGTGTTGTTTGGGAGTTAATACATATATGAGAATTAACTCCCATCCTGGTATGTTAGGGTTGTTTTTCTTCATTGGATTTCGACCTCCCACTAGCTTAGCCAAAGCTTACCTACCCGACCTCCACATCGGGCTAGGAGGGAAATTATGTATAATGTTGGTAGGGTGTCGATGCCTAAGTTCGCTTCGACTCCCTCTTTGTTATGTTACGGTTGTTCTTCCTCCTGGAATTACAACCACCCACAAGCTTAACCAAGGCTTACCTACCTCATCACTATTGGAGTTAGGGGGAAACTATGTATGTTGTGATCGGTCCTATATGAGGCCGCCACTCAAGTAAAGGAAATGTATGTATGTTGTGCTCGGGCTTATATCACCCTGGCATTCCCTAAATAAAGTTATATCCTCTCAGAGGAGAGAAATTAAGTTGAGTATGTTATAAAGTGAAGTGTGTTGTTATTGAGTGTGTGTGTTAATTTGTGTTGTGCCCTATTAATGATTGTTTGCTTATAAGCATGATATGTGTGTGAGTTTGTGCATGTTTGAAATAAATCAACCGCATGCTAAGACGACAAATAGTTGTGCGTGGCCCGGTAGCATGCGGGCTGCGGGATTACCATACCAGCAAAGGTGCTGACCCCCTTTGGGGGCTCCCATACTTTTCAGGTACAAGGAACTGGAAGCCGTTCGAGAGTAGGACGGGGTAGTAGTTTGTATGTGGTAGTCATGAGAATTGTGGATATTTTATAGGTGTAGTAAGACCGAAAATGTATCGGCGTTAGTTGGTAATTACTCGGTACAGTTGTAATGTAAGGGATAATGATTGTTGGACATGGAACGGGATTTATGTGTAGTTGCTAGGGAGTTTAGTCCATCAGACCGGTACAATGTATGTATGTTAGCCTTGTTAGCCACGTGGGTGGATAACGGCGTGTAACACCCAAGAGTTGAGTTATGTGGTGAGTTGTTATTTCCGCTGCAAAGTGTTGTTAAGTGTGTTATTGTAGTTGGGGTGTTACAGATGATATCCTCTTTTTCGGAATTGCCAACACCACAAATATGTCTTTTCTAAATCAAACTATATCTAGATTTCTCCTTTCATCTGGCCATAAAATAAACCTTGATAAATCTGAGCTCTTTTTCAGCAAAAAAACTCTCCCCTAATATCTAAAAAAACATAGCCAACATGCTCAATGTTAAAGAAGTCTCCTCCTTATCCAAATATCTTGGCTTACCCCTCAAAATTGGTAGAAATAAATCTGACCTTTTCTCCTACCTTCTAAACTCTATCCACAAAAAAATATCCAGCTGGTCAAAACCAATGGCTCGGGCAGCTAGATCCATCATGGTTTCTAGTGTGCTACAAGCCATTCCAAATTATACAATGTCTTTGTTCTCCCTCCCTAAGAACATTACTGCCAAACTTAATTCAGCTTTCTCCTCTTTCTGGTGGAGTGGTAAAGTTGGTGGGAAATTCCTTCATTGGATTAAATGGTCAAAGGTATGTGAAAAAGTGAAGAGTGGTGGTTTAGGATTCAGAGAAGTGGAAAGTTTTAACAAAGCGCTCCTTGCTAAGCAAATATGGAGATTGTTAATCTATCCTAACTCTTTGGTTGCTCAAGTTCTTAAAACCATTTACTACCCCAATAACAACATTACAGAGATTGAGCCAAGTTCTAAAGGAAGCACTATTTGGAAGTCAATCTCTTTAGCTTTGGATCTCTTCAAGAAAGGAACCAAAAGTCAAGTTGGAGATAGCTCTAATCCTCAATTGCAACCTGTTGACCCCGGTATTGAACAGTGGATCTGGTCTCACACCAAAGACCATAAGTTCTCGGTTAACTCAGCTTACAACCTTCTTCTTGATAACTCAGTGTTTGAAAGTTCATCCAATCTATCTCACTTTGCTAGCAGATAGTGCAAAAAAAATTGATCCCAATATTTGTTGTCCAAGAGTTAAACTCAATCTGTGGAAGTTCCTGCTGAATATTATCCCTTGCCAGGATAATCTTGCAAATAGAGTTGGTGGTCCTTCCAACTGCTTCTTCTGTGGAGCCAAAGACACATTAGCTCATTGTTTTTTCCATTGTTTTGTGGTTTCTGAGATTTGGAACAACTTGGTTGATGTCACTAGTGTCCCCACTTCTAAGGCTGATATCCTCATTGACTGGTTCTATCTTATGGCTAAATGTTGGACTATAGAAAACTTTCTCTAATTGCAAATAACCTGTGGGTTATCTACACTGCCAGGAACAAAGTCAAGCATAATATGGAGCTTTCTTGGTGGAAATCAATTGGAGATAACAAAGCCTTTTTCGAAGCCTACATCAAGATTATGAATCAAGATAATACAACAGGTAGTCTTTTGACTCAGTGGTCTCTCCCTCCTTCTGGGTACTCAAAAATCAGCACGGGCCAGCTCTGTAATCACAAAGGAGACCTTATTATAGCTATTTTGATTCATGATGACCAGGGTCTCCCCTTAGTAGCTTTCAACCGGAAAATCTCTAACACTACTACAGTGCATCTTGTTGAAATCAAAACAAAAAGAATTGCTATGGAACTTGCCTCCTTGGTGGGTAGCCATAGCATATGTTTTGACTCGGCCCATGATATGTTCAAGAATACTCTCTGCATTGGCTTTAGCTGGAAAGATAACTCTACTTTGGAAGAATGTCCAAAAGTTAGAGATCTTATCCCTAGTTTTACAAATGTTTTTGTTGTGATCATGCTCTTTATGACAATCATCCTATTAGACTTGTGTGTAATTTAGGTAATCTTTTCTTAGATAGAACCTTGTATTGGATTAGGGAGCATGTTCCCTCTAACATCTTAGTAGCTTGTAAGCTTGATTGGGATCCTCAAGATTTAAGGGATGTTGCTCCCTTAAATTTGTCTTTTGCCCCACAATATTTATATAAGATGACTCCAAGTTTTATAAAAAAAAACTTAATATAGGTAAAAAAAACATCACCTCAGACGGGAGACTGTGCGAGCCACTCGCACGTAAGAAGGTGTGGACAAATGTGTTGGTAGTTCAGTCAGCAGTCCAGTCAGCTGCTGACTGGATTGTTTTTTTGATATATTAACTTTAAATTATTGTATCTTTTAAAATATAAGTCCAAAATTAAAAAAAATTTGCATCATTGTTCATCTAAATTTAAACTCTTTAAAACAAGATCAGCCATGAATATGTTTTGAGAAGTTTAAAAATTTATGTTAATTATATGTATATATCAACATATATCAACGATACTTATGATTCACCACATATAGTTTAAAATACACCATATAACATTAATAATACACCACAAAATAATAATGATTCAGTATTTGTTCCAAAGTTTGTTATTAATTCACTACTTATTAGTTAATGAATCATATTACCAATTTCAATGAATCATAATATCAAATTTAATGAATCATAACATCATTTTAGTGTATCATCAGTAACACATAAAAATAAAAATTTTAAACAATAATACAACACATCATAATATTTGGTACATAAGAAAAATACATGATTGACCATATAAGGTTTAATATACACCATACAACAATAATAATACAATACAAAAAATAAAAATGATTTTATCGGTTCCGAAGTTTATTATCTAATTCACCACTTATCAGTTAATGAATCATAATATCAATTTAATGAATCATAATATCAAAATTAAGGAATTATATTATGATTTAGTATATTATCATATACATGTAAAAATAATTTTTTTCAAAGTTGTCAAAATGTAGTCATGACTGGTCTTGTTTTGAAGAGTTTGAATTTAGGTGAATAATGATATAATTTTTTATTTTGAACTTATATATTAAAAGTTACAACCATTTAAAGTTAATATACTAAAAAGGCAATCCAATCAATAAAACAGTTCAATCAGCAACTGACGACTGTCAAATCTACATTTTGTACCTATGTTCACGCGGCTGTCCCGCATGATAGAATTTGAGCACCGCCTGAAGTTTTGACTCATTTTCTTATTGCTTTATGTTTTTCTTGAAAAAATAAATGAGTGGACTAAAGAAATAGATTTGAGCGAAAACATACTTCTACCCGTGCACGTTGATTTTCTAAAACATAATAGTAGCCCAACTCATCTATATATTTTTTCAGATATCTCTTTTTTATTATTAATTTATATTTTCTGTAATGAGTTTTAAATGTAACAAATATTTTAAATATAAGGGAATAACAATTACTTGAATATAAAAGTTCTAAATAAAAATCTAAAATAATTTATACAATTGAACAAGATTTGAATGGTGCAACATTTCTTTTAGTTTTTCAAAAAGAATGTTATAACAATTTAATTGATTAGTCATGGTTCTACTGTAAAAGTTTCATGTCAATGATCAATCACTCTTCTCCACAAAGACCTGCTCCGGCCGTCTTAATTACCACAGCGGTTATGGCAACCAGTGCAATACTTACTCCCTTAATATTTCCATAGATGTCATGTCATTAAAGTAACATAAAATTTGTTAAGCAACTTATTTCACTCAAAAAGCAAAAATTCTTACTCCTTTATTACTTTTACTTTTTTATGATTTCATTGTTGACGTTGTGTACTTTATTGCGTTTTGATATTAGTTTATTGTGGTACAATAGTGAACGGCACAGGGAAGAGATATTAGACAGTGAAGTGGCAGACAAACAACCAATAATAAAACAGTAAAATACACTGAGTTGAATAAGTTATTTTCTTTTTTCTTACTGACATTCAGTGTGTTCAACCCACAACCTCTTACATTCCTTCTTCCTTTTCTTTTGCAGACTCTCTCACTCACCCACTTCTTTTCAGGAGGAGCAGCTAGCTAGAGAGGCAAGGTACAACAGAAGGTCAGCTACTCGAACACGACGAAAAGGTGTTTGTTAATAAACAGATACTACTAGTACTACTACCACCGTTAAGCTCGTTTGGATCAATCTGTAACAAAGGAGGAAGGGGGAGAGGAGGCAGATGAATGTAACAAGAAAAGGAAGGGGATGAGAATAAGGGGTTGTTCGCTAGCCACAGGTGAAAATAACCAAAAGCTTGGTTTACAAGCTTTTCCTTTAATCTACCTCTAGTTAACTTATTGTAACTTGACACATAGATATTGGGTTAGATTTTAACCAATAATAAAATGACACATGGCAGATAAAAAGTAAAAAAAAAGAGGTTAATCCCTGCCACTCACGAATTGTTGTGAGCGAACGCCCCCTAAAACTTGAGGAGAGGAAGTGAGAGGAACACAGATGAGGATAAAGGTGATAAGGAGAAGACTTGCAAAGAGGAAGCGAGAAAAGAGCAGATTAGATAGATAAAGAAATAATTAGAATAGAGTTAACTTGTTTATTCTTTTCTCTCAACAACTCTAAATAAGTGCATGCTTGATAGGTGGTTATGTGAATTGCTGAGAATGGGAATAGAATTAGTGGGAATGAGTATGAGAATCTAAATAAGGGAATAGTTAGTGTATATCCATTCCAATGTTCAGTATTTTTAACTGTGTCAATGAGAAATAAATTTCATTGTTATTCTCATGCATAGTAGGATACACATATTATGATAAATTCGCTAATTCAACAGTTCTAAAATTACTTTATTGTTACATTAATAAAATGGTTACAAAATAAAATATAAGTATTTAAGCTAAGTTAACTATTTATTCTTTAACATATAAATATATAATTTAACATTTTGATGCATGGTAGATTATACGCACATTCTGATAATTTTATTGATAAAACAATTATAATAAATATTTTATTGTTAATTTAATTTTACAAAAAATACATTTAGCTCAAGTTTAATATTTTTAACATATAAAAATAATTTTAAAATTAAGTAGTGGCACCCGAGAATTTTTTGGGCAAAATGTTTTTAACATTATTGAAAGGAAATGAATATATATAATGCCACATTTTGTTTTTCTAGAATAAAAGCAATATGATAGCTGTAAAATAAATATAAAAATAAATTAATAGCTTTTAATTGATAATAAAAGTTAAACCATTATAATATAAAATGTATTGTAAGATATTAACTATAGTAAATTGATGAATATTGTAACACCCCATCCAACATGAACACACTTAGAATGAACTGCAGCGGAAAAACAAACTCCTCACATTACTTAACTCGTTGGTGTTACACGCCGTTAGCCACCCACGTGGCTAACAAGGCTAATCCATATACATTGTACCGGTCTGATGGGCTAAATTCCCGAGCAACTACACATTATTATCCCTTTCCATTAACAACAACAACACATACACCTTTCAACTATACCGAGTATTTATAAACTGATGCCGACAACAATTTCGGTCTTACTACACCTACTGTATACATACACTTAAATAATTACCCATGTACAACGACTACCCGTCCTACTCTCGAACGGCTTTCAGCACTTCGTACCTGAAATAGGAAAAGAAGAGAAAGGGTGGCCCCCAAGGGGCTCAGCACCTTTGCTGGTATGGTAATCCCGCAGCCCACATGCTACCGGGCCACGCACAACTAATTGTCGTCTTAGCATGCGGTTGATTATATTTAAATCATGCATGTAACAGTAAACACACAACACATAACATTTCGCCTCAATGGGCTCAACAAACGGATAATATATCCTTACTTAATAAGTCACTCTTGGTATTCATTATCCCTAGAGTGTTCCTCCTCTAATGGAGCTACTTCCTTAATAGACGACACTTACCCTTAAATCGGGTTATCCTTAAACGCCTCTTTTCTCAAACTGGGATTCATAACCATGATCCACATACTCCACATTATACAACATATAACATACACTACATAGCAACACATAACCACACTTTGCACGTTTCCACGTGTACAACATAACACCGCAATAGATATTGCATCACAACAAAATACATAACATAACGGGAATGGTTCTCTTAGGAACCGACCCAAACATTGCTTATACACTGGTGAGCCTAGAGAATGTTGCCAGTCTCATGATAAGCTCGTTATACAATAACAACAACACTCATTACCGTCCTAATAGTCGGACGAGTAACTTAAGTTAAGGCGGTTCGGGTTGGAGGCCCGAACACACCACACAAACACATTCCCCCTAAACCGATCATAAGTCAGAATAGCTAAGCTTTGGAATAAGCTAATGGGAGATCATAACCCGTGAGGGAAACAACCATAACAAGAGAAGGGTAAGGCTAAGAAGGATACCCTCTCCCAAACAACGCGCGACCGGCCAAACCGGATTCTCACTACTGTTAGTACATACTTACTTTAGATATCAGTTAGAACCCTACTATGGAGTCTATCATAACTACACACCATACAGTATTACAACTGGGTTAGACACACAAGGGAGATCCCTACATTCACATACACATATCACACAATCAACTCACGCATAGCCGTGGTTAGAACGCCCCATGGTTCGGGTCGTTTAATCCGAATACCGAACTCCCCATGTGATCCTAGACTCAGTTAACTAAGGTTAACACTGCCGAGGTTAAATGGTATCGGAGTTGAACACGCCACATATATGAATTACTGTAAACTCATTACATGTTTTATCTTACACGTGGCAAACACACAGAAAAACACATTGGCATACAAGCCAGTGTAATCCGGTAGGACACAGGTTGCAAGAAAACCATACCTGTCACCGGAGTCCACTTTATCATGTCCACTTATGTTCCTCGAGCAATTCTCGAACAACTGATAACATTACAATTACTTTATTAATATTGGGGTAACATGTTTGCTTAACGTTTAAAGCGCCCATAGTTTACCCCGTCATTCCCGTTACACTTAACTTACTCTTGTGATATTAAGTTTACAACTCTCACATCAAACTCAACACTTGTTTACACATTTTAAGGCCTTATATGCCACCAAACAAGGCCTAAACATCACCTAAAACCATTACCATTCAATTCCCCATGATTAGAAGCCTTTAAAACAGATTTTGCAACACTTTTGACCTGGTCCGGGACTTGGTCCGGACCCAAGGTCCCGGACCACTTGTAGAATGTACTCTCGGCCTTATTTTACCCTTGGTCCGGGTCTTGGTCCTGGACTAAGGACCCGGACCACTTCTAAACTTCACTCTCGGCTCTTTTTAAGGGGTGGTCCGGGTACCTATACACGGGCTAGGTCCCGGACCATGTTATTAACTTGTCAAAACATCATTTTTCAACCCTAAACCAACCTTAAACCTTACCTAATCATTCCATAAACTTTCCACATGTTTCCTACATGTTTAAACACCTTAAAACAAGCACTAAACTTTCCTAAATCATCACTAACTGGTTACTCAATTCCTTACAACAATTCCTAGCACTTATAACATTTTTCTTAGATTTCTAAGTGGTATATCATGCCTACTACCTCAAAACCAAAGTGTTGTCTCACAAACATTACCACCACTCCAAAAGCATTATTTCTCATACACACCTCCTTTGCACAATTGCTTCTAATCTCCACAAGTTTTCACTTAGACCTTCACTAGGCATTTCTTTTCCTTTGTTTACCAAATCTTGAACAAGACTTAACACTTCACATAACAATTCCTTGGTGTGTTCAAAACACCCATTTGAGTTCTAAATCCTCCAAGACAATGCCCATGGCACCTTAACACCTAAGAACACCATGATTCACCTTCTTCCACCATCTTAACACTTAACAAGTTCCTAGCACCTTCTAGGTCTTAAAATCTCATTTCATCACATAAACTCCTTTGTTTATCAACTAAATTTTGCCATAGCTTCTCTTGTAAACTCTCACACCCAAACACTTAGGTTTTCACCTTTAGACAACCAAGAACACTTAATCACTTAATACACATTCCTTACACACAAACATATTGTTTTTCATCCTTTAACCATTCAAGACATTCATCTTTACAAGAAATGCCCTTTACACACAACTAAGCCTTTAACTACACTACATCACAATATAGTGCATAAACTTAATTGCTTGGCTCTTAGGCCCTTAAATTGCATAAACCTTGAACACTGAATTTCCCACATAATAATGCCTTCAACCTGCAAGTACACACAACAATGCTCCCATGTATTTTTAGTCCACCTTGTGGATAGTTTTCTAGCTCATTTCCCATTGGCTTTAAGTCATTTATTAAGCAAATATAGCTTAATTTCCTAGTACAATAAACCACATTAAGAGAGGTCATTTACCTCTTTGTTTTCCAAGCTTTCCCATTTGTTTTCTCTTTTTCTTCTTGGTTGAAAACCGGCAAGGAGGTTTTACCACTTGTCAATCTTCTAACCAATACACATATAAGGGTAATGAGCATTAAGTTTAATACTCAAACTCATAGTTAAACCCTAGGTTTACATAAGTGTCTTAAAACACTAAAATTTGATGATTACCTTTGGAATTCGAAAGAGAGCTTGGTTAAGTGGCAAGATAGGACTCCTCCTAGTCCCTTGAAGATTGAATTAAGCTAAGAAAATAGCAAGACAAGACACCATTGTAAGGTGAATTTTCGGTTATACAAGAAAATGGTGGGAACTTGGATTTTCTTTGATTTTCCTTACCTTGAAACAAAGGAGAATGACAAGGCATGGAAATATGAGCTCAAGCTCCTTCAATGGTGAATCTCCATGGCACCGAAATGGAGCTTTTGAAGATTTGAAAAGATAGGAATGTAGAGCTTACTCTAACTAAGACAACGGTAGTCTCGGAATTGAATTCGGAGCTTGGAGTCATGAGTTACAAGCATTTAAAGATGGAGAATGGCTACTTGCTGTAGCAAAACGAGAATGGAGAAGGGAGGATGAGGTTGGAGACGGTGGGAACCAAAAGAAATGAAGAGAAAGTGAGGAGAGAGGTAAGTTTTGGAGATATTTAAGTTATAAAGCAAAAAGGTATCCTTTACTTACTTTTCTTTCTTTCTTTTAATTTGCAAGCCAAGTGTGATGACTCACACACCCAAAACCGTGGCCCCTTCAATATATAACATATATATGGCCTTTGTTGACCAATTAAACAACTATATTGACTTATAACTTAAACTAGCACTATTTGAGCACTATTCACAAATTAAGGCACATATTTGTGAAATTTTTGATTTCCCATTGATTTAGACTTCCTAATGTGATACTAAGTAGTACACATGTTAATTAAAGAGTAATGATGGTCATTTAGCCACTCAAAACTCATCTACAAGACAATTTTTCAAAAATGTGCTTTAAGACTCCTTAAAGCACATTTTGTGTTTTAGCTTGTTTTCAAGCTTGGTTTTCTTTGGTAATTGGTTTAATATGTTCATTAACATATAAATAAAGTCTTGGTATGACCATTAGGTCTTATACAAATTTATCCCAAGCTTAGAGCACATTTTTGCTCATATTGACTTTAAGGTATTTTCTTGTGTTTTATTTGGTTTAACTGTCCACCAAGGTTTCCTAAGGACTTATTTAGCCTTATTAAATCATAATTGAATATTATTAAGTCTTGGTAGGCTCTTTGGGTCCTAACCAAGTTTACTCATAGCTTAGAGCATGTTTTTGCTCAACTGTATCTTAGTGCTTTATTGCATTTACTATAGTTTAAATTGTTCACTGATGTCTCTAAGGCACTTTTTAGCCTTTACATACCATAGTTTAGTATTTTAAGCAATATATCAGGGTTTGGGGTATTTCAATCTACCCCCCTTGAAAGAACTTTGTCCTCGAAGTTCACACTTCCCACACATCATTAGATTAGAATACGGGGATTACTTACAGAAATAAACTTCTATAATCAAACACACTTTACATCACAACCTCGGACTTAATGGTCCGGGCAACACATCCACATCCATACATAACATAACATATTCACATGATAACGGACTCAATGGTCCGGGTATCTTACCCAACACTTACATATACATAACAACCCTTAGACTCACTGGTCTTTGGGTAACATAACAACATTTAGACACATAGGTCTTGATAACACATACCTTTAGACACATAGGTCTACGTAAACACACACATTTAGACTCATAAGTCTTGATAACATACGCCTTCGGAACTCAAGGTCAAAATAATATTTATTACACATACCACACAACATGTCATAGCATGTATAGCAATCAAAAATACCTTTGATATACACTGTGATCCCGCAGAACCCGGTCGCGATGGACACCTTCCGTCCCCGTGCCTTTGGGAGATCAAAACAATCACTTAAATTTAAAATTTCCTTGTGAGGTTAAGTAAGAGAACTTTAATTATGTAAAGTATCTATCAACGTTTTATAAATACCAACTGAAAATCCTTTTGAAAACACACACAACTCCAAGTCCAACTTAAGCTCTTTGCTTCTTTTATTAGCGTGGTTATTTGTGACCACTTATAGGGAGCTTCAAGAATCATCCAACCCTGATGTGATCAGCATCAATGTTGAACTATCCTCCACTCCAATTTGTGTTCGGCTTCCCTTGATCGCATGCAAATCAAGTTCCACTTCCCACTTCATTTTCAAGCATCAAATAAATCACTCATTTCCAATTTTCTATCTTTTAAATCATTCTAGTCATGATCATAACATCTCCAAGGGATAGAACTCATCTATCAGTTATTTCCATTCACTTTAATGTCGTTACCTAGGGAATCTTATTCTCACTAGGTTCTATGTCGGTATCATGCCCTTTCATGAATCACTATATATATATATATATACACATATATTTTATCAAAATACAACACACAGTTTCACATTTATACACTGTCGGGTTTGTTCCCCCGGGAGTTTCTCTACTCCCACACTTGTACTATCACTCACAACTGTTAATAAATCGACACACTTATCACAATGGTATTCGCATCTTCTGTGCGCAATTACCACAATTAAACCATGAATGAATGTGTATGTTTACGTAACACACACACCAATCATCAAAACAATAATTTTGTGCTATGCACAATATAAGTCACATACACTACGTACTCTTGTACGGTAATATACACTAAGTGGTTTTGCGCTCTACCCCCCTTAAAAGGGATTACGCCCACGTAATCAATCACTAAACATTGGCTTAAATGTTCTGCCGTCGTGAAGTGTTTTAACTTCCACGCGGTCTATTACACAATGGATTCTGATTAGAGGATATTAACCATATTGGCGGTTTAGTTCCTAAACCAAGAATTCTCATTGGAGTCACTTTAAACTCTTAGTTGGTTTCGATTCTGGCCTGTTAGGCTTCTAGGCGTTAATAATTAGCCATTCGCTCATGTTCACCATGTACATTCAACACTTGAATCACTGGCTCACTAGTTTCTGCTGCGAAACTCTAATAACTGTAGAGCTTAATTGCTCCATTGTTATTCTTACTGTATTGTACATCCCCAATTGTGACCTTCATCTTGGTAACAATGGTTTCTCAACCGACGTGTGGTATCTCTTACCGTTAGCGAATTCAGTGAGTTATAAACTTTCTATCCACTTCCATAACAACTTACTGTGTATACAGCTATGTATTTCACAATGATTGACTTGTTTCCTTCCGACTTACGGTCGGTTGAGTTGAACTACTACCTAGTGTGTAGTGCTCTCTCAGGTATTTACAACATTTGGGGTATATTCCATACCGATATTTGGCAGTTAGTGCTACTGTAGTCACTTACTGTTAATCATGTCTCCACATTTGGTTTTGAACAAGTACTCTTTATTGGTGCGGCCTTGCATTTCCTATGCATGGGCCATTATAACATTATTCCTTCACAATTAACATGTTTCCAAATCCTAGCTATCCCACTCGATCATTACTGCGCAAGTGCAATACCAAAACACTCAGTCATACAGAGTGCAGAGGCGTAAACTCTTGACAGTAAATCCCTTATGCGATTCGCCATGGAATTCATACATAGTACCTACCACTGGCTTATTGCCCAGTCTGTTTAACATCGCTTATCTTGCATCTCTACTAAGTTTAACTCATAACTGGTCTTATCTTCCACATCATTATTCAACAGCGCTTATACAACGGTCGCTTGCTGCGCACCGTGCTCTTAGTTATTGTATAACACTAACTTACATGGTATTTACTGTCACATAACTTCCACACATATACTTACATCATTCGTATTATGGTTCATCACTCATTTGGATGACTATTGAATGCTCCTTGAGCATAATCATTCGAGTCACAAGCCGGCATTATTCAGCTCGGTGTTTCACTTTATACACACATACTACTAAGCTAACTGCTCTCTTTCAATAATAACATCGTCCATCCTTAACATATTTCTTGAACTTGATTGACATAACTACCGCTCCTGCGGTCTCACAATATCGAGAGGTATCCCCACTCTTAATGCAGTGGTTCGTTTACCACTCTATTCACTTATACAACATAAACTTCTACAATCAATCGAATTTATATAACACATCTTTCTTATGGCTTATAAGCCTTTTGCCTTGAGCTGGGCTCATTGTAGGCTGTCACACACATGTACTTCTCTGTACAACATTTCATGATTTGGATATTATATTGGGCTCCATGACAAGGTCGTTGCATCACGTTTCCTTTTACGGGATGACCCTTAGGACTGCCAGTCCGTCTCCTGACAACTTATGTCTAAACTGGGTGTTAGCTTCAACCCTTGTGTTCTGTCATGCCATTTCGTGCAACATTGTTGATGCGAACACCCTTCAAGGATTTCTCCTGGGTGTTGCTAAGTTATGCTTTTACATTTAGTTCACACTTATTGATATATTGAGTTAGCCACGCCGTTTGCGTTCTTAATTGGCTTATTATCTTCTTCTGTGAAGATCAACATTTCTTGATAGTTTCATCCCGTTCATTGCACATTAATGTGTCCACATTAGGCATTTGCTTGCCATGTACAGGCTGGGTCACCGTTCCAGCTAAATGTTTATCCCGAGGATCTTTAAGACGTATACGATGTCTTTACATTACGGTTAGTGCACTTCGCACCTCCTGACTCCTAAGCATTTCGTTGTAAGGAATTTACTAATTCCTTTAGTCTCGTTAACTTAACTGGGTTCCTTAGCTTCAACCATTCATGGTAATCCTTAGTTCTTGTTTGACTTATACTGCTGACCGTAGTACGGAGTCGACTACTTCCCGTGTTCCGGACTCTACTTGTATACATATGTGGGGTACCATACTGATACATTACTACTTACCCAACTAACCCATAAGTAGGTCTGTCAGGCCCACAAGCTCCTATCGGAGTGCGGTCGTCCCACATTTCAGTTGGTACACTCGTAGTGTCCGTCACACGCCTAGGTGAAGTATTCTGTTGTCAACTCCCTTATATTGTCCCGTGACAATATTCATTCCGTGCTTCCCGAACTTAATCGAGGGAAAGTTTATCCATTGTTGAATTCTTATCAACTGCCCTTGGTTTTACTGGTTTGGTTTAGAAGAAGGTTAGAAAGAAGTATTGGTTTGAAAGAAAATATGGTTTTGAAAAGGAAAGAGTTTGATAAATCTGAGTTTGAAAGAAAATTTTCATGGTTTCACAACATCTTCTTACCTTAACCAAGTCTAGCATCTTGCTGACTGGTGTACTTCCAATTACAGAGGTTAGGCTAACAGGCCCTTCCACTGTTATGACGATCACATTTAACTTATGGTACTTTACCAAGTACTTGTAGTGGTTATAAATTTCCCGAACAGCCCTGTTATAGCAGCACTTGCTATGGCAAGTGCGCCATGCTAACTGGCTATCGGTTTAACACATACCGGTTGTGGTATTGTTTTTATCCGCACTGTCCTCAGTGGCCTTGTTGGCCCTTACTGATCTTACTGTCTCGATAATAACTCTCTGGGTAACTTCAACTTCTCACTGTCTTCATATGATAATCATTAACTAGGGTGTTTCCCACTCTGGGAGACCCCTTTTACTTAGTATTGTATCCTCTTTGTAGCCCGTTCCACGTATTTGTCGTGGTTGCTGAGACTTGTCTCTTGTTTGGGCACTACGTTGTAGTTCCCTTGTCGGTTGGTATACCGTTGGTGTATTATTTATCAACTGTGGTTCCGTAGACACTTGTCTCGGTTTTCATTAATCCATTTCTTGCCTGTTGCATGGTTGGTGCGTTGCAAGCTGGTTATCCTCGACTGCTCGGCATGTCGACCCAGGTTGCTGAAAATTCTATTCTCTCATACATGAAATTCTTCATTCTTGTTAGGAAATGCGGTTAGCATTGTTCAGATGGAGACCGTCTCCGGGTTCCCAGTTTTCGGGATCTACTATATGACAGGTTCTCCGTACCTTTAGAGGTACTTAATAACAGCCAGATCGGGTATTCCCGAGTAAGAGAGGACTTTCATCTCTCTGGCGTTGTTCCCAAGTTATAAAACAGGGATTGTGGAGGGCGGGAAGGATATTGTAGGTTTCCAGTGCACACTGGTAATACCTAACTAGCGTATCTCTCACGCTATCACTCAACCCTTAACCCAAAGTACTTAAATCCTAACTCGGTACTTCCTAAGCTCGGTAATTCAGTCATCAGAGCGATACTTCGCTCTGATACCAATTTTTGTAACACCCCATCCAACATGAACACACTTACAATGAACTGCAGCGGAAAAACAAACCTCCTCACATTACTTAACTCGTTGGTGTTACACGCCGTTAGCCACCCACGTGGCTAACAAGGCTAATCCATATACATTGTACCGGTCTGATGGGCTAAATTCCCGAGCAACTACACATTATTATCCCTTTCCATTAACAACAACAACAACATACACCTTTCAACTATACCGAGTATTTATAAACTGATGCCGACAACAATTTCGGTCTTACTACACCTACTGTATACATACACTTAAATAATACCCATGTACAACGACTACCCGTCCTACTCTCGAACGGCTTTCAGCACTTCGTACCTGAAATAGGAAAAGAAGAGAAAGGGTGGCCCCCAAGGGGCTCAGCACCTTTGCTGGTATGGTAATCCCGCAGCCCACATGCTACCGGGCCACGCACAACTAATTGTCGTCTTAGCATGCGGTTGATTATATTTAAATCATGCATGTAACAGTAAACACACAACACATAACATTTCGCCTCAATGGGCTCAACAAACGGATAATATATCCTTACTTAATAAGTCACTCTTGGTATTCATTATCCCTAGAGTGTTCCTCCTCTAATGGAGCTACTTCCTTAATAGACGACACTTCCCTTAAATCGGGTTTCCTTAACGCCTCTTTTCTCAACGGGATTCATAACCATGATCCACATACTCCACATTATACAACATATACATACACACATAGCAACACATACCACACTTTGCACGTTTCCACGTGTCCAACATAACACCGCAATAGATATTGCATCACAACAAAATACATACATAACGGGAATGGTTCTCTAGGAACCGACCCAAACATTGCTTATACACTGGTGAGCCTAGAGAATGTTGCCAGTCTCATGATAAGCTCGTTATACAATAACAACAACACTCATTACCGTCCTAATAGTCGGACGAGTAACTTAAGTTAAGGCGGTTCGGGTTGGAGGCCCGAACACACCCACACAACACATGTTCCCCCTAAACCGATCATAAGTCCAATAGCTAAGCTTGGAATAAGCTAATGGGAGATCATAACCCGTGAGGGAAACAACCATAACAAGAGAAGGGTAAGGCTAAGAAGGATACCCTCTCCCAAACACGCGCGACCGGCCAAACCGGATTCCTCACTACTGTTAGTACATACTTACTTTAGATATCAGTTAGAACCCTACTATGGAGTCTATCATAACTACACACCCCATACAGTATTACAACTGGGTTAGACACACAAGGGAGATCCCTACATTCACATACACATATCACACAATCAACTCACGCATAGCCGTGGTTAGAACGCCCCATGGTTCGGGTCGTTTAATCCGAATACCGAACTTTCATGTGATCCTAGACTCAGTTAACTAAGGTTAACACTGCCGAGGTTAAATGGTATCGGAGTTGAACACGCCACATATATGAATTACTATAAACTCATTACATGTTTTATCTTACAACGTGGCAAACACACAAGAAACACATTGGCATACAAGCCGGTGTAATCCGGTAGGACACAGGTTGCAAGAAAACCATACCTGTCACCGGAGTCCACTTTATCATGTCCACTTATGTTCCTCGAGCAATTCTCGAACAACTGATAACATTACAATTACTTTTATTAATATTGGGGTAACATGTTTGCTTAACGTTTAAAGCGCCCATAGTTTACCCCGTCATTCCCGTTACACTTAACTTACTCTTGTGATATTAAGTTTACAACTCTCACATCAAACCCAACACTTGTTTACACATTTTAAGGCCTTTATATGCCACCAAACAAGGCCTAAACATCACCTAAAACCATTACCATTCAATTCCCCATGATTAGAAGCCTTTAAAACAGATTTTGCAACACTTTTGACCTGGTCCGGGACTTGGTCCGGACCCAAGGTCCCGGACCACTTGTAGAATGTACTCTCGGCCTTATTTTACCCTTGGTCCGGGTCTTGGTCCTGGACTAAGGACCCGGACCACTTCTAAACTTCACTCTCGGCTCTTTTTAAGGGGTGGTCCAGGTACCTATACACGGGCTAGGTCCCGGACCATGTTATTAACTTGTCAAAACATCATTTTTCAACCCCTAAACCAACCTTAAACCTTACCTAATCATTCCATAAACTTTCCACATGTTTCCTACATGTTTAAACACCTTAAAACAAGCACTAAACTTTCCTAAATCACTAACTGGTTACTCAATTCCTTACAACAATTCCTAGCACTTATAACATTTTTCTTAGATTTCTAAGTGGTATATCATGCTACTACCTACCTCAACTAACCAAAGTGTTGTCTCACAACATTACCACCACTCCAAAAGCATTATTTCTCATACACCCTCCTTTGCACAATTGCTTCTAATCTCCACAAGTTTTCACTTAGACCTTCACTAGGCATTTCTTTTCCTTTGTTTACCAAATCTTGAACAAGACTTAACACTTCACATAACAATTCCTTGGTGTGTTCAAAACACCCATTTGAGTTCTAAATCCTCCAAGACAATGCCCATGGCACCTTAACACCTAAGAACACCATGATTCACCTTCTTCCACCATCTTAACACTTAACAAGTTCCTAGCACCTTCTAGGTCTTAAAATCTCATTTCATCACATAAACTCCTTTGTTTATCAACTAAATTTTGCCATAGCTTCTCTTGTAAACTCCACACACCCAACACTTAGGTTTTCACCTTTAGACAACCAAGAACACTTAATCACTTATACACATTCCTTACACACAAACATATTGTTTTTCATCCTTTAACCATTCAAGACATTCATCTTTACAAGAAATGCCCTTTACACACAACTAAGCCTTTAACTACACTACATCACAATATAGTGCATAAACTTAAATTGCTTGGCTCTTAGGCCCTTAAATTGCATAAACCTTGAACATTGAATTTCCCACATAATAATGCCTTCAACCTGCAAGTACACACAACAATGCTCCCATGTATTTTTAGTCCACCTTGTGGATAGTTTTCTAGCTCATTTCCCATTGGCTCTTTAAGTCATTTATTAAGCAAATATAGCTTAATTTCCTAGTACAATAAACCACATTAAGAGAGGTCATTTACCTCTTTGTTTTCCAAGCTTTCCCATTTGTTTTCTCTTTTTCTTTCTTGGTTGAAAACCGGCAAGGAGGTTTTACCACTTGTCAATCTTCTAACCAATACACATATAAGGGTAATGAGCATTAAGTTTAATACTCAAACTCATAGTTAAACCCTAGGTTTACATAAGTGTCTTAAAACACTAAAATTTGATGATTACCTTTGGAATTCGAAAGAGAGCTTGGTTAAGTGGCAAGATAGGACTCCTCCTAGTCCCTTGAAGATTGAATTAAGCTAAGAAAATAGCAAGACAAGACACCATTGTAAGGTGAATTTTCGGTTATACAAGAAAATGGTGGGAACTTGGATTTTCTTTGATTTTCCTTACCTTGAAACAAAGGAGAATGACAAGGCATGGAAATATGAGCTCAAGCTCCTTCAATGGTGAATCTCCATGGCACCGAAATGGAGCTTTTGAAGATTTGAAAAGATAGGAATGTAGAGCTTACTCTAATTAAGACAACGGTAGTCTCGGAATTGAATTCGGAGCTTGGAGTCATGAGTTACAAGCATTTAAAGATGGAGAATGGCTACTTGCTGTAGCAAAACGAGAATGGAGAAGGGAGGATGAGGTTGGAGACGGTGGGAACCAAAAAGAAATGAAGAGAAAGTGAGGAGAGAGGTAAGTTTTGGAGATATTTAAGTTATAAAGCAAAAAGGTATCCTTTACTTACTTTTCTTTCTTTCTTTTAATTTGCAAGCCAAGTGTGATGACTCACACACCCAAAACCGTGGCCCCTTCAATATATAACATATATATGGCCTTTGTTGACCAATTAAACAACTTATATTGACTTATAACTTAAACTAGCACTATTTGAGCACTATTCACAAATTAAGGCACATATTTGTGAAATTTTTGATTTCCCATTGATTTAGACTTCCTAATGTGATACTAAGTAGTACACATGTTAATTAAAGAGTAATGATGGTCATTTAGCCACTCAAAACTCATCTACAAGACAATTTTTCAAAAATGTGCTTTAAGACTCCTTAAAGCACATTTTGTGTTTTAAGCTTGTTTTCAAGCTTGGTTTTCTTTGGTAATTGGTTTAATATGTTCATTAACATATAAATAAAGTCTTGGTATGACCATTAGGTCTTATACAAATTTATCCCAAGCTTAGAGCACATTTTTGCTCATATTGACTTTAAGGTATTTTCTTGTGTTTTATTTGGTTTAACTGTCCACCAAGGTTTCCTAAGGACTTATTTAGCCTTATTAAATCATAATTGAATATTATTAAGTCTTGGTAGGCTCTTTGGGTCCTAACCAAGTTCACTCATAGCTTAGAGCATGTTTTTGCTCATACTGTATCTTAGTGCTTTATTGCATTTACTATAGTTTAAATTGTTCACTGATGTCTCTAAGGCACTTTTTAGCCTTTACATACCATAGTTTAGTATTTTAAGCAATATATCAGGGTTTGGGGTATTTCAAATATGTACAGTTTAAGTAACAAAGAAAATTTTAAATACTTCTGCTACAATTGTTCAGATTTCTTTACTTTCTAATATTTTTTGATACCTTATTTATCTTGTCATTGGTGCATTTTTGTTACATTTTTCTATCTTTAACATTGTCGTCTGTTTAACTGTATATAATGATTTATATTAAGTGACTCCACATGTTTTAGAAATAAAGTTTACATTTTGTTAGCTTATATTAAAATGATATTAAAATATTAATAAAAGCTAGTATCAAATTTTGTAAGAATACATTTAAATATAAAATAATTGATTTCAAATAATTAAAATTTACTCCTTTAAAAGTAATATAATTCTTATGTTTGAGTAATAATAAAAACGGCTTGTCTTGGCTACACCTGGGTGTAGCCAAAGATGGCTTACGTTTTTTTTTAAAAAAAAATATTTTTTCCTTTTTTTTATCATAAATACTTTAAATAGTTGTAACTTTTAATATATAAGTCCAAAATAAAAAATTATATCATTGTTCATCTAAATTCAAGCTCTTCAAAACAAGACCAGTCATGGATATATTTTAATAATTTTTTAAAAATTATTTTTACATGTATGGAGCACATAATGTAAAAGAAAACTTGTACAGATTGTCATACAAACATGTACAAATGTTCACTAAAACATGTACATCCTCACGTAAAACATGTACATCCTCGCATTAAAAACATATAATAGTCATATAAACCTGTACGGCTAATTAAATATGTACATCCTTAAATTAAAACATGTACATATAAAGAAGAACACTTGTACAGATGGTCATACAAACATGTATTGAACATGTACATTCTCACATTTGAACATGTACATCGTCACATTAAAACATGTACATTCTCACATTTGAACATGTACATTGTCACATTAAAACATGTACATTCTCACATTTGAACATGTACATCGTCACATAAAAACATGTACATTATCACATTAAAATATGTACATTATCACATTAAAGTATAGAACGGTTTCCAAATAGATTACCCTACCCCCCAAAACACCCAAAACCCACCCTAAGATAGCTAAAAAATTCGAAGACAATTTTAGGGTTTGTAGTGGCGGGTTTAGGGTCTAACGACCCTAAACCCGCTACCACAAACCCTAAAAACCTGTCGAGTTAGTTGCTACAATATAAAGTACGAAACAAATTCCAAATAGATTACCCTACCCGGCTACCCCCCAAAACCCACCCTAGGATAGCTAAAAACGTCGAAGACATTATTAGGGTTTGTGGTAGCGGGTTTAGGGTCTACCTGTAACACCCCTACTAAGTCGGTTTCTAGAAATCCTATAAATGTCGCGCACAATAATATCTCGCAGCGGTAAATAATAAACTATCGCCCTAATGGTGTCACTGTTATCACTCGCCCATACGGGTGATAACGATTTACCTGATAATCAACTTGCGAAACGTATTCCCGCAGTGACCACAAGAGATAGATAGTAGAACTTAAACAACTTAAAACAAATCTAACATCAACAATTATTATAGACCGTGAGCATCTAAATCGAATACACCTCGGTTAAACAACCCGAGTCCAAACCACCTGAGTATCACACCGTACCAAGTCTAAACCAACCGTACTATCACAATGGTCACCTCGCTGCGACCCACCAGCTATTCACCTGAAATAAAGATGGTTTGTGGTATGGAATCAGCCCCTGCTGAGTATGTCATCACATGCCCCGTCATGCCCCCAAAGACCCCTCAATTATTTGGTCGAGAGCATGAGATTCATTACATGCAATACCGTTTTAATATTTAAAACTGTAACACAATGAACAGTAATATCCATACAATAAACACAACCATCATCATACATAATATAACCACAAGTATAACCAATGAACAACCAAGCGAAACAACGAGAATGTTAGACAAGTATTAATTCTCGTCCATGGTATAGAAACCAATATCGTTCGCCACTGTATAATTCTCAACTGTATTATTTGTTCAGTTATACCTAGTGACAATGTCTCATTAGAACGACATGTCTCTAGTTACCCATATATTATGGCGGGTCACCCACGGCAGTAGCCACTCCAACGGTAGAGTCTCCGACCAACGAGCCATTCTAGCTCACGGGAAATTTTCTTGATACTTGCGGACCCGTACGCGGACATCCTGGTATCGTTTTTGTGATCACAGCGCGCACCAAGAGCCACATCCTCTTGGCTTTACTTTCCATCTTTAATTAATTATTTATTCCATCGCATCGCATTACCAAATTTTCCTAACACAGCAGACTAAGGTCATTAGTCCAATCCGGAGTCTGTAAACTCGGGATCCAGTGTTAGATACGAGAGCGGCGTATAGAAAGGCCAATGCTCCGTATAAAAGTCTCGGATAATATGTATATCTTATTATCCTAGTGCTACAACGTTTTTCTGACGATCCTTATATTTCATATAAGATAGCACCATAGCCGCTAGTTCGTTTTATATATATTGGTTCATATATACGAACCGGTACTGTTAACTCAACAACAGTAATAATAAGCAGCTATAAATATACAGTTCATGCATATTTAATAAACATTCAGACAAACAATCTTATCACAGATCACACAGAAGTCTGAACTGAGGAAACCCTCAGAGACAATCAGAGACACATAACAACATACCGTTCACCCTGATGTATTACGGTGGAGTATGAATCAGCAAGATCCTATGCTCCTTGTGTAGTCTCTAACAATCTAAACATTACATAATGCTACTGATTAGCATACCGTATAACAACACAATTCTACGGTACCCCGTACCGTCACTAACACCCCCCGGTTAACCCCCCGTTAGTAACTATCAATGTTTGTCGGGTTTTAGGTTTAACTCGAGATTGGGAAAAGTGTTATATTACATGCGTAGTCTTGTTTGTATATTAGCATAGTTATTGTTAAACTTGTTATCGCATGTAACTTAATGTTTGTTTGTACATCATACAGTTTGTTTCATTATTGTATGTGTGATCCTTTGTCATGCACTATGCATCTTACCTTGGTATTTATTCTTCTAAGGTTTGTCTCTCTTTTTTTTATATATTCAATGTGGTATAATTCATCTGTAAACTATACTCTTAACATTTAGAATTCTTATTATCCCATGAACACTCTTAACATTAGAATTTCCATATCTAATGTTTATAATTCTTTTCTCCTTATCTATTATCATTTTTAATTATAATTATTGAACCATATCACATTTTCTACACCATTACATATATTTATTTATATGTGTGTATTATGGAACTATTTATTATATGGTAAGTCTTATAATCTATATTCATTCTTTTTAATGAATATCTCCTATATTATAAATGTTATAATTCTTATAACATTAAAAACCATATTATAAATTCCATTTAAAAATGTTAATATTTTCGAACAGCACTTATGTTCTTAAATATTTATAAAATCCACCACTTAATTAATATAATGTCATATTATAGTTATATAACATATCTTATGACATTTAAGTCATTTAAAACAATTATAACCTATAGTTATATTTTGTTTATAAAATACCAAATAGCCCCCTTATATTTTCGGCTTTTATTATAACCACTAAACTTCTATAAAATCACAATTCAATCCCAATTTATAGTACATAGTTCTCTAATTCCATTAAAACTATATATTATGCACATTTCTTTATAAAACCTTATATATAACTCCAAAAATTACCAAACTATACCAAAAGGTTATAAATATTATTCCTAACCTTATACTTCCTTTAATTTTCGGATTTCGCCCCTTTGTTACCCATTTGTAACAATGTTATAAAATACCATATATTATACTTATATGATTCATATGAACTCCAAATTTAACCAAATAAACTTCTAAAAATTTCTAATAACTTAAGGACTTTACTAAACTCCATTTAGCACCCTTAAATTTCGGTAATTACATTACTACCCCAAGACTTATAAATCTTTTACAATTTAATAAGTATCTTATTATAAGGTAGTATTTAATTTCTTAAATTTTTTCCAAACTTGGTCAAAGTCTCCTATATAGTCAACTTTGACTCCTAATACCAAATGGGAACCAATTTTTCGATAATTACTAATAATAACCTATACTTCTCTATTTTTACAATTTTGACCCAAAACTTTAAAAATGTTATAATTTTTATTAAATTCATTTAAAAACCCTAAATTGCTCTAAATTAAGCCCACGGCTTTCTAAATTCCTAATAATTACGAATTGGCCCCAATTTTAATTATAAGCACAAATAAAACTAAATAAGCTTATAAACTTAAATTAAAATGGCCTAATGACATGGCCTTATTACAACCTTGAACTTGCAAAATAAATTACACAATAAATGTCTCAAAATATAGCATATGTATTCGGCCTCACTTAGATTTAATTATTTTTCCACATAATGTCATAATTTGACCATTATGTTAATTAAATCTCTTAAATGACTAGCTTAATTTATCTTAGCCATTTTTTTCCATTTTTAGGTCAATATGACCTATATATGAAGTTTCACTCTCGGCCATATATATATATATATATATATTATATATAATATATATATACTTGAAAATTACAAAAATCATAAGTTTAAGGTGTTTATACCTTGATTTATCCTTGTATGCTCTCGGCCACTTGTAGGAAAAATCACCACATGATTTAGACATGTTTAATACACAAAAACAAGATATGGTTACACTCCAAGCTTGAGCTTAACCATAAGGAATAATTAATGTAAGATTTAAGGCAAAAATCACCTTAAAAATGCAAGGGAAGTTCTAAGTGTTTTCGACCTGAACCAAACACACCACAAGGTGTTAGATCCACCATATTAACATTGGAAATAACTAGATCTCGAAATGCTACCTTGTTATTAGGTTTTACCTTGGAAAAATGCCTTAAAAGAGAGTATTTCTCTTGGATCTTGGTCACCCTTGCTCCAAATGGCTAACCAACTGAATGAATATGTGAATATGAAGATTATGAGTGTATAACTCATAAAAATTGAAGGAAGAAAACCGCATGGAAGATTGAGAAGCTTAGGTATGTTTTTACCTTAAAATGTAGATTTGAACAACCTTGGTCCCTCTACTGGTCTCAACCGATTTAGCTCTTGTATAACCTTAGAACACTGAGATTAAGCCATAGGAATTGATGAGCCACGAAATCTAGGTGTTGGTAGTGAAGAGATGAAGAAAAAGGGCTAAAAATGACATTAAAACACTTACCTTAAGTGCTTAGGAGCTAGGTTTGCCTTCCATGCTCAAGAACAGACCTTGAGAGCTTCAAAGGAAGGGGAGAGCTTGGCTGGGCAGAGGAGAATCGGACAAGGAAGGAAGAAATGAGTGGAAAGGTTTGAATTATTTGAAAAGTAAGTTTATTTTCAAAAGTCATGTATTAGGTAGCAATTATTGTCAATCAAGGACTTGTGCTGCCTTCCCACCTCCTTGCCAGCCGATTTCCTTCAGGTCAAATGGGTCATTACTTGACCATTGACCATACTTGGTCAATTTGACTCATGCGGGCCCCACTTTAGGGTTTTATTAATATTTTAATATTAAATTGGTAAAAATTCGTAAATTTCTGGAATTAAATTCCTAATATGATATAATATGATTAAATATCATATTTAAGGATAATTATAATTTTTAAGCCCATTAAAAATCAATTTAAAAGGCAATCTCACAAAAACGTGCTTTAAGGAGTTTTAGCGCACATTTTTGTGTCACAGGGTGTTCCTGAGCTTAGTTCTCCTTGAGAACGGTTTTGTTGTGTTCCTTACTTCATTATAATACTTAGGAATCCACTTTGGATCCTATTTGAGGTCACACAATCTTTATGGTGTCTTAAAGCACATTTTTGGCTTTACCGATCTTAAGGCGTGTTTTGCCTTGTTGAGATCTTTTAGATTGTTCCTCAATAGTATTTAGATGTTTAATAATCATCTTAGATCATTAATAGATCATTTAATTATATTTTAAGGATTAGGGGTATTTCAGTCTACCCCCCTTAAAAAGGCTTCGTCCCGAAGTCCTTAATCCTCTACAGTTCACCTAAGGAATCAAGTTCCACTAAGTAACCAAACAGTCCATTGCTAGGGAGTAACTCCCACTAGGTTCAGACCTAGTCTATACAAGCAACATGTATCAAATAATCAAACTCATGGTATAACTCATTCATATCACAGCACTAAACAAGGTGCACATCCAACTCATCAATCAAAAGTACTCGGCGGTACTATATACATTCAACCAGGTGCACCAAGGCACATACATACATAAAGTGTATCAACATCCAATCATCCAAACGACATGTATGACGCAGCATACCAACAAAACACAACACAAAAACAAGACCTAATGCACAACATGTGCGCAAGCCAAGTGGTGTCTACCCCCCTTAAAAAGGGTTTGACCACGAACCCGTACAAGTATCACAGCTACGACTCGAAGAGTGCTGGGTACTTCGCTCTCATGGAGTCCTCTAGCTCCCATGTAGCCTCCTCCACCTCATGGTTCGACCAGAGAACCTTGACCATGCTAACGGTCTTGTTCCTAGTCTGCCTCGTCTTCGTATCGAGGATGCGGAGTGGTACTTCATATCGTAGAGCGGGGTCTAACTCTAAAGTCTCTGGCTGCAAAACGTGCGATGGGTGGGGCACATACCTCTTCAACTGTGAAACGTGAAAGACGTCGTGTACCCTCCCGAGCTCTGCTGGTAAATCCAGTCTGTAGGCTAACGGGCCCACTCGCTCCCTAATCGCATAAGGTCCAACATACTTTGGGCTCAACTTGCCCTTCTACCCAACCGGAATATCCCCTTCATGGGTGACACTCTAAGGAATACCATATCATCGGTAGTGAACTCAATGTCCCTCCTTCTAGTGTCTGCATAAGATTTCTGCCGGTCTTGAGCTGCCCTCATGTTCTTGCGAATCTGTAGGACATCCTCCTTAACCTGCTCTAGGTACTCTAGTCCTAGAAGCGTAGTCTCGCTGGCCTCATCCCAGCATAAAGGAGTCCTACATGGTCTACCATAAAGTGCCTGAAATGGTGGCATCTGTATCGAGGAGTGGTAGCTGTTGTTGTAGGCGAACTCTATCAAGTGTAGACGCTCTAACCAGCTCCCCTGAAAATCTAAGGCACATGCTCTCAGCATGTCCTCCAGTGTCTGGATGGTCCTCTCACTCTGACCGTCGGTGTTGCGAATGTAACGCCGTACTCTTCAACTTTGTACCCAAGGCTTCCTGAACTTGTCCCCAGAACCTGGACAAAAATCGAGGGTCCCTATCCGAAACAATAGTCTTTGGCACACCATGGTGCCGGATCACCTCCTTCTGGAACAAGTCCGCTAACTTCGGAACGTTCCAGGTATCCTTCATAGCAACAAACTTTGCCACCTTCGTCAGACGGTCCACAATGACCCAAATCGTGTTCAGTCCTCCCTTAGTCGGTGGGAGGCCGACAACGAAATCCATCGAAATGTCCTCGAACTTCCAACAAGGAATAGGCATAGACTGCACTAAACCTCCGGGTCTCCTATGCTCAAACTTAACCTTCTGACAGGTCAAGCATCTAGCCACATACTCAGCTACATCCTTCTTCATCCCGCTCCACCAGAAATGAACCTTCAAATCCTTATACATCTTCGACGAACCAGGGTGGACGGATAAGGACGAGCAATGAGCCTCCTGGAGTATCTTCTCCTTCAGATCAGGAGACGACTCCGGAATACACAAACGGCCTTTCAGTCGGATCATGCCATCATCGCACAGTTCGAAGTCATATTTCAGCCTCTCAAAACAACCATCTATCATTTTCTGCCTGATACTCTGCATATAGTGATCACTCTCCTGTGCAGCTCGTATCTCATCAATCATACTGCTGTTTGCTAGTAAAGTGAACAATGAATGAGCTCTGCGGCTCAGGGCATCAGCTACTACATTCGCCTTGCCCTCTTTGTACCTCAGGTCTATATCGTAGTCCTTCAAGAACTCGACCCATCTTCTCTGTCGCATGTTCAGCTCCTTCTGAGAGAAGAGATGCTGTAGACTCTTGTGATCAGAGTAGATAGTGACTGTCACACCATACAAATAATGTCGCCAGATCTTCAAAGCGAAGACTACTGCGCCTAACTCAAGGTCATGTGTGGGGTAATTCACCTCATGCTTCTTCAGCTGTCGGGATGCGTAAGCAACTACCTTCCCGTGCTGCATAAGCACACAGCCTAGACCGGTTCCAGAGGCATCACAATATACCTCGAACCCATCGGTGCCCTCAGGGGTAGTAAGAACGGGCGCCGATGTCAGGAGATCCTTCAGCGTCTGAAAGGACTGCTCACACTCTGCAGACCATAAGAACTGGGATTCCTTCTTCATTAGATTAGTCATTGGTTTGGCTTCCTTGGAGAAATCCTTCACGAATCTTCGATAGTACCCTGCCAAACCAGAAAGCTACGGACGTCTGTGACTGTCTTCGGCCTAGGCCAACTCTTCACTGCCTCAATCTTAGCAGGATCTACAGATATACCGCTAGCTAATATAATGTGTCCTAGAAATGACACGCTGTCCAACCAGAACTCACACTTAGAGAGTTTGGCATACAACTGATTCACTCTCATAATATTCAACACCTGTCTCAAATGGAACTCATGATCTTCCTTGGTTTTTGAATAGATCAGAATATCGTCGATGAAGACTACAACTGAACTATCAAGATGCTCTCTAAAAAGTCGGTTCATCAAGTCCATGAATATGGCTGGCGCATTCGTCAATCCGAATGGCATAACGGTGAACTCGTAGTGTCCATACCGTGTCCTGAAAGCTGTCTACTCAATATCACCCTCTACAATCCTAATCTGATGGTAGCCAGATCTGAGATCTATCTTCGAGAATACACTGGCCCCTCTCAGCTGATCAAATAAATCATCTATCTGTGGTAATGGGTACTTGTTATTGACCGTAACCGCATTAAGCTCGCGGTAGTCGATGCAGAGTCGCATACTACCGTCCTTTTTCTTGACGAACAGCACTGGAGCACCCCAAGGAGAAACACTAGGTCAAATGAATCCCTTGTCGAGGAGGTCCTCCAGCTGTAGCTTCAGCTCCCTCATCTCAGCCGGTGCCATACGGTAGGGTGCCTTAGCAATGGGGCCCGTACCTGGCAACAAGTCGACGGCGAACTCAACCTCGCGCACAGGCGGCATGCCTGGCAGCTCATCAGGAAATAAGTCGGGAAAATCTACCACGACTGGAATGTCTACGTCCGTCACGTCGCTCTGTCTCATGTCCTGTACATAACAGAGGAAGGCTTGTCGGCCCTTCCTAACATGCTTCATCAGGGACAATGCTGACATGATCTTGACAGTCGGCTCTTTCCTCACACTGCGGTATGACACTGTCCTGCCGCTCGGCCCCTTCAGTAGTAGTCGATGCTCTGCACAATGATGGCGGCCCTTATGTTTCTGTAGCCAATCCAGGCCCACTATGATGTCAAAACCCAAGTTCTTGAACTCAATCAAATCAATGGGGAAGATCTCAGTCATAATGCTGATATCTAACCCTGTATACTGTCTAGTGCAACCTACTTTCTCCTTCGAAGGAAGGGTGACTGAAAAGTCTGAAAGCTGTTCGGGGGTGGCCGCCAGCTTCTTAGCAAACGTCGAGGAAATAAAAGAATGCGAAGCTCCTGAGTCGAACAATATGGAAGCACTAACACCATCAATAGGAAAGGTACCTGAGATCACCTCTCGTATTAGCATCGAGTCCCAATAAATCACTAATTTACTGTTGTTTGTAATTGTCATACCTGTGATGACATTACCAGACTCCTTGGCTTGCGCCATGTCTAGGATGCAGATGGTACCCTCCTTACATTTCTATAGCTTGAAGTTATGAATTATCGGTATCAACAAAACTGAACACAAACACTTGAAAGTAGGAAACTCTTATTTCATTCATCCAACTGTATTTTACAAGGTTACACACTTAGCTACTGCTATTACATCAATACTACTGTCTAAAAGTCAAATTTAAACGGCCAGGTCGGATGTGGGTATCATTCACTAGAGCTGGTGGTGCGGTATTGAGCTTAATGCTCTTAATACCATGATATACAAGCCTCGACTCTCCACCAAATACCAACACATCCCCAGACTTGAGGATGATCTTGCTTGCTAGATCCATCCTCTTCTGGTCTCCATAAATGAACTCAGCATCATCGCCGATGGAAAAAGACATAACTGGTACTCCTCTGGTGATGGACTCGGTCGTCTCATCACGGTCCTGGTGCATCCCAAGCTTTCCTCCTTCCTCCCTGTCATAGTAGTTGATGATGCAAACGTCAGGTGTCATGTCGGGTATGGATAAGTCTCACAGTCTTGAGCAATATCCATTGCGTTTCTCACTAAGGTAAGGAAACTCGCAGGTATCCTAGGTGTAGATATGTCACCTACCATCCTCACCTCTCGATAAACCCTAGCTTGTGGGTCCCAATCTTTTCCTAAGCACATCATGTGCAGTTTCATTCTAGAACCACTAGTAAATACAGGGGTATAAAACCTCCTATGCCCTTACCCAAAGCTCTACACTCATTCACTATGGTGATTTGTTCATCTAGGGTTAGGAACTCTCTGAGAAGTATCATGCCCGGTCTGACTACATGACACAACTCACTAGGGTACTCTCTTCTCTTTCTTCCACGGGTCTAGGTGATCTCTGTCTTGTAAGTGTGGGATAGCAGATATCGAAGTCTCCTAAGAGGTAAAAGGTTTCCTAGGTAAGTTGTTCATCTAAAGCGGTAACTTAAACACACATTCATGCTAAGGTAAAGCGTGTAACAATAGTCATGCTTCCATACACATGGTTAAGGTTTCAAAGGCTAACCTTCACCGCGCTGGGTGCTAGTGCCAGCACCTGAAGCTCCCGCTGCATTCAGCATACGGTTGCCCGGCGGGTTCCTCTGGCCCTGGTTCTGCTGCTGCGGTTGCTGCTGCTGCTGCTGCCCTCTCTGGGCTTGGGGCGCCGGCCCCCTCTGGCCACCTCGAGCTCCACCTCCTCCAGTAGGTGCGCTCTGAGTCCCCTTCTGCGGGCGGTACGCTCGGCTATCAGGATTAGCAAAGCACTCGAACGACCTGTGGCCCTTCTTTCCACAATGGTGGCAGTCCACTGCTTGCCCGGTGCAGTCGACACCCGGGTGGTCTTTACCATAGCGCTTGCAGTGAAAGTGGCGCTGGGGTGCAGAACCTATTATCATATCACACTCAGGTTAGTTCAAGGATGTAATGGGTAGTGTAGTACACAATTTATTCACAAGGTTAGATCGCTTACCCTTAGGGGGTACAGATCTAAGAGGCTGCACATCGTAGGTAGGCCCGGTCAGCAACGGGACCTTGTCTTTACCCTTTTGGCTGGCCTGCTCCTTCTTCTTACCCTTTTCTTCTTGCACTTTCTTCCCTCTGTCCAGGAGAACTTTTTCTTCTCCTGTGATCGTCAAAGTGTCAAGAATAGCAGGTATAAAAGCAGGCAGTAAGTAATATTAAATGGATTAAAATAACTTAAGGTGGTTCTTACTTCCAGCCCTTACTGCCTCCGCCTCCCTACCTCCCTCTGCCTCATTCTCTCTGCCGTCGCTCTCTGCCTCTGGGCCTTGCCTCTTCTGCCCGTGCCGTACCTCTCCTCAGCTCTTCGTCCATCAGCTCAGAGAAGCACGTCATAACACTCCTGAAATACATCAATAAGTTCCCCCTAATTTAACAAATCAAACTGAGTTTATAAGGTATAAACTGTCAATTAGTTTTACCTGAACCGTAGGGTACAAGGTAGCACCCATGGCGGCCTTACATATCTCACAACCCGCCTCTAAACTTCTCTACTTTCACAGCATCAGAATAAACAACTCCTGGGACGAAGTCCAAGAGCCCAATAAACAAGGAGTAGTACTGATCTGATACTACTGTCTCATAAACTACCCTTCTCAAGGATCACTCCTCCTCTTCTCTCCTCTTCTTCATGAGCAGGATAGTACTTCTCTCTCTCAATAACTCCACGAACTAGTCCACCCAAACCCCTTTGTAGCAAGGTAATGTGCCTTCACGGACCTCCACCATGTGCTGGCACAGCGTCCTTCAGGTGAAGGCTGCTATATCGACTCGGTGCCCTTAGGCACATGTATGGCATCGAAGGCCTTCTCGTGCTCAACTATGTATCTCTCAAGGATAGTGGGATCAGCAACTCCATCATAGGTAGGTACTCGCGTGTCAGCTACGCTCTTCAGCCAATTCGGCTCTTTAGGTGCGGGTACGGGTGGGACTACCGGTGGTGCAGGTGGTACAGGTGGTGCTCCTATATGGATACCTCCCAACTGGCTAGCTGAGCGAGAACGGCAGCTACCGTCTCAGCCACGCCCACGGGTGGGGCCTCCGGAGGACCTCCTCCAGGCCCGCCGCCTCTTCCACCACCTCCTCTACCTCTGCCAGCTGATCGTCTTCCGGAAGACATCTGAAGAATTCAGAACCAAAGTTAGCTCTTGGTATAAATACTGTACTTTTCCTACCATAACTCACTCAAATCATTCACAACTATCTCTTGGTACTGGTGTGTAAATAACCTAGGCTCACGGTACCTAAACTACTATCTCTTGTAATCAGAACGGTACTCCGCTCTGATACCACTTTTGTAACACCCCTACTAAGTCGGTTTCTAGATATCCTATAAATGTCGCGCACAATAATATCTCGCAGCGGTAAATAATAAACTATCGCCCTAATGGTGTCACTGTTATCACTCGCCCATACGGGTGATAACGATTTACCTGATAATCAACTTGCGAAACGTATTCCCGCAGTGACCACAAGAGATAGATAGTAGAACTTAAACAACTTAAAAACAAATCTAACATCAACAATTATTACAGACCGTGAGCATCTAAATCGAATACACCTCGGTTAAACAACCCGAGTCCAAAACCACCTGAGTATCACACCGTACCAAGTCTAAACCAACCGTACTATCACAATGGCCCTCGCTGCGACCCACCAGCTATTCACCTGAAATAAAGATGGTTTGTGGTATGAAATCAGCCCCTGCTAGTATGTCATCACATGCCCCGTCATGCCCCCAAAGACCCCTCAATTATTAGGTCGAGAGCATGAGATTCATTACATGCAATACCGTTTTAATATTTAAAACTGTAACACATGAACAGTAATATCCATACAATAACACAACCATCATCATACATAATATAACCACAAGTATAACCAATGAACAACCAAGCGAAACAACGAGAATGTTAGACAAGTATTTAATTCTCGTCCATGGTATAGAAACCAATATCGTTTGCCACTGTATAATTCTCAACTGTATTATTTGTTCAGTTATACCTAGTGACAATGTCTCATTAGAACGACATTGTCTCTAGTTACCCTATATTATGGCGGGTCACCCACAGCAGTAGCCACTCCAACGGTAGAGTCTCCTGACCAACGAGCCATTCTAGCTCACGGGAAATTTTCTTGATACTTGCGGACCCGTACGCGGACATCCTGGTATCATTTTTGTGATCACAGCGCGCACCAAGAGCCAATCCTCTTGGCTTTACTTTCCATCTTTAATTAATTATTTATTCCATCGCATCGCATTACCAAATTTTCCTAACACAGCAGACTAAGGTCATTAGTCCAATCCGGAGTCTGTAAACTCGGGATCCAGTGTTAGCTACGAGAGCGGCGTATAGAAAGGCCAATGCTCCGTATAAAAGTCTCGGATAATATGTATATCTTATTATCCTAGTGCTACAACGTTTTTCTGACGATCCTTATATTTCATATAAGAGCACCATAGCCGCTAGTTCGTTTTATATATATTGGTTCATATATACGAACCGGTACTGTTAACTCAACAACAGTAATATAACCAGCTATAAATATACAGTTTCATGCATATTTAATACATTCAGACAAACAATCTTATCACAGATCACACAGAAGTCTGAACTGAGGAAACCCTCAGAGACAATCAGAGACACATAACAACATACCGTTCACCCTGATGTATTACGGTGGAGTATGAATCAGCAAGATCCTATGCTCCTTGTGTAGTCTCTAACAATCTAAACATTACATAATGCTACTGATTAGCATACCGTTATACAACACAATTCTACGGTACCCCCCGTACCGTCACTAACACCCCCCGGTTAACCCCCCCGTTAGTAACTATCATGTTGTCGGGTTTTAGGTTTAACTCGAGATTGGGAAAAGTGTTATATTACATGCGTAGTCTTGTTTGTATATTAGCATAGTTATTGTTAAACTTGTTATCGCATGTAACTTAATGTTTGTTTGTACATCATAAAGTTTGTTTCATTATTTTGTATGTGTGTCCTTTGTCATGCACTATGCATCTTACCTTGTATTTATTCTTCTAAGGTTTGTCTCTCTTTTTTTTTATATTCAATGTGGTATAATTCATCTGTAACTATACTCTTAACATTGAGATTCTTATTATCCCATGAACACTCTTAACATTAGAATTTCCATATCTAATGTTTATAATTCTTTTCTCCTCCTATCTATTATCATTTTTAATTACAATTATTGAACCATATCACATTTTCTACACCATTACATATATTTATTTATATGTGTGTATTATGGAACTATTTAATTATATGGTAAGTCTTATAATCTATATTCATTCTTTTAATGAATATCTCCTATATTATAAATGTTATATTCTTATAACATTAAAAATCCATATTATAAATTCCATTTAAAATGTTAATATTTTCGAACAGCACTTATGTTCTTAAATATTTATAAAACCACCACTTAATTAATATAATGTCATATTATAGTTATTAACATATCTTATTATGACATTTAAGTCATTAAACAATTATAACATATGTTATATTTTGTTTTTATAAAATACCAAATAGCCCCCTTATATTTTCGGCTTTTATTATAACCACTAAACTTCTATAAAATCACAATTCAATCCCAATTTATAGTACATAGTTCTCTAATTCCATTAAAACTATATATTATGCACATTTCTTTATAAAACCTTATATATAACTCCAAAAATTACCGAACTATACCAAAAGGTTATAAATATTATTCCTAACCTTATACTTCTTTAATTTTCGGTTTTCCCCTTTGTTACCCATTTGTAACAATGTTATAAAATACCATATATTATACTTATATAATTCATATGAACTCCAAATTTAACCAAATAAACTTCTAAAAATTTCTAATAACTTAAGGACTTTACTAAACTCCATTTAGCACCCTTAAATTCGGTAATTACATTACTACCCCAAGACTTATAAATCTTTTACAATTTAATAAGTATCTTATTATAAGGTAGTATTTTAATTTCTTAAATTTTTTCCAAACTTGGTCAAAGTCTCCTATATAGTCAACTTTGACTCCTAATACCAAATGGGAACCAATTTTTCGGTAATTACTAATAATAACCTATACTTCTCTATTTTTACAATTTTGACCCAAAACTTTATAAAATGTTATAATTTTTATTAAATTCATTAAAAAACCCTAAATTGTTCTAAATTAAGCCCACGGCTTTCTAAATTCCTAATAATTACGAATTGGCCCCAATTTTAATTATAAGCACAAATAAAACTAAATAAGCTTATAAACTTAAATTAAAATGGCCTAATGACATGGCCTTATTACAACCTTGAACTTGCAAAATAAATTACACAATAAATGTCTCAAAATATAGCATATGTATTCGGCCTCACTTAGATTTAATTATTTTTCCACATAATGTCATAATTTGACCATTATGTTAATTAAATCTCTTAAATGACTAGCTTAATTTATCTTAGCCATTTTTTTCCATTTTTAGGTCAATATGACCTATATATGAAGTTTCACTCTCGGCCATATATATATATATATACTTGAAAATTACAAAAATCATAAGTTTAAGGTGTTTATACCTTGATTTATCCTTGTATGCTCTCGGCCACTTGTAGGAAAAATCACCACATGATTTAGACATGTTTAATACACAAAAACAAGATATGGTTACACTCCAAGCTTGAGCTTAACCATAAGGAATAATTAATGTAAGATTTAAGGCAAAAATCACCTTAAAAATGCAAGGGAAGTTCTAAGTGGTTTCGACCTGAACCAAACACACCACAAGGTGTTATATCCACCATATTAACATAGGAAATAACTAGATCTCGAAATGCTACCTTGTTATTAGGTTTTACCTTGGAAAATGCCTTAAAAGAGAGTATTTCTCTTGGATCTTGGTCACCCTTGCTCCAAATGGCTAACCAACTGAATGAATATGTGAATATGAAGATTATGAGTGTATAAACTCATAAAAATTGAAGGAAGAAAACCGCATGGAAGATTGAGAAGCTTAAGGTATGTTTTTACCTTAAAATGTAGATTTGAACAACCTTGGTCCCTCTACTGGTCTCAACCGAGTTTAGCTCTTGTTCTAACCTTAGAACACTGAGATTAAGCCATAGGAATTGATGAGCCACGAAATCTAGGTGTTGGTAGTGAAGAGATGAAGAAAAAGGGCTAAAAATGACATTAAAACACTTACCTTAAGTGCTTAGGAGCTAGGTTTGCCTTCCATGCTCAAGAACAGACCTTGAGAGCTTCAAAGGAAGGGCAGAGCTTGGCTGGGAAGAGGAGAATCGGACAAGGAAGGAAGAAATGAGTGGAAAGGTTTGAATTATTTGAAAGAGTAAGTTTATTTTCAAAAGTCATGTATTAGGTAGCAATTATTGTCAATCAAGGACTTGTGCTGCCTTCCCACCTCCTTTCCAGCCGATTTCCTTCAGGTCAAATGGGTCATTACTTGACCATTGACCATACTTGGTCAATTTGACTCATGCGGGCCCCACTTTAGGGTTTTATTAATATTTTAATATTAAATTGGTAAAAATTCGTAAATTTCTGGAATTAAATTCCTAATATGATATAATATTATTAAATATCATATTTAAGGATAATTATAATTTTAAGCCCATTAAAAATCAATTTAAAAGGCAATCTCACAAAAACGTGCTTTAAGGAGTTTTAGCGCACATTTTTGTGTCACAGGGTGTTCCTGAGCTTAGTTCTCCTTGAGAACGGTTTTGTTGTGTTCCTTACTTCATTATAATACTTAGGAATCCACTTTGGATCCTATTTGAGGTCACACAATCTTTATGGTGTCTTAAAGCACATTTTTGGCTTTACCGATCTTAAGGCGTGTTTTGCCTTGTTGAGATCTTTTAGATTGTTCCTCAATAGTATTTAGATGTTTAATAATCATCTTAGATCATTAATAGATCATTTAATTATATTTTAAGGATTAGGGGTATTTCACTACCACAAACCCTAAAAACCTGTCGAGTTAGTTGCTACAATATAAAGTACGAAACAATTCCAAATAGATTACTCTACCCCCAAAACACCCAAAAACCCACCCTAGGATAGCTAAAAAACGTCGAAAACATTATTAGGGTCCACAAACCCTAAAAACCTGTCGAGTTAGTTGCTACAATATAAAGTACGAAACAAATTCCAAATAGATTACCCTACCCCCCCCCCCAAAAACCCCAAAACCCACCATAGGATAGCTAAAAAACGTCGAAGGCATTTTTAGGGTTGTAGTGGCGGGTTTAGGGCCTAAACCCGCTACCACAAACCCTAAAAACTTGTTGAGTTAGTTGTTACAATATAAAGTACGAAACAAATTCCAAATAGATTACCCTACCCCCAAAACGCCCCAAAACCCACCCTAGGATAGCTAAATAACGTCGAAGGCATTTTTAGGGTTTGCAGTGACCCTAAACCCGCTACCACAAACCTAAAAACCTGTCGAGTTATTGCGATGAAGTACAAGTTTTTACGTGTGGATGTACATGTTTTAATGAACATTTGTACAGGTTTGTATGACCATCTGTACAAGTTTTTTTTACATTTTGTGCACTATACATGTAAAAATATATTTTTTTAAAGTTGTCAAAACATATCAATGACTGGTCTTGTTTTGAAGAGCTCGAATTTAGATGAACAATGATATAATTTTTTTTCATTTTGGACTTATATATTAAAAATTACAATAAGTTAAAGTTTTTATGATTAAATAAGAAAAAAGAATTTTTTTAAAAAAAAACATTACCCTGGGCATGAAAGAACAAAAAAAAGCAAACCTTCACTTCACTTCACGCGCTGCTCCTCCTTCACCTCCTGATGTAGCTATCTCTAGGTGCATTAACATGTACCCAAGAAATCGTGTAATAAAAACTATGAATGAGTTGAAAAAAATTATTACTTCAATTAGAATATATAATATTCTAAGCATTAGAAGTTACAAGTATTTATGAATTCCTAAAAAGGTGCAGCTTCACTCTTTGTTATGTTGGTAATCAAAATTTTATAACGACCACTCCCCTGGTTATCAAATAGTAGTAATAAATATCATTTAATTCTCATTTCCACCTCGTAAAAAATAAGATTTTATTTATCAAGCATGGAAATAGGAAACATATATTCCTACTTCCATAGATTTCTTGTCATAACCATGTTCCAAGCACCAATGCTCAAATAAATAAACATTCAATTAAATAAATGAGAGGATAATATCTAAAAATAATATATAAAACAACTAAGAAATTGTAAATAGTAAAAATATGCTAACAAACCTAAAATTAAGGAACTAGATAAATATATTAAACATAATAATCTAAATAACTTTACATAGGTCACACAATGTGTGTTTCTATCAGTCCTTTCGTGTGAACGATGAACGATAAACCTGGCTTGTTCCGGTATATAGTCTGTAGTTGAAAGGGTAAGCAGAGTCGGAAGTAATGGCGGAGAAAGGCACAGACCTCACCTCCTACAAACACCCGTCGACCTCTCACGTGGGTTTTTTTTGGCTCATTATCAATCCGTATCGATCTATTGATTATATTGGTCAATCATCTCGTGCTTGGTTCTTTTACTCTGTTTAATAAAGGTTAACTACGTCTTGAATTAACAGATTATACAAGAGTTCAAGGACCTCTGGGAAATGGCCTTACCTATATCAGCAATGAACTGCCTAGTGTTTATCCGGCAAAGTAGTCTCAGTTCTCTTCTTAGGCCGACTTGGGAGCCTCGAACTGGCGGGTGGGGCACTCGCAATCGGGTTCACAAACATCGCAGGCTACTCTGTTCTAGTCGGGTTAGCTTCAGGACTTGAACCGGTTTGCAGTCAAGCGTACGGTACCAAAAACTGGTCTTTACTAACACTGTCGCTCCGAAGGATGATCATCATCCTATTGATCACAATCATACCCATCAGCTTGCTGTGGATCAATCTCGAACCGGTGATGGTGTTCATGGGTCAGGACAAGGAGGTGAGTTCTGCGGCAGCGAAGTTCTGCTTGTTCTCGTTACCGGATCTTGTGACGAATGCGTTGCTGCAACCGCTGAGAGTATTTTTAAGGTCTCAAGGAGTGACGAAACCAATGATGTGGTGTTCGTTGTTGGCGGTATTGGTGCATGTGCCGTTGAATTATTTTGTTGTGGTTGTTTGGGGGTTTGGTTGGTGGTGTTGGGTTGCGAGTGCGGTTGCGAGTGTGGTTACAAAGGTAATATGGTAGTGTTGATGGCTGGGTATGTGAGTTGGTCTGGGAGGTGGTACGGTGGTAGGAGTGGAAGGGTGGTGGTGGTGCTGATGATGGTGGATATTGGGCGTTGTTAAGAGTTTAGCGGTTTCCAAGTTGTGTTTGGTATATGTTTGGAGTGGTGGTGGTATGAGATTGTGACTGTTTTGGCCGGATATTTGCCCAATCCTAAAGTCAGTGTGGCTGCTACTGGGATTATAATTCAGACAACTAGTCTTACGTATACTGTTCCCGTGGCATTGGCCGGCTGTGTATCTGCTCGGGTATGTGATTCTTCTCTATTTTGAGCATCTAGTTTTTCATCTGGGTATGGTGGTCAAAATCGGGTTTTGGATCGACCCAAACTTAGAATAGGTTATATTTTTTCAACCCGAACCCAGAGTGGTTGACCCGAATCCGATCCATTTTTTCAAAAATTTATTTTTTTTTAAAATTTTTTGGATTCTTTTAATAAAAAAATATAACACTTTAATATTACATTAATTATGATATACTATATTTAATCATAAATCACTGATTGAATGTTTGTTTTAGTAATAAATTAATCATTAAAAACTAATTTAAATCATTAATTAACCTATTTTCTATTTTTAATTAAAAAAATTTCGGGTTATGAGTTGGCCTGAAGCGGGTTCAACCCGAACCTGAAGCGGGTTCAACCCGAACCTGAAGCGGGTTCAACCCGAACCTGAAGCGGGTTCAACCCGAACCTGAAGCGGGTTCAACCCGAACCCGACTCGAAAATCTTTTCAGGTCAAAAATCTCAACCCGAACCCGGCTTTTTACGGGTCGCTTTTGGGTCAGATTTTGGGTTCGGGTCAAGATTGACATCCTAATTGGTACTTAATGTCATAGTTGGTATTTGAGCAGAGTATATGATTTTTATTTCAGTATCTGAACCTGGGTATGGTTCAAATCTTATAATATCTCTTGTTACTATGCTTTCATGAATATAGTAGGACTATATTTCTTGGCATTTGAGCTGAGGAGGTAATTCTCCTGAAGAAGAAACAAAGTGTCTTCTGTCTTGTCCCTGCCAAGTGATGGTGGGTTTTGCCATTATGCCATTATCAATCCCTTTCCTACACTTTTGTCCCTGCCAAAAATCACCAGAAACACATATTTCAGATCATCATCAAGCATAAGATTTTGTTCCTTTTAGAGATATTTTGAAATGACCTTTCTGAGCTTTTCCTTTCTAATTGATGCCGTGGGGTTGCTTTTAATTATTCCAATCTGCAAAGGTTATAGTCCTACAGATTGCTGATATCCCTCTCGGTATAAAATGAAGGCATTTCATGTCTTCTACCTACTAGTATACTAATTTAAGATATTCACTCAGAGAGCGAGGGAGGAGGAGCACTATGATGATATCCTATCGTCGGTCAATTATTGATGTTCGGTTATTATCCTCTTTCCCTGTAAAGCAGAATCCACTTTCAGAAGTAGACATTCATCACATCAAAAAATAAATAATTGGGTTTCTGATTTGATTTTCTAAGTACTATTCAGGTTGGAAACGAATTAGGAGCTGGAAGACCGTACAAGCGAAGCTAGTGGCAGTGGTGGCATTGGGGTGTGCAGTTTTTGTAGGGATCATCCACGTGACATGGACGGTGATATTCAGGGAGAGATGGGGAGGGTTGTTCACACACCTGATCCAATGGTCAGGCACTGTGGGGTCTGTTATGCCCATAATTGGACTCATGGAGCTTGGCAATTGCCCGCATACAACAGGCTGCGGGATACTCTGTGGGGGCCCGCCCTGTTGTGGGAGTCAGGATAAATCTTTGGTCATTTTATCTAATGGGCACGCCTGTTGCTGTTGGATTGGCATTTTGGGCTGGGGTTGGGTTTAGTGGACTTTGGATTGGCTTTTATCGGCTCAAGCTGCGTGTACGGTTTGTGTAGTGTATGTGATTCTAGTGAGGATGGATTGGGAGGATGAGGCTTGAGGACGAGAAGTTGACTGGTGGTGATAGTGGGTCGTCTAAAAATGATGGGGGTGCAGATGGGGGAAATAATGCTACCGTTATTGAAGATGATGATGTGAGTGTGATGAGAAGAAAGAGTATTGTTTTTAGCATCAGAGAAACATTATTGATGGTGTGTCAAAAGAAATTCAATTGGGAAGGTTTATGTTGGACCCTTGACGTGCAAAAACACCCAGTTTATGCCTCCTTCCAAGAGCTGATTAGAGTTGTTGTGTTTGTTGAAGGTAGAAGGTGGGGGAAACTTAAGTATTTTAGTCTAATAGATTACATGTATAACGTAATTATGTAATAGTATTAGTTACGGCTTTCAAACTATACCAATGACAATAAGAATGCACTTAGGGTGCTTTTTTGTTAAACAAAAAATGCACTTGTACTCTACAACTTTGTTTTGTTGAAGCACTAAGAATATATGTACGGCGTAATAAGACCCAATCCACTAAGTCAGCCCATATATGTAAAATAGGCCTAAGTCTGTAATATAACCCATTCATAATTGTTTTTCAGTCCAGTACAATTTGTCCTATTATTGATAGTGTATTCGTAACCCTACTATATATAGATATGCACTGTAGCCGCCTAGATCGGGTAGCCAGATCACAATTCCCCAAAACACTACTTGTTCTACTTTTATTATTGTGTTCCTTTCATGGTAATCAGAGCTCTTGGCGTTTTCTGCCTTCGATCCCATTTGCTCTACATTTTTTTCTTCTTCTCCCAATGACGAGCTCATCTGCATCCAGCGGATTCACTATGCCTGAGGTCAGCAGGAATAACTCCGGTCCTCGATCCTCCACTCATTCTACCTCCATGCCTCCCTTGATCTCCCTTATATCCAATTTCATCAAGCTATCATAAGACAATTATCAAACATGGCGAAAGCAACAACTAACCCTTACCTACGCGGTCATGGACTGTTTGGCTGGATCGATGGATCCAAGCCTAAACCAGCTATGAGCATTGATGGTGAGCCGAATCCCGAATACTTGCAATGGGAGTAATATGATCAGATGGTAATGTCTGTTATAAACACATCTTTATCAGAGTCAATCATCAGTAATGTTGTAGAATGCACTACTGCTGCTACTACTTGGAATGTTTTAAAATAAATGTTTCTCAACTCAATCTGTTGCAAGAGCTTTACAAATTCGTGTTCAACTAGGAAATGTTATAGGAAGGGTGGTGATTCTGTGTCTAAATATTTTAAGAAAATGTGTGCATTCTCTACTTCTCTATTTGCTGCAGGAGAACCATTAACTGACTCTCAACTTTGTTCGTATATTCTCTCTGGCCTTGGCCCTGAGTATGAGTCAGTCCAAACCAGTCTCACTATGCGTTCTGATCCTTTGACCTTTTAGCAACTTTATAGTGCCTTACTTAACCATGAAGTCATCCCAACCACTCACACAAACACACTCTAACACTCAGCTAATTCCACAAACCTCAACCCCCAGCCCAAAATTAAATCTCAAAATAAACAATTCTGAGAAGGGCACAACCAGAGGGAAGGGCTACTCTGGCTCAGGAAACTATCATAGAGGCAGTTCTACCTAGACCTAGCAAAATGGGCTCAACCGCCAATCCGACCCAAAACCAACCCACTTATAGTGGGTTGGGTTACGTTTTTCAACCCGTTTAATAAATGGGTTGGGTTAGGATTAGCTTAAAAATAAATGGGTTGGGTTAGGATTGTATTTTTTTCAATTCGTGAACCCGCAAATCTGTTTAATATTTTTTTATATTCATATACACAATATATATAATTTCCACGGATAAACAAATAGGTGGAATTTAGGTTAGATGAGTCATCTAATAGTATTCACCAAGATAACTTTTTTTAAAAAACATATACATATATCTAATATAAATAAATAAAAAGAAAAGGATATATTAAATTATTAATTGACCTGGATGAAATGACCGTGAGATGTTCAAGTTGCACCAACATTCGAGCTAATTTCAATTTTCAAGTCCCAACCACATATGTCAGCAATTCTTTTATATTCTCAAAAAGAAAAAGCAAACCCTCTCTCAGAAAAACTTTCAGCCGCTGCGAGACTGTGAATCATCACGAGATATCAAATTATGTTTGTATCTTCTTCTTCCTCAATTACAAAGCGGTAGGTGTTGAGAAAAATAGTGTTGAAACTACTCTCCTATTTACGGGCAGTGAACCCGGTCATTGTAGTCCAACAAGGTCGTATCCACAGGGACTTCGCAACTCTCTAGCTAATTATCAATTTAGTAACTGTGCAAGAGGATATATACAAAAGTGCATAAATGTAAATTAGGGGTTTTGGGTTTTGGGGTTGTAATTGGAGAAATAAAGAAAAGCAATAAACACTAAACTAACTATCTATGATAGGTGTAGCCCGGGATGGATACTTGCACCCGTCCTCCCCTTACTACCGATTGCTGAACCTCGAACTCATACCTAAACAATGGGAACACTTAATTAATTAGCAACCTACTCTAGACCTACTAATCCTAACCAATTTAACCGAAACTTCTCGATCAGCTAAGCTCCGGGTCAATCGACAACACTAAGCTCAAGTTCCACTAAAGTTGCAATGTAGTCTAATCTCAAAATCATTGAAATCAGAATACACCATTTTAGTCTCTAACGGTTTAGGTTTCTATCTCAGAATATCATTTTGATAGAATCCCACAATAATGCTAAACTAATCGGTAGGCCAAACCAACCAATTTAACACATAATTGATAATTTGGGTAAAATCCTAAACTAATCATCAAATCATGAGCAACAAGTTTAAGAATCATAAATACCCAATAATCATCTTCATTAAGCTCAAAGACTAAAATAAAGCATAAAAATAAGTTCAAGATTCAACAATGGAGGTTTTAGGGATTTTAGGGCAAAATCCCCAATCCCTAGCTATAAATGATTCTACACAGCCATAGGAGAGAATAAAAGAGCAAGGGATAGAAGTAGCCATTAATGGAGCTTGGAAGGAGGTGAGCTTCTCTTCTCTTCTCCTCCCTTCTCTTCTCTTCTCTTCTTCTCTTCTTCTCTTCTTCTTCTTCTTCTTCTTCTTCTTCTTCTTCTTCTTCTTCTTCTTCTTCTTCTTCTTCTCTCTTCTCCCTTCTCTTCTGAATCGCCTTCCTCTCTGTTTTTGGGGCGGAACTAGACTGAATGAAGAATGGGGAAGTTTTCCCAAAATTCCCCATTTTAAAACGCAGATCTGGGCTATTTTCGACCCGACCGACCCACCCTGGGTCGGTCACGTCCAGAAGCAATTTCGGGGCCGAAAACGTGTTTTTTTAAGTCCGACCGACCCAGACCTATGGGTCAGTCGATTCCAGTAGCTCGGGGATGAAAATTGCGTCTTTTTAAGTCCGACCGACCCAGACCTATGGGTCGGTCGATGCCAGTAGACTAACTTCGAAATGTTGTATCTTCTTCGTTTAAGCTCCGATTTTGGATCCGTTTGCGCCCACACGTTCCTCTCTTCATCTACTTTACTCCTATTTATGTTATGTATTCCTCCTGTTTACATAATAAATGTGTAATACACCAATGAAACACAAAACTAGAGGAAAACAAGCCAGAGTGGAGAAATGAGCATGAAACGTGTTGATTAAACATATGAAATACACCCCTAAAACATGCTCATTTAGACACTCATCAGTAGGGCAGTCCATTAGTCCGATTTTATAATTCGGTTTTCGGTTATAACTGAAATTATTTCGGTTTGGTTTTTGGTTATATGTGTGAAAATTTTGGTTAACCAAAAACCAAAAATATATAAAACATATATAATATACCGGTTACCTTATCTTAAAGATAATATTTTACCTTTAAAGCACAAAAGTATCTTTGTGTCATTAAATGAGATTTTATCCTTTTCGTTCTAGGATACCACTCCTCTACCGACCAAGCCATAGGGGCTTGGCACTTGAGATTCAATATTCAAAGATAATTACATCACTTCTTGTCGTTACTGAATTAGATCCCCTTAATGCCTTAATTTTCATAATGACCTTTAGATTTCCATGGTCTACCTTCCAACGACTAATTACACCTTATTAATTCCCAAATTATTTCTAACTCCACTAAATTACCTAGGCATTCTCTCACTTCTTTGCACTATATATAGGGATGTAAACCGATATGTTTTCTCATACACCTAGCCTTATTGGACTATCTATAGGGATGTACAAAGGTTTGGTTGTTTGGAGAAAAAAGTATATGTTAAGTTCTTCCATATTAAATTTTATATTGTAAGCTATATCCTTTGCTTATGTCACATGTATCTTTGTATTGACAGTAATGGAAGATGGTCATTATGTAGATGAAAAAGTAAACTTAGAGAATAACAAAGAGATGCTAGAAATAGTAGAGGACTAGCGATACATTTTGGGCAAGACTGGATAAGAAGATGCACTCTGCTAAGAAGTTGCTTCAGATTTGAAGACATACTAGTGCTAGATTTTTCTTGAAGGGATTAGCTTCATTTTTTCTCGCTTCAGAATTTGGTTTGTTGTTTAAGGTTGATTGTGTCAAATCTTTGCTACATTTGAAGTTTAGTGGTTATTATTAAATGAGATATTTCAAGATGCTCTTGATGTTATTATTTTTTTACGACAATGTTTTTTACTTAATTGGGTTGACCTGCGGGTTGATCCGTTGGTTGATGGATTGGGTTAGGATTGAGAATCCTAATCCGATTAATTAATGGGTTGCATTCGGATTCATAATTTTTAAATGGGTTGGATTAGGATTAATTGAAGTCTGACCCGTCAATCCGTTTTACCAAGTCTAGTTCTACCACCTTTACAGGCACACCAGACACTAGACCTCAGTATCACAAGTAGAATCACAGGTACAATCACAATTACCAACCTAATCTTCCAAGGACTTTGGGTGCTAATTATACCTCAACTAGTGCACTAGATTTAAACTGCTACCCAGACACTACTGCCACTAACAATTTCATAAATCGAATGAGGAATCTCAACATTGACAGTTAGTCTTACTCTAGGACTGAGGATGTGCACCTTGAAAATGGAAACACCCTCCCTATTCACAGTAAAGGCTCGGGTAGTTTCACTCACTCACAATCCATATTTACTCTGTCTCTTCTCTATTACATCCCTAAATTGAATAAATCTTTTATCTGTTCATCAGTTTGCTCTTGCCAATGGTTTTTACTTTGAATTTCATCCCTATTGCTTCTATATTAAGGACAAGCATCAGGGGAGAATTCTAGCCATAGGAGGACTTAAGGGGGGCCTTTATCACATAAATCTCACACCACAAGCACAGGACAAACATCAAGTTCATTCTACAAGCAGAGTACCATCTGTTACATGGCACCTTCGACTTGGACACCCTTATCCAAGGATGACCAAGCTTATAATAAAATAAATACCAGTTTCCTTGTTCAAAAACATCTAAGCCTTTGAACTTATTTTTGCTGATGTTTGGGGTCCTGCCCCTGTTATGACCCTAAATGGTGGGAAATACTATCTATCTATCTATCGTTGATGCTTGCACTAAATTTACTTGGATTTATGTTATACCCTCTGATGTCTAGTTTCAATAAGGTCTTGCAAGATTTTTTGGCCTATGTTGGTACCCAGTTTCAGACTACAGTTCAAGCTGTTCAGAGTGATTGAGGAGGTGAGCTTCAACCTCTGACTAAATTTCTCAAGGAAAAGGGGATTGTTCACCGACTCGTCTGCCCCTATTCACTTCAAATGCCCAAAATGGCATAGTTGAAACTCGACACAAGATGATTATGGACAAAAGCTTAGCAATGCTGGCTCATTCTAACCTACCTTATGAATTTTGGGCACAACTTTCACTACAGTGGTTTATCTTATCAACAGAACCCTATTCGGTGTCCCTTAAACTTCAAGTCCCCCTTTGAAGCCCTTTTTGGTGTCACTACTAGAAAACAACATATTATAGACGGAATTACAACGGACTATTTTTCATCGCTAATTCATGACGGATTAGCGACATACAATCAATTCCTCGATTAGAGCGACGGACTGGCAATGGACTAGCGACGGACTCAGGTGGGAATGGTGGCGCGCAAAATTTACAAACAGACACCTGAATAGGCGACAACTGTTATCACTATTTCATGATGGACACCATTCCGTCGCTATTTCCTGGGGATTTTTTTTTAAAAAAATCTATATTTAGCGATGGATTAAGTCCGTCGCCAACTTTGAGCCGAACAACGTGTCGTTTTGCTGCAGTTCGAAGGTCTGCTATAAATATAATAACTCAAATTAATCAAAACGACAACGTTTGACATGATATTAAGTGAGGGATTCCGTCGCTAATCTTTTGGTATTTATCAGACCACTCCGTTTTGAGGTCAGTTCTTTAATTTCTTTCTTTCTTCTTTGTCTTCTTCCTCCTTCCTTTTCTTCTCCCTTCGCTGCGTGTGAACTATTTCCGCTCAACTTCTCCTGTTCCGGTAACCAGCTCCAATGACTCCGGCGAGCACCAGCGACCAACAGTGCCAAAAATCACTGCCTCTACTTCTCTCCCTGCTACTGGTAAGTGCTAGGAAACCTAAATCCCCAAATACATTGTCGCCAGTTAGTGTTGCATAATAACTGTGAGTGAAGTAGTTAGGGTTGCATAACTACTATGGTTTTAGAATAGAGACGTAACATGTATGTTTCTTGTTTGCCATTAATAATTACCCTGAGTGAAATATGTACAGAGACGCACAAATGCGCACATGTATGTTCCTTGTTAACCAGTTACGGTGAGTGAAGTATAATTATTATGAGTAAAGTAATTAGGGTTGCATAATAACCGTAATTTTAGAAATAGATGTGCTTAACATGTATCTTCCTTGGCTGCCAGTTAGGGTTGTATAATACAGTTTGCTATCTACCTACATATCATTAATTGTTTACTATCTCTGTTTATTAACATTGAAATTTTGCTACTGGTTAACAAGGAGCACTAATTATTTAATATATGTTCACTATGATTGATGTTCTTCTGATGGTGATAATGCAAAATTGGTTTACTATCTACTACAATTGCAAACTATTAACTGTTTAATATCTCTGTCTCTTTGGTGGTTTATTGTTGTACCTTGTTTCTCCGTGTTATGTTTATTTTATTTCTTTGTATGTTTAATAGCGGGGGAGTTACCACTGGTATGTTTGATGCTTATTTTATTTGTTCTCATTTGATGGAAATTAATCCTATTGATGTTATTTTACTTCTTTTCGTGCAATGATGCCACTGGTAAGCTTCTTCAGGTTGTTTATTCTTACCCGGAAACAAGTCCAACAAAGCTCTTTTCTCTACCAAATTTGCACTATCCCTGCCTGCTTCTTCCATTCCCTGTTTCTGTTTCTTTGTCTTTTGATCTAATGTTCCCAGTTGAGTTTAACAATGTGACAATTTATGTTATTAAAATCATGGCAATCCGTAGAGCTTTCATTTCCTGCAAACCTTTTATGGTTCGATGGCAATTTATTTAGTCTTTTGACTGATTTCTCTCTAGTGCTCTCTTTCTAACTCCTAATCAATGCTTGATTTGTATCAAAGATATTCAGATTTCTTAGTCTAGTCCAATCGATTAATGTACCTCTTTTACCCACCTGGCCAACAAAGATACTACCCTTCCAACGAGCCAAGATGAATCAAAAACACTTGGTGGGATGTCATGTAAGGGTCTTTTGTCATGTGGCCCATGCATTGAGTATATCTAGATAAACATGTAACAATTTATCGTTGGAATACATCTTAATATGAAAGCTTGTGTTTATGTGAATTTGCAAAGGTGCAATAGTAATGACTTGTACTATAATTTATAAAAAATACAAATATATATATATATATATATATATATATATATATATTTGACTCACCTTTTTTTTGTTAGAATACTGTTAACGAACAAAGTAGAAAAGGGATGGAAACAACTAAGGTTGGTGGATATCAAGGAATTACCGCTTTACAAGCGAAGAGACCTAGTGTTAGTGATATTGTCTTTCAATCTATGGGTACGTGTATGAAACAACTGCATGATCCCATCTTGAATTTATCACCTCATGTTAACTCTTGTAACCTTGTGTTGGATGGAGATATCTTTTGCTATGAAGAAACACAAAGTACAATCTTGATGGTGAAAGACATTGTTCAATTGATTCAAAGACAATGTCTGAATATTTCATTTGTTCCGGTATTTATTATTTAAGCTCTGTGAACTATAAATGTCCTTTTTCTTATATAAATGTTTGATTCTAAAATAATTAATCTCATTTGTGTTTCAACTATCATGATGCATATTCTAATCAAAGGAGATACTAGAAAAGCTAAAGGTCAACCCGTTGGATTTCTCTATCTTGATTGTATTTCAACTACTACAGCTAGAACAAGTCCAAGATTTCTACAAGAATATTTGAAGCATGCATTCGAAGTGCAACAAAAATAAAAAAATAATTTGATGCCTTATCATGAAAAGTATGTACATTCTAATACTCTTTCTTACATAACAATACAATTTCCAATATTTTATTATACATAATTTATATTTTATTGATAATTTTTTATGTTTGCATTGGAGATTGTTAGTGATGTGTCCTAGAGGTGCAAAATTGTTGGTGCTTACCCGCTAGGCAATAAAAGAAATTTGTTTGAAATCAAGAACGATATTCAGGCGTAACTTTTTTTCTCCAGGCTGAGTTGTTTGTATGATAGAGTTTATTACTGATTTGGTAAACTTTCACTAGACTGTGACATTGTTCGTGAATGACATCAACTTGTGTAGGTATTCAAATAAGAACTTGTCATTTGGCGTTGTTGACCTGGGTCTATTTCCCAATGCGGCTGTGAAGTTTGGAATCTCAATCCCGGGTGAATACTAGACAGATTGTGCGTTTTATCAATGAAAAAATTATATCTTCATGGGATAACAACAAAGGCTTCTATACTCGACTCATGACAAGAAGCACTCCTCTTCCTACATATATAATTTGAGAAGAATGTAGAGGTGTCTCGCTATCCAGACATTGATTTTGAGTTAAAAGCTTCTAATCCTCCAATCAGTAAGGTACGTGTTTAGTTCGATGAAAAGCTTTTTGAACTACTTGCTGCTTTTAGAAAATTTCAGTGTCGTAAAGGAGTCAATATGACCTTCCAATCTATTTATTATGCTATCAAACGTATTCTTTCAACTGATGTATTAGTATATCCATCTTTTAAGTGCAGTTTGTTAGCATTTCTATTTAGTTAGAAGAAAAGGTATGGATAATAGTCGACAATTTTGATATACAAAAGCCTAAAAGGTCAATTTTGATATACAAAAGCCTTAAAGCCTTCAATCTATTGCTGAAGTTTCAATTAACCTTGCAGATTTGCAGGTGCTTTATCTGAACAGAATGTGTGGGTTATGAGTGCAGTCCCCATTCAAGCTCCAAATACAATGTGAAGCTTGCAATTAATGCTCAGTTTTGCTCTACAGTTGCTGCTGAGTTTTGCTCCAGAATTGCTGTTGAGTTTTGCTCCAGAATTGTTGCTCAGTTTTACTCTATAATTGCTACTCAGTTTTGCTCCATTTATGCTACGGGAAGGACTGGTTCCAGAGTTCGTATGCTGGTGCAACCAAAACAAACTGAAGAGTGAACTAGACCTTGGGTCTGAAAGGAGTATAATACAAAATTAATGAAGATAGCTAGTGCTTACTTTGACTAATTTTAGGGTTGACTTTGAAACTTTATGTTGTCGTGCTGTTTCGTATGATATGTTGATTGTATGAATTTTCAACAAATAGTTTGAATTTTTTTAGTATAAATAAAATTCAATTTTCAGTTGTTGTGAAAATATCTTCTTTTAGTACTATTACAACTTGATTATAATCTAATATTACAGGTAAATATACATTATAGTTGTAAATAAATAGATATGAAATTAAAATAAATATTTATATACGGATTAGCAACGGAAATTTCGTCGCTAAAAGTAAAAGCAAGAATACAAAATTCCTTCACAAATTGGCGACAGACTAATTTCATGTCTAGTCTGTCTCTAAACAATAGATTAGTGACGGACTGATCCATTCCGTCGCTAATCCGTCGCTAATTGGCGATGAAAGACATCATTCGTTGCGAATCCAGATTAGCGACGAGGTGTCCGTCGCTAAAACGTTGTTTTCTAGCTGTATCTCCAGACTATTCTATCATGAAGGTCAATGGCTGTGGATGCTGGCCTAATCTCAGGCCTTTAAACAGACACAAATTTAGTTTCAGATCCACACACTGTGTGTTTTTGGCCTATGCTCCTAATACTACAAGGTACCTATGCTTGGATCCCACTACCAACAAGATCTACCTATCCAGGGATGTCTTATTCAAAAAATGAGTTTCCCTATTTCTCTCTGGCTCCTCGGACATTTACTGCTGCAGATTTCTACCCAAACACATTTACGATCACCCCACTTATCTTACCAACACCCACCACAAACAGACAGCCACCTCAGACACCCCCACCCTCTCCCCATATCCACACTCTCCCACACCCAGCTCACCACTGACTATCCATCATTCCTCAGCGGTTTCCTTCCAAGATGCTACATTTCCAACCATATCACCCACCACCTCACCCTCAAATCCCACATCACCTTCGTTGTCATGATGGTACTATACCGTGGCCATCCCTAAACCTCAAACATACATCCCCCTTCACCCTCTCCCCATATCCCATAGTCTCCCACACCCAGCTCACCACTAACTATGCATCATTCCCCAGCAGTTTCCTTCCAAGATGCTACATCTCCAACAATATCACCCACCACCTCACCAGCAGATCCCACATCACCTTCTCTCTCATGATGGTACTACACCATGGCCATCCCTAAACCTCACACATACACCCCCCTCTACAATACCAGATGAACCTACATTCAGAGAAGCCCTTAAATACCCAGATTGGCGGCAAGCTATTTCTCCTAGAATTTCAGGCACTTCTAAACACTAAGACATGGGAATTGGTTCCAAAACCTCCTACAACTAACATCTTAGGAGTGAAAGGGATGTTGAAGAGCAGAGAAAATCATATGGCGCCCTAGAGAGGTGCAAAGCCAAGCTAGTTCCCGGGGGTTCACACAAACAAAGGACCTAGACTATACAGAAACGTTCAGTCCCGTGGTCAAACCCACAATAATAAGAGTTATTTTAACTCTTTCCACTGTCTACTCCTAGCCTATTCATCAGCTCGACATTCACAATGTGTTCTTGCAAGGTGATTTACAAGAATGTGTCTATATGACAAACCCCCCCACCCCCCCAGTTTCATACACCCCCTATATCCTAATCATGTGTGCAACCTAAAAAAATCAATTTACGGTCTCAAATAGGCCCCAAGGGCATGTTTCTCAAAACTTAGTGGTACTCTCATTGCTATAGGCTTTAGAGAATCTCAAACTGATGCCTCACTCTTCATCTATCAGGAAGGGGGGTGACACTCTCATGGCCCTCATATATGTAGATGACATCATACACACAGACACATCTCAGTACTTACTTCAAAATTTTGTTACTAAACCAAGTAAAATCTTCCCTGTGAAAGACGTGGGGCCTATTCACTATTTTTGTGTGTTCAGGTGGACAGATCAAAGAGAGGTCTTTTCCTATCTCAAGAAAGGTAAATTCATGACTTTGTTGCCAGAGCCAACCTAACCAAATCTCGCCAAGTCTTGAATCCTACGGCGAATACAGCAACCCACGATGATGAATCTAGCCCTAATTTTTTAGATGTTACTCTATTTCAAAGCCTGGTATGAGGGTTGCAATATATTACCCTAACTTGACCTGATATAACCTTTACAATAAATAAATTGATTGGGAAAGTCAGAAACCCTGGAAACTCGAAAACCTAAAGACCTGATGTTTGCGTTACCTAAATGCGGCCTCCTCTTCTTTTTATGCTGCTTCGTCAATGTCAAGCTGCCTTTTCTTCGGATGGACGGATGGGGTGGAAATCTCTCTAATTATCGATCCACTTCTGGGTTTTGTGTCTTTCTAGGCTGCAATCTTGTTACTTGGCAATCCAAAAAGCAAGCAATGATTGCTTGATCCACCACGGAGGCCGAGTATAGGTCCTTGGCGTATGGAACTTGCGAACTGCTATGGATCCACACCTTCTCGCTGATCTTGGAATTGCTCTTCACTCTTCACTGATTTTGTGGTGCGACAGTCTCGGAGCTACATACTTAGCAACAAATCCGGTGTGCTACACTCTCGAGTGAAACATGTGGCTCTCGACTTCCATTTTGTGAGGGAGAAAGTGTCAAATAAATCTCTCTTGATTCAGCTCATCCACATCAGAGATCAGAAAACAAACATTTGACCAAAGCCTTGCTCGGGTCGCGGTTTACTGAGCTACGATCCAAATTCCAACTCGTGCAGATCGGATCCCGGGAGGATAATAAGACCCAGTCCACTAAGACAGCCCATATATGTAAAATAGGCCCAAGTCTGTAATATAACCCACTCATAATTGTTCTTCAGTCCAGTACAATTTGTCCTATTATTAACAGTGTATTTGTAACCCTACTATATATAGAAATGTACTGTAGCCACCTATATCGGGAAGCCAGATTACAATTCCCCAAAACACTATATGTTCTACTTTTATTACTACGTTCCTTTCATGGCAACTGGTCGGCTGGTGTTGATGTTTAGGAAACAAATACAACTTAACAATGTGAAAAGTTGATGGTACATAAATATCCCACAATGATGAGTTATTGTATTATACTATTTATAAAGATGTTTGATTGAGGATCCGTAAAATTCTTCATAAGCTTATCATATAATTGTAGTGGCATGGCATTGGGCTGAAGCTAACACTAGTGCTCTACCTATATGTATCACCCAATAGGAATATGTAAAGGGTAGGGTAGGTAAAAACTTATACATTTACGCTTACCTTTTTGTTTTGGGTATGCACCGATGTATTTAGGTTATATCATGAAATTATGTACAATTAAAATTCATAATAATTTAAAGAAAGAAAGATACATGCGGTGATACAACCCTTAAGTTTAACATGCCAAATTAAAAAGATTTCCATAAGTCCTACTATAATAGGCAACTTACTTCCATTGTAAGGATGCATAAGCAGCTTAAAGTTAGACTGATCAATTTCGTAGATTCACCCTCGATGCAATTTAAGCTTCAGCTAACCTTACCGATCAATAGGATTGAAAGACCACTTGCTAACCAGACTAGAGAAACACTACTACTTAGACCTATGTACATATATAACAAACATTAAGCCTACAAGAATCAAATAACTTCCAATATAACACCCCAAAATCAAGCCCATCGCTCGATTATTAACTAGGGTTTGGCCATCAATTCCTAGCGTTTAAATTCTGATGCTAAATCCCATGGGTCTTGTAACTGGATAGAAAGCTGAGTATAACAAAGATGTTGATTCTATCATGCTCAACTCAAAAGAAGTTATTAGGTGCTTCAAAGGAGCTAAGATTAATCTTGTGATAAATTTCTTTGGTGTAACTTTAATCGATAGGGTGCCCCATTTTCTTTCAAAAAAGGTTGCAATCTTGATGGCACTAATACCTAGTATCAAGCATTTTTCTTGACTCCAAAGGTCACATTTTCTCTAGCATCAATCACGAGCAAGACAAAGTTTCATGGATTCACATTCATGTGATTGAAAGCATCTGGTGTCTAAATACCATATGTCTTCTTCCACACTCACTTCCACATGTAAGAACAATTAATTAAATTGTATGTTTTAGGAGCCCATATGTACTTGAGAACCTTATTATATTTGAAATTAAGTAGTTTGTTCCTAACACTGTGGGTTTGGTCCAATTGAAAGTCACAACTGAGTTTTCAACAAGGAAAAATGTGTGACACGCTTGGCGACAGTAACCATATACCCTTATAAAGGGAAGGAGGACATACTTCTGTTAGCACAAAATCTTGTTCTAAAAGCGAGTTCTTGGCGAAGTTTCCATAATGCATTTTTGCTGGGCATAGCTACAACTTTTGTCAAATCATTTCTCATTGAACCATTATTGGGTGACAAGAAGAAAACCATACTGTCAAGTTCTCCTGTGAGTTTCTTGATGAGATTTTAAAGTCTCTCCTTGTTGGCTGTTGGGTAAAAACCTAACGGTAAATTGTTGTTGGGAGGTTTAACCTAACGGCAAGTGTACCGGTCAATTTGTAGCAAGTTTTCCTAGGAGAATCCCTCCAGGTTATTGAATCCAAGGGAGGCAGCGTTTTAGTTTAATTAATATCTAAATCGAAATAATAAAATAACTCCAGTAACAGGGGGGGTTTTGTTTGTTGAATTACTAGGTAAAGAGACAAAACGTAAATAAGAACAAGAGTAATAAATGCAAGAGTAATAATAAGCAAAATAATGATATTTCTGAATTAATGAGAAGGAAAAATTCCGGTTTACTAATCCTCCAATTTCTTCGGTTCCTATCTCGATGTGTTTACCAAAATTTAGATTAAAATCCCAGATCTGAAATATTCCACGTTCGGTCTCCCGCTCGGTGGAATCTAATTAACAGCTAATAAATCTTAACTCTCGTTACAAATTTACTAATTGCTAACAGCTTTAAGAATAATCCAGTTTATGATCAGTTAATATTCTAGAGGAATTACCATCTCTAAATTAACCGGTACCGTTCCTGCTGTCTATTATCTACCGCAGTTCTCACTTATAAGCAGATAAACTGATAAAATCCAGTAATTGGCCAAATCACAAGATTTATAAAAATAAATAAGGAACAACACTTTAATCTGTTAAAATGGTAAATCACAAAAATAATGGAACCTTGAACTTGGATTACATAGTAAACCAGAATTTATAGAAATTACTCAGCCATGAAAATGAAATACTGTAAAAATATATAAATAACATTAAAGAAGAAAGAAAAAGAAACTCTGATTTAAGACTCTTTAATGGAGTCTCGGTGTATGATAAGCGCTTTTTTGCTCTATCTCCAGAAAAGATGGTGAAGTCTTCAACTGCTTTGTGCACTCTAGACGTACCCCTGTGGATGTATAGGTGTATAATGAGGTGGATGATATGAATGAAACGTGGCATATGAAATGGAAATGGATGGAGTGATAGGTGAGTGTGAATGGGATGGAGTTATGGTGTTATGCTTCTCAGAATTGTGTGTCTAAAATATGTGAGAATGAGTTCTATTTATAGGACTCGTGGATGAGTACGTAGCAGCATGGTGTGGTGGATATGATGATGGGAATTGTTTAGTGGAAAGGAGAATGTTCCACGATGGGTGTTTTGCTGGATTTGGAAGGTAATTAGATTAGTGGAGATGAGGATGGAAAGTAGCAGTGGAAGGACAAAACGAGTGTGGAAGACAAGGCTGGAGAATATGGGGCAGCAGTTTAATATGAAGAGAATAAATCTCTTCACGTTCGCGCGCTACAGATTGTCGCTTCAACAACATGGTCCGGGACTTAGGTCCTGTATGAAGTCCCGGACCATGGTATAAAAACAGGTCGAGAGTTGGCGTCTTATGTGGTCCGGGACTTAAGGTGTGGTTAAAGTCCCGGACCCAGCTTGAAATTACTTCGAGAGTTCTGCCATGGTGTGGTCCGGGACTTAGGCCATGTATAAGGTCCCGGACCGTGCATGTATTTCATTCGAGAGTTGAGCTAGTTTGTGGTCCGGAACTTAAGTTATGGAACAAGTCCCGGACCATGCCTGAAATTAGGTCGATGATGAATTTCTTGACTCCATTTGGCTTGTTTGAAAAACTATGGTCTCCAACAATGATATGAACATGTTTCTTTTGAGATTAAATACCTGAAAAAGCACATAAAAACCATAAAAGAAGACAATTGCAACAAGACATAAAAATACTCAAATGACAGGAATTTAGCAGTAAATAGCAACAAATTCGGTATCAAAAGACCATGCAGAAATAGGTAAATTCCTGACTTATCAACTTCCCACACTTAATCTTTGCTTGTCCTCAAGCAATTACTACAATTAAAATGTACCAGGGTTCACGGGGATTTATCAGGTCAGGAAAATGTACAAGGAAATCTAATGCCGAAAGACAGTCATAAGAAACAACGATTAGTACTGTAAGTTTTCTTAAACAGTGAAGCTAGGGTGTTTTACAAATGCATGAGACTATCATCACAACTATTTAATCCAAACTTTACTCAGGGCTTTACTTTCCATTTGCTTTCCACAATTCATTGGACGACAAGGGGCAAGAAGTAATGTCATATTCCACATTACCTTTCATTGCCACATACTCATAATCAAGGAAGAATTTGCAATAAACTGTTTAGCATGAAAGAACTTTCCTTCCAATTTTTCTGAGTAAGCATTATTCATTTCATCCCCCCAGACTTTTTCTCCCCATCCTTGTAGCGGTGTTGGGCCTTCTATCCCAGATCAGACGATCTTAGGTAGATAAGTGATGAGGCACTCCATGGGCTTAATTACCGAATGGGAGAGGTCTGTTCCGGTTCAGAATAGATTAGAGGAGTATCTTGCCTTTGTCCTTTCCTTCCATTCATTCCAAAACTTTCCCAAAGCCCCAAGTTAGTTCAAACAAAATAGTCACAAAATGGTCTCACCCTTTATTGAAGGAAATAGACAAAAATTTTAACCAAAAACTGACAATCCAAGCTGTATAACCAAAGTTCTTATGACCGAGGTTTCAGATTAAATCTCAAAAAAAAATTCGCTACTCGTATGTTATTCCCGACTGATGCATCTGACCACAAATGAACCAAGTATGTCGAATTAAAAATTTGTGGAGGGTCATCAAAGGTTAATGAAGTGAGAATTAGTAGTGTCAGGAATCACAGAAAATAAGCAATAAACGCACGACCCCCTTACTACTAACTTCCCCATACTTAGAAAATAGCAATGCCCTCATTGCTGCATGAATATGAGCATAGTGCAAAAGAAAGAATAGAACTCCCTGAAAAATGGGTGAAGATGACGTCCCCACACTTATGAAAAGGAACGAAGACTTATGGAGTGTTGAAAAAATTTCGGCAGAGTCTCCTTTGTATTCTTTCGATATCGCAGACAAAAGATGGCAATCCTGTTGGAATGAAGCAGCAGCAGACAATATGTTGCAATAAAGTCAAGGAACATAACCAAGCAGTGGCAGTAGTAGAAGTACCAAAGTAACCATAACAATCCAAAAAGAAAATGAAAAGTACCATAAGATGCAACCTAACAAGCTAAAAGACATTAAAACAACCAGAGTTTAGGAAATAAAAGAGAATCCGAAACAGCAATAACAAGATAAAGAGTCTGAAAAGAACAGATCATAAACCAGCATAAGATCTACTGAGGTGGTGGGTGATCCCGAGGTTGAAATACCCCAAATATAAATAATATTATTAAATCATTATTTATTGGAATATAATCCAAATATAAATCATTTCACGTACGCATGCAAAACCATGCATGAAAACGTTACGTAAAAATAGTCGTTTCACCATAAACGCTAAAACGCCTTAGAAGCATATGGTCAAACATGACCTTGTATGACCCTCTAATATTCAAACCAAATGGTCATACAATTATTATGAATATATAAATATATCCCTAAGCTATATTCAGTCAAAAACGTAAAACGCTCGGGAGTGCTCACGCACGCCCCTTAAAGCACGAAAGTCCGGAGGAGTGCCGAGGTGGCACGAACTCCTATAAAATTGATTCCTTGAGTTCCTAACATCATTATTAACCATTATAAGAGAACCCACGAAGTGGTTTCTCAAAATTCAGCAAAAACCACAGGAGGATTTCTTAGCGCTCCTTTTTGGCCCGGGAGTGTCCCGATGGCCCGTAAATTATGTCACGGGTTGATATAACCCCATATAACTCAATGTAACATCTTAGTATATGTTTATTTACTATAATAAGTGTTTACAAACACTTGGAACTCATAAAAACAATTGGTTTCCCAAATTTCCTTAGAGCACAAAAACACACCTTCGGGTGTCACGAAAATGCGTTTTACGCAATTACCTTGTAGTTTTTGACATGCCACGAATTGGTAATCTCAAATAGGGTTAAAATGACCTTCTAAATCAGTTGGTGTGACTAGTCAACAACTCTCTATAGGGGACGATTTTGAGAGCAAAAACTAGTATAAAATTTGCTTTAAAATTTATAAAAGGCTTAAAACATGATGACTCATCATCCCATGTGTTACATTACTTAATGCCAAAGTATGTAGGTCTCATTTGACCAGAGAGCTGTCGAAATTAGGTCATGGAACAAGGCCATGTGAGCTAGATACAAAACAAATGCTAAAAGCAAAAGTAGATTCCTTTTTCTTTTTGCCTTTTGATTTCTTAAGCAAGTAACCTTCCTTGCTTCTTCCTTGGCTATTCATGGCCGGTTTTTGAGCTCCATTCAGTCCCTAAATTCGTGACTCTACATGAGGAAGAAGACAACACAAACTTAGAAAAATCAAAAGAAGATACCTTACCTAAATTTCCTTGTCTTCTAGTTCACATTATTTCTTCCACATGCTTTGCCTTGTCACACCTCACATGTCCGATTTTCATGCTGGAAAGGAGGCATTTATTGAGCCAATAAACCATGTAATAAACAAAGGAAAAGTAAAGTCATTTGACATTAAAATTGACAAAACAAAATCAAATTCCAATTTGCTTCTTTCATTTACGTGAGCTAGGTCTCATTTCCCTCCTTGCACATTTCCTCCACGTTTGGTAAGGCTCCCTCCTCTCTCTTCTAGCTTCATCTTCTTCCTTTGAAGCTCTTAAGTCCATTAATGGAGTTTTAACTTCTATCTTCATCTTAAGGTAATTTCCTAGCATTTCTTGGCAAGTCTTGAAGCAAAACTCTTCCTAGCATATCAAGGTGGGTTCGGCTTCATTTAGTTCTCCAAGGAGATTGTCCAAACCAACATTAAACCAAGGAGCATCTCAAGGTAGGTTTAAAGCTTGAAAATCCTTAAAGCACATTTTTATGTGTAACCAAGTTCTACCTTTTCTAAGTCTCTTCTCTTCTTCATTTTGATGAAGGAAAACTTGTCCTTCACCTACCTTAGGAGTGCCGAAATTATAAGGAGCAAAGTCTAAGGTAAAGTCTTGTAAAACTACTTCCAAATCTACTTAAGATCTTTATTCAAGATCTAACTCCTAAACACCTTCACCTCTTGCATAAACCAAAGAGGAGCATCAAGTTTACCTAGGAGAAAGCTTGGAGATTCAAGAAGAGTTCAAGCACTTAACCACCTTTGTTAAGAAGTAAGTTACTAAGTAAATCCTTATATTATAAGCTTTGTTAAGCTTCTAAAAATTGTACAAAAATTATGTACACCTCTTAGGTTAAATAATACCGAAGCTATATGGTTTTATATGCCAAATATAAACTATAACATATAAGGAAAATATTTACCTTAAGACACATTTTTGTGTCACAAATTTTAGTTATGTTATATATCATTTTATGCCGAATTATCAAGGGCAAAAGTTCTTTATTTTGAGCTAGAATTTATATAAGACATTACAATAATTTATACATGAGTTATATAACTCCTATGAATTTATTTATAATTATCTAGACATAAAATCCACTTTTATATACTATATGGTCACCAAATAAATATGGCCGAATGGTTTATGGGTTAAATGGATTTTAATGAGCTACTTAGGTATATAAATTTTATATCATAAAGTTTGGTGAGTTAAGAATATTCTATTAGTGTCTAAATGACTAATTAATTAAGTTATTGGGGTTAAATGTAATTTTTACAAAGTTTAGTGTACTTATATTAAAAACCGAGAGCTAAAGGGCTATTTGGTGTAATTATAATATAATATAAGGTTAGGAATTAAGTTTAAGAATTTTAGATAATTTAAACAAGCTTTGAAATAACTTTTTAAAGTTTTGGGCTATTATGTATTTATAAAAGTTGTTATGAAAGTTTAGAATTTATTAGTGGGCGAATTCATAATTAAGAGAATTATTAGGTTCACTTTCGAAATTTTAAGGAATTAAATATTTAGACTATAGTTTATAAATTATAAGTAACTATTAGAAAGTTTTGGGGTGAAAATGTAATTAATGGAAAGTTCAAGACCAAAGCCGAATTCCTTGGGTTAGTTTGGTAATTTAAGAATTTATATATATATATTCGGCATTTATGGAGAATTAAAATTAAAACTATAGTTTACATGTCATTATGTAAAAGCTATAAGATTTTGTGGTTAGATTGTAATTATAAGAAATAAATTATTAAAGCCGAGAATTAAGGGGCTAAGATGTAATTTTGAGAGTTATAATATTTAAAAGCTATATACCAAAATATTAGGGATGGCTTTGTAATTTAGCTAAATAAGAAATTAAAACTCTATAATATAAAGAGATTAGAATTTAATATAAAGTTTATGAACTTATGTGGTTGTTTTGTAAATAACCGAAATACAAGTTTAAGAATTTAGATTTAAATAAATATAGGTCCTATATGTATATTTGGAGGATTTAGAAGAAAGAATTTTGATTAAAGGAATTATGGAATTAAAACTATGGCTTACATGGTTATAAGGAATTAAAGATAAACAATAAATATTATTTATGGTTAAAAGGAGAATAATAAAACTATAAGAATTTTATGTCTATGTATGACATATAATATAGTTAAGGAATTATAAGTTGTTATGTCACCTAGACAAATAAAATAAACAACAAATGCAATAAACACCTATCTGTGCATTAAAGGATTTATAAATAAATCAAAAGGAATAACAAATAAGTTATACATAAATCATGAGGTGATTAAAAGAAATAAACCTCACATGAAATAACAATATGAGATTTGTTAAAAGATCCAAAAGATTATATTATATAAGGGTAACATAAATTAACCCTCTCAGTTAATCCTATTCTGGGACTTTTTTGAGCAGACGTTGACCGGGAATTTAACAAGTAACAGTCTACGGTGAACGATGAAGGTATGGGATTCTTGCAACCTGTTTTCTAACGGATTACACCGGCTTGTGTGTGCTTCTGTTGTTTGAAACAACGACCAAGATAATTAATGTAAACTGTTGTTTTACTCTTGCACACTGTGGTATTATTTTATGTGCGTGAATGTTGCTGACTACATCGTGTATGTCCCACGCATACAAACACTACTATACCAGTGGATTAAATACCTGCGTTTCAGTATACCGAGGACTTGTACTCAAGTCTCTCACTAACTTCAGTTTATAACAAACGTCATTATCCTAAACGTGATAATTGACAATACACATTGTGTTCTTGTTTAACGTCTTTATATGACACTTAACAACTCTATACTACGAGAATGAGGAGCCCAGTTGGATCTGGCCATGCATGCTACAGGAGCTGTACCTGTCTCAGGTCGTCTCCTATCTACGTCGCGACGGAACATTCAGTTGGGAGGAAGACTTTATTCCTTCCGGGATTCAAATGCCCTTCAGTTCGAGGAAGACTTTATTCCTCTAGTGGGTTCTTATTTCCCACGCCATTCAGTTCAGGGTTTAACTACGTTATCTCCTGGGGTTTTTATACCCAACCTTTCTTTATAACGAGGTCACTATACCTCCACTATTTCAGATATTCAGTTATAACGGTCAGTCCCATTGTGTGGACCGACTATCAGTAAAGAATTTCAGTTCAGCTAACTCGACCTTCTGTGTCTTGTTCTATGTGACATTATTGTCCTTGTATGGATACTTGTTATTATCAGACTATGCTTGTTTACAGCTTTATAAAAATGAACTGCATGTGTTCGACAAAGTAGTTGGTGTGGCCCGGTAGACGATGGGCTGCACGTTTTCCATACCAGCATTGTTTGCTGAGCCCCTTTGGGGGCACCCCCATTTTTCAGGTACCTGAAGTTGAGAAGATTACCACACGAGTGTAGGTGGGGTAGATTCAAGCTATGGGAGTCTTCTTCTAGACATTTATTTTTTCTTAAGTATTTTACATTAGAGTTTGATTCCTAGTATCTCGGATTGTATTCGTATTCAGACCGTGACTTTTGGAGATTGTATTTGGACTTAGCCTTGTTGGTCACAAGGGTGGCCAACGGCATTGTAATACCGCCCGGTTGTTGTATTTATTTCCGCTGCAGTTGTATTTTATTTGGGAGTGATCGCCGTTCAGTTTATTGGATTTCGGGTTGGGGTGTTACAAAAAGTGTATCAGAGCGTAGTTACGCTCTGGATACAAGGATACACCGAGATTAGGATTTCTAAGACTTAGTTAAGGGTTGAGAGATAGTATTGAAAGGAGTTTAAGTTAGTTTTATTAGAGACTACTATCCAAGACCAGGATTGTGACCTCAGTATCTAATATACCTCAACATCCTGCAGATGTCAGGAAGAGGAGGACGACGTGGACAGGCCGATGAGGAGCCATCCATCAGGCTGGCAGACATTGCTACCTTAATTGCTCAGGCATTTGCACAGGCGGGGGTTGCACAGCAGCAGCAGTACCTCCACCACCACCACCCAGAGAGAGATGGGTGAAGAGTTTGGCTGATCTGAGGCCGACTGCATTCAAGGGGCAGACTGACCTGCTCACTTAGAACCTACATCATGGAGATGGAGACAGCGTTCGAGACGCTTGCAGTCCCAGCTAGGGAAAAGTAAGACTTGCTGCCTTTTATCTGAAGGATGCAGCGAGAGATTGGTGGAACATGGTGAAAGCCGACCACCTGGATGACCCAGCTTTTACTTGGGGACATTACACTGCACTACTGAGGGGCAAATACTACCCGGCCCACACCAGAATGGTGAAGACTAGGGAGTTTGACGCCTTGGAGCAGACGGGGAAGATGTCAGTGGATGAGTACTATGCGAAGTTCACTTCGCTACTCGACTACTACCCGGCATAGGATACTCGGACCAGGTCTTGGTCGACCGGTTCTACGGGGGACTGAGCCCTCGACTTCAGTTTGGGATGGGACCAATCATCCCTACCAGTTTACAGGAAGTTACCATGCTGCCTCCTTGTGGAGATCACCTTTAAGAGAAGGATGCTTTGAGCTCCCCCAAAAGGAAGGACGGACCTGGTGGCGAAGATGCCAAGCAGGGGAACTCCAACAAAAGAAACAAACCCTATCAGAAAGGCCAAGGGTCCTATCAAGGGAAGGGGAACCAAACTACTGGGAACCCCCAGTCAGGAACCTACGGAGTGGCAACTTCACAGAAAACCTACCCACCTAAGGGTAGGCACTCTAATCAAACAGTTAATTTTGAGACTTTTGTGATTACTTCAGCACCGTTAGAATGAATAATTGACCTTGATTGTATTAGGTTCTGGATCTGGCTCAAACACGGGCCAGAAGTATATCCGCCGTTTCAACTGTAACAGTGCGGGAAGGATCACCCCGGCGTGGACTGCCAGGGGGAGAAAGTCATGTGCCGCTACTGTCAGATACTCGGGCATCGTGCCTTCGAGTGTATCCGAAACCCGGAGAGCAGGAACTACCGCCCGGGAGCAAAGCCAAACCAGGCCAAAGAATGGAGCTAGCGATACTCGCCCTCCACCAACAAACCAACTCAGGGGTATAAGGGCAAAGGCCCAGCATCGGGACCCGCCCTACATGTCATGGACCGCTCAGATGAGGCTGGTCCTTCTACCAACCCAGGTATTTCTAAACCATGTGAACCTGTTATTGAGCAATGGATGATGTGAATGAGTGCTTGCATGCCTTGATTGCTAATTGAGTAGGAGAGAATTAGTAAGACTCACTAGTAAAATTTAAACCACGTAGGAAGCTATAAGATATGCTTTCCTATCCCCTCACCGCCCTCCCTGGAAGAAAACATTATCAAAATACAAGAACCAGGGAACGAACAATGTAAGGTTATCCAACCAGGTTTGATACTACTCAAAGGATACCTAACACCGGAGACACAAATTGCAATCATCAGAAGTGTCAAGAATTGGGAGCAGGACCAGGAGGTTCTACACTCCAGAATTTCCAGGAGGATCAAAAATGAAGCTGAAAATGATGTGCTTAGGAAAGGATTGGAATCCTTACACAAAAACCTACCAAGATACAAGAAATGGAGATGGAGCACAAGTACCAAAAATCCCAGAAGAATTTTTACCAATTGTGGAACAAGCAGTTAACACAGCTCAACAGCTAGAAGAAGATCCAGTTCCCAATCTAAGGGCTGATCTATGTATCATCAACTTTATGAAGAAGGAGGCCGTTTAGGACTACACCAGGACAATGATGAAACAAAGGGTCCCTTGAACAGGGAATACCAGTATTATCTTTGTCAATTGGAGATGACGCAGAGTTCCTTTATGGCGAGCAGAAGCGTGTGGACCTTGCAAAGAAAATAATATTGAGTTCAGGAGATGTTTTGATAATGGGTGGAAAGTCAAGGTTGCTATACCATGGAATTAAAAGGATTAAGCTAAACACAGCACCTTCGACAGTGATAAACACCACTCACATGAGACCAGGAAGATTAAGTTTAACCTTTAGAAAGTACTAGTGTTGTAATTGTTTTTGGACTTCAGAAAGGAGATCATCTCATCAATGAAGCATTATTGTTTGTGAAAGTGAATGTCTTTAGACCCCATCATGTATCAAAGTACTTACTCAGATTCTGTTATTAGGTTGTGCTAAGGAGACGGAAGGTGCCTTAAGTATACTTACTGAGGAGGAGGCCCGCAAGGGCGGCTCGATTCTCACTGGTACCTTTCGGTTAATGGAGTGGATGCATTAGTACTGTTCGACTCCGGAGCCTCACATACTTTCGTTTCGCCTACGCTTGCGGGGAAGTTGGGGCTAGACGCAGTAGAGTTACCTGACTTTAAGGTGGCACTCCCGTCTAAGGAGAAGATCAGTTGCACTCGTCTTTATAGAGGAGCCACTATCAGTATTAAGGAGGAGGAATTTCCTATTGACCTTATTGAGTTCAGAGGTCTAGGATTCGATGTTATAGCCGGGATGGACTGGCTGGGGCGGCACAGAGGCCGCATTCTTTGTGCAGAGCGCAGACTGTTGCTTAAGAGCCCATCAGGAGTGACAGTATCTTACCGTCAGAGCCCTAGGGCACCATCGATAAAAGTTATATCTGCTATGTCCATGTACAAGCACGTCAGGAAGCAGAAGGAAGTATACTTATGCTATGTTCAGGATGTGGAGCACGACCCTGATTTTGATCCAGCTATGCCAGTGGTGTCAGAATTTCCAGATATTTTTCCAAAGGAACTTCCAGGCTTACCGCCATCCAGAGAGGTAGAGTTCTCCATCGAATTACTACCAGGTACCGGTCCTATAGCTAAGGCACCGTACCGTATGGCACCAGCAGAGATGGCTGAGTTGAAGAGCAGCAGTTGAAAGATTTATTGGACAAGGGATACATACGACCTAGCGTATCTCCTTGGGGAGCACCAGTGCTTTTTGTGAAAAGAAGGATGGAAGCCTTCGTTTATGTATTGATTACAGAGAGCTTAATGCAGTATCGGTGAAAAATAAATATCCACTACCACGGATTGATGATTTGTTTGATCAGTTGAGAGGAGCAAAAGTGTTTTCGAAGATCGATTTGAGATCAGGCTACCATCAGATACCCATCAGGGAGCAAGACATAGAAAAGACAGCATTCAGAACACGGTATGGCCACTATGAGTTTACAGTTATGCCTTTTGGCTTGTCAAATGCACCTGCAGTCTTCATGGATTTGATGAACAGATTATTCAGAGAGCAGTTGATAAGACCGTGGTTGTATTCATCGATGACATCCTCATCTATTCAAAGTCTAAGGAAGAGCATGAGAGTCACCTCCGACATGTACTTGAGATCTAAGGGAGAACCAGCTTTATGCTAAGTTCTCCAAATGTGAGTTTTGGTTAGACAGAGTTTCCTTTCTAGGACATGTCATCTCAGATGCTGGATCGCTGGATCAATCCAGCAAAGATAGAAGCAGTTCGCACTTGGCCTAGGCCAAAAACAGTTACGGACATCAGGAGTTTCCTTGGTTTAGCAGGATACTACAGAAGGTTTGTCAGAGACTTCTCCAAAATAGCCAAACCTATGACCAGCTTAATGAAGAAGGACACCCTTCACATGGACTACTGAATGTGAGACCTCATTCGAGCTTTTGAAGAATGCTTTGACATCAGCACCAGTTTTGACTATACCTGAAGGCACAGAGGGTTATGAAGTTTACTGTGATGCATCAGGCAGGGGATTAGGGTGTGTACTCATGCAGAATGGGAAGGTAGTCGCCTACGCTTCCCGACAGTTGAAGAAACATGAGGAAACTATCCCACACATGACTTGGAGCTTGGAGCTATTGTTTTTGCCTTGAAGATCTGGCGCCACTACCTGTATGGTGTCCAGATGACCGTATATTCGGATCACAAGAGTTTGAAGTATGTATTCACCCAGAAGGAGTTAAACATGAGACAAAGAAGATGGGTTGAATTTCTTAAGGACTATGACATTGATTTGCAGTACAAAGAAGGAAAGCTAATGTTGTAGCAGACGCACTGAGTCGACGAGCACATTCCTTAAATGCCATTGTGGCTAGCTCGAGTCTTATGGACGACATACGTAGAGCACAGCAGAGTGATCAGCGAATGATGGAGATCAGTCAGAAGTTGTCTGACGGTACATTTGAGGTGGAAGTATGAGTTCCAGTTACATGATGATGGACTCATCAGATTGAAGGGAAGATTGTGTATTCCCAGAGACAGCACAGATATAAAGGAGCATATTCTTCGAGAGTCCCACACTTCTACCACATCTGTCCATCCAGGAGCTTCTAAGATGTACAAAGATCTAAAGAGGTATTTCTGGTGGAGTGGTATGAAGGGCGACGTGACAGAGTATGTGATTCGATGTCTCACTTGTCAGAAAGTGAAATTCGAACATAGACGACCAGGAGGTATGGTACAGTCTATGCCAGTTCCAGAGTGGAAGTTTTATGATATCTCCATGGACTTCGTGGTGGGACTACCACCTACGAGAGGAGGCCTAAACATGATTTGGGTTGTTGTTGACCGACTGACTAAAGTTGCTAGGTTTATTCCGATGAAGGACACTTGGAAAGTGCCAAAGTTAGCAGAGCTATTTGAGAAAGAGATTATCAGACATCATGGAGTACCAAAGACTATTGTTTCAGATCGAGATACTAGATTTCTCTCACGATACTGGCGAGCTACTCGCGAGGCACTTGGCACTGAGTTGAAGCTTAGCACAGCATTTCATCCTCAGACAGATGGTCAGTCAGAGAGGACTATTCAGACCTTAGAGGACATGCTACGAGCATGTGCCTTGGATTTCCAGGGCAGCTGGATAGATAGATTACATCTCATCGAGTTTGCTTACAATAACAGCTATCACGCCTCTATACAGATGTCACCTTTTCAGGCTTTATATGGCAGACCATGCCGCACACCTTTGTGCTGGGACGAGTCTAGTGAGACCGTCATCATTGGGCCTGAGTACTTGGAGCAAGTCCAGGCAGAAGTTCAGCAGATCAGAAACAATATGAAAGCAGCACAGGACAGACAGAAATCATATGCTGATGAGAGGCGACGAGACCTTGAGTTCGCAGTTGGCGACCAGGTATTTCTACGAGTTTCACCCATGAAGGGTGTATTCAGATTTGGTCAGAAGGGCAAGCTAAGCCCGAAATTTGTAGGACCCTACGCTATCATAGAGCGGGTGGGCCTAGTGGCATATCGACTTGATTTGCCAGCCGAGTTGGGCAAAGTACACAATGTTTTTCACGTGTCTCAGCTTAAGAAATACATGCCTCATCCTTCTCATGTTCTACAACCAGAGACACTCTCTTTAGAACCAACAATGCGGTATGTGGAAACACCGCAAAGAATCTTAGCAGAAAGACACGAGAGACTCGAAACAAATCTGTGAGCCTCGTAAAGGTTCTTGGTCAACCACGATGTGGAAGAGGCCACATGGGAATAGAAGCTGATATGCGAGCGAAGTTTCCCTCATTATTTACCGACTAGGCACTTTAGTCTAGGGTACGGGGCGTACCCCTCTTTTTTGGGGGGGTAGAGCCTTTTTCATTTTTGAGTTTAGTATGCATTTTGTACATTTCATTGATGTTCGTGTGGTTGCACTTTTCATTTTGTTGCACCTTGTTGTGCATTTTCAGTGAGTGTTTCTTGTGTAACACACTGTTCAGCATATTCAGTGACACCTTGTCTTGTATGTGTTCTTGTGTAACACTGTATTTGAATGTACCTTGTACTTCTACTTGTTGTGTGTACTTGTTTACACTACAATGGAAATTTTTTGCACTACTCACCATTAAATGAAAAGTGATGTGTTCATTACATTACACTATATTGTTCCAAAGTATTCCTGTTGTGTTTGATATACACTGTGAACTTAGGAATATAGAGACTTGGGACTTGATCCCTAAAAACTAGATTGAGTTGTGGATACTTAGTGGAACTTGATTCCCACAACCTTATACTTTAGATATGAGACTTCGGGGCGAAGTCCTTTTTTAAGGGGGGTAGATTGAAATACCCAAATCTAAATAATATTATTAAATCATTATTTATTGGAATATAATCCAAATATAAATCATTTCACGTACGCATGCAAACCCATGCATGAAAACGTTACGTAAAAATAGTCGTTTCACCATAAACGCTAAAACGCCTTAGAAGCATATGGTCAAACATGACCTTGTATGACCCTCTAATATTCAAACCAAATGGTCATACAATTATTATATGAATATATAATATATTCCCTAAGCTATATTCAGTCAAAAACGCAAAACGCTCGGGAGTGCTCACGCCCGCCCCTTAAAGCACGAAAAGTCCGGAGGAGTGCCGAGGTGGCACGAACTCCTATAAAATTAATTCCTTGAGTTCCTAACATCATTATTAACCATTATAAAGAGAACCCACGAAGTGGTTTCTCAAAATTCAGCAAAAACCACAGGAGGATTTCTTAGCGCTCCTTTTGGCCCGGGAGTGTCCCGATGGCCCGTAAATTATGTCACGGGTTGATATAACCCCATATAACTCAATGTAACATCTTAGTATATGTTTATTTACTATAATAAGTGTTTACAAACACTTGGAACTCATAAAAACAATTGGTTTCCCCAAAATTTCCTTAGAGCACAAAACACACCTTCGGGTGTCACGAAAATGCGTTTTTACGCAATTACCTTGTAGTTTTTGACATGCACCGAATTGGTAATATTAATAGGTGTTAAAATGCCTTCTAAATTCAGTTGGTGTGACTATCACCAGACTCTCTATAGGGGCCGATTTTGAGAGCAAAAAACTAGTATAAAATTGTTGCTTTAAAAATTTATAAAAGGCTTAAAACATGATGACTCATCATCCCATGTGTTACATTACTTAATGCCAAAGTATGTAGGTCTCATTTGACCAGAGAGCTGTCGAAATTAGGTCATGGAACAAGGCCATGTGAGCTAGATACAAAACAAATGCTAAAAGCAAAAAGTAGATTCCTTTTTTCTTTTTGCCTTTTGATTTCTTAAGCAAGTAACCTTCCTTGCTTCTTCCTTGGCTCTTCATGGCCGGTTTTTGAGCTCCATTCAGTCCCTAAATTCGTGACTCTACATGAGGAAGAAGACAACACAAACTTAGAAAAATCAAAAGAAGATACCTTACCTAAATTTCCTTGTCTTCTAGTTCACATTATTTCTTCCACTGCTTTTGCCTTGTCACACTCACATGTCCGATTTTCATGCTGGAAAGGAGGCATTTATTGAGCCAATAAACCATGTAATAAACAAAGGAAAAGTAAAGTCATTTGACATTAAAAATTGACAAAACAAAATCAACCAATTTGCTTCTTTCATTTACGTGAGCTAGGTCTCATTTCCTCCTTGCACATTCCTCCACGGTTTGGTAAGGCTCCCTCCTCTCTCTTCTAGCTTCATCTTCTTCCTTTGAAGCTCTTAAGTCCATTAATGGAGTTTTAACTTCTATCTTCATCTTTAGGTAATTTCCTAGCATTTCTTGGCAAGTCTTGAAGCAAAACTCTTCCTAGCATAACAAGGTGGGTTCGGCTTCATTTAGTTCTCCAAGGAGATTGTCCAAACCAACATTAAACCAAGGAGCATCTCAAGGTAGGTTTTAAAGCTTGAAAATCCTTAAAGCACATTTTTATGTGTAACCAAGTTCTACCTTTTCTAAGTCTCTTCTCTTCTTCATTTTGATGAAGGAAAACTTGTTCTTCACCTACCTTAGGAGTGCCGAAATTATAAGGAGCAAAGTCTAAGGTAAAGTCTTGTAAAACTACTTCCAAATCTACTTAAGATCTTTATTCAAGATCTAACTCCTAAACACCTTCACCTCTTGCATAAAACCGAAGAGGAGCATCAAGTTTACCTAGGAGAAAGCTTGGAGATTCAAGAAGAAGTTCAAGCACTTAACCACCTTTGTTAAGAAGTAAGTTTACTAAGTAAATCCTTATATTATAAGCTTTGTTAAGCTTCTAAAAATTGTACAAAAATTATGTACACCTCTTAGGTTAAATAATACCGAAGCTATATGGTTTTATATGCCAAAAATATAACCTATAACATATAAGGAAAATATTTACCTTAAGACACATTTTTGTGTCACAATTTTAGTTATGTTACATATCATTTTAGGCCGAATTATCAAGGGCAAAAGTTCTTTATTTTGAGCTAGAATTTATATAAGACATTACAATAATTATACATGAGTTATATAACTCCTATGAATTTATTTATAATTATCTAGACATATAAATCCACTTTTATATACTATATGGTCACCAAATAAATATGGCCGAATGGTTATGTGTTAAATGGATTTTAATGAGCTACTTAGGTATATAAATTTATATCATAAAGTTTGGTGAGTTAAAATATTCTATTAGTGTCTAAATGACTAATTAATTAAGTTATGTGGGTTAAATGTAATTTTTACAAAGTTTAGTGTACTTATATTAAAAACCGAGAGCTAAAGGGCTATTTGGTGTAATTATAATATAATATAAGGTTAGGAATTAAGTTTAAGAATTTTAGATAATTTAAACAAGCTTTGAAATAACTTTTTATAAAGTTTTGGGCTATTATGTAATTTATAAAAGTTGTTATGAAAGTTTAGAATTTATTAGTGGGCGAATTCATAATTAAGAGAATATTAGGTTCACTTTCAAATTTTAAGGAATTAAATATTTAGACTATAGTTTATAATTATTAAGTACTATTAGAAAGTTTTGGGGTGAAAATGTAATTAATGGAAAGTTCAAGACCAAAGCCGAATTCCTTGGGGTTAGTTTGGTAATTTAAGAATTTATATATATATATATTCGGCATTTATGGAGAATTAAAATTAAAACTATAGTTTACATGTCATTATGTAAAGTTATAAGATTTTGTGGTTAGATTGTAATTATAAGAAATAAATTATTAAAGCCGAGAATTTAAGGGGCTAAGATGTAATTTTTGAGAGTTATAATATTTAAAAGCTATATACCAAAATATTAGGGATGGCTTTGTAATTTAGCTAAATAAGAATTAAAACTCTATAATATAAGAGATTAGAATTTAATATAAAGTTTATGAATTATGTGGTTGTTTTGTAAATAACCGAAATATAAGTTTAAGAATTTAGATTAAATAAATATAGGTCCTATATGGATATTTGGAGGATTTAGAAGAAAGAATTTTGATTAAAGGAATTATGGAATTAAAACTATGGCTTACATGGTTATAAGGAATTAAAGATAAACAATAATATTATTTATGGTTAAAAGGAGAATAATAAAACTATAAGAATTTTATGTCTATGTATGACATATAAATATAGTTAAGGAATTATAAGTTGTTATGTCACCTAGACAAATAAAATAAACAACAAATGCATAAACACATATCTGTGCATTAAAGGATTTATAAATAAATCAAAAGGAATAACAAATAAGTTATACATAAATCATGAGGTGATTAAAAGAAATAAACCTCACATGAAATAACAATATGAGATTTGTTAAAAGATCCAAAAGAATTATTATATAAGGGTAACATAAATTAACCCTCTCAGTTAATCCTATTCTAGGACTTTGTTTGACCAGACGTTGACCGGGAATTTACAAGTACAGTCTACGGTGAACGGTATGGGATTCTTGCAACCTGTTTTCTAACGGATTACACCGGCTTGTGTGCTATCTGTTGTTTGAAATAACGACCAAGATAATTAATGTAAACTGTTGTTTTACTCTTGCACACTGTGGTATTATTTTATGTGCGTGAATGTTGCTGACTACATCGTGTATGTCCCACGCATACAAACACTACTATACCAGTGGATTAAATACCTGCGTTTCAGTATACCGAGGACTTGTACTCAAGTCTCTCACTAACTTCACTTTATAACAAACGTCATTATCCTAAACGTGATAATTGACAATACACATTGTGTTCTTGTTTAACGTCTTTATATGACACTTAACAATCTATACTACGAGAATGAGGAGCCCAGTTGGATCTGGCCATGCATGCTACAGGAGCTGTACCTGTCTCAGGTCGTCTCCTATCTACGTCGCGACGGAACATTCAGTTGGGAGGAAGACTTATTCCTTCCGGGATTCAAATGCCCTTCAGTTCGAGGAAGACTTTATTCCTCTAGTGGGTTCTTATTTCCCACGCCATTCAGTTCAGGGTTTAACTACGTTATCTCCTGGGGTTTTTATACCCAACCTTTCTTTATAACGAGGTCACTATACCTCCACTATTTCAGATATTCAGTTATAACGGTCAGTCCCATTGTGTGGACCGACTATCAGTAAAGAATTTCAGTTCAGCTAACTCGACCTTCTGTGTCTTGTTCTATGTGACATTATTGTCCTTGTATGGATACTTGTTATTATCAGACTATGCTTGTTTACAGCTTTATAAAAATGAACTGCATGTGTTCGACAAAGTAGTTGGTGTGGCCCGGTAGACGATGGGCTGCACGTTTTCCATACCAGCATTGTTTGCTGAGCCCCTTTGGGGGCACCCCCATTTTTCAGGTACCTGAAGTTGAGAAGATTACCACACGAGTGTAGGTGGGGTAGATTCAAGCTATGGGAGTCTTCTTTAGAATTTATTTTCTTAAGTATTTACATTAGAGTTTGATTCCTAGTATCTCGGATTGTATTCGTATTCAGACCGTGACTTTTGGAGATTGTATTTGGACTTAGCCTTGTTGGTCACAAGGGTGGCCAACGGCATTGTAATACCGCCCGGTTGTTGTATTTATTTCCGCTGCAGTTGTATTTTATTTGGGAGTGATCGCCGTTCAGTTTATTGGATTTCGGGTTGGGGTTTACAGGTAGACACTAGGACCTCCATCTGAGCGAAAGCGGGCGTCATAATCAGTAAAGTGTGCCTCATAGCGAGCCGACAACTCTGCAAAAACCGTGCGTCCTGTCACTGCATACTCCGCATTACCTTGCGTCCTGCCCGGCCTCATACTCCCTCTGTCGAATGTCCACTGCTTTGTAAACGACCCAAAACCACCCTGGTTGGGAGACTGTTACCAGCCGCGCCTTATTACCTAAGACACGCAAGGCTACACTATCGAAACCCCAAAACAGAAACTGACGCTCATATATTACCAGATAAATGATTCAACATGTCTTTTCATTACACAGGCGGAAGCCAACTGAAATACAAACATAATCTAATTACACTGGGCCCTAAGGCCAAACAAACTAATACAAAACTCAAATGCCAAAAACGAAAGTAAGAGCTGAATCTCCAAGCACGAACTAAAACCTGCAAATCAGACGGAGATAGGGGTGAGCAAAACTATTGCTCAGCAGGTGATAAACTTCATCAGCTGAGCACGCTCAAAACATAATCTGAACATACATATATACATATACGAAAGCGCTTAGCCAAAGCGAAAGCAGAGACAAAACAGGAGTCTTTCAAATAGACAGAAGTCTAAACACACAAGGAGCTAAGCGGTGGTCAAAACATCCACTTAAAGTAGAAGGTAAGCTGAAGCTGAAAGCTCGACGAAATCAGAAGCTTAGGAAACTCAGAAGCTAAACCAATCAGAAGCTTAGCAAAATCAGAAGCTTAGCAAAATCAGAAGCTTAGCAAAATCCGGAACTTAGCAGAAGACAGTAAGCACACACAGCAGACCGTCTCAAATCAAATACAGATAGAGAGCAGACGAAGTAGAGCACTTTACAAATCAGAAATCCTCAACAGACAGGAAGCACACAGCAGCCTATCTGAGTTTGTAAACAGACAGAGCAGGCGGAAGCAGTACAAAACAACAGAGGCGTTCAAAGGACAGAAAGCACACAGCAGTCTGTCAAATACCAGAGCAGAGAAAACAGACAGAAGCTGAACAGAACACAAACAGAAGTGGGACACTAGCATTCAAAGCATACAGACAGAACAAGCTACTAGCTCGTGAACAGAACGAGAAAACCTCACTCGTAACAGAACAGGTGAAACACCTGTGAACAGAACGGGGAACATCACCCGTGAAACAGAAGGATCCTACATAGCGCGCTACGAGACAGCGAGACCAGCCATCCAAAGGTTCAGATACAGATAAGACTAGGTCCCAAAACAGAAGCTCTCAGAACAGATCAAAGCTTTATACAGAACAAGACAGAAGTCCTTGTCAGATCAGAGCAGAGCATAAGCTTAGCGAAATCAGAACAGAGCTTACTAACGGAAAGCCTTAGCAAAACAGAAGTCGCAACCCGACTAGTAAATACAAAAGCAAAACTGAAGTCAGGGGTTGAAGCACATTTTCAGAGCAAAACAGAGTTCAAAAGATTAACAGAGACCTTAAAATCAGAAACACTTAAACACATGCTAAAACTCCTGAAAACAGATAGTACTCGGAAAGATGAATCCAACGCCACAAACGGCACTCAAAACGGAGCTCAGACGAAGAAGTTATGGTCAAAACAGTGAGCAGTCCGAACTTGTGTCCGGACGTCGAAGTTCGGACGCAAGTCGAACTCAAATCCGTAGAAAATTCCAAGGTGTCCGAACATCCAAGTTCGGACGTCTTCGGAAAACAACTCGTGGGAAGTCCGAACATGTGTCCGAGCTTCAAAGTTCGGACACATGTCGAAGAGAAATCAGAGGGCGCAAAACGGGGTGTGTCCGAACTTCCAAGTTCGGACGGAAGTTCGGACACAGTGAAACTCTCAGAAAATCCAGACGCAACAGAGCGTGTCCGAACTTCCAAGTTCGGACGGAAGTTCGGACGCGCCGAAAAGTTCAATATCCAGAACGAAATCAGATGCGAACAGAGTCCTCAAAACAATGTCAAAATGCAGTACGAAACTAAAGTCCTTAAACCATAATCATGGCAATTTTAGAAGGTCAAAACCAAGACAAATCAGACAGAGATCGATCACCAAACATAGGGCAATTAAACAATCCGAACTCTCAAATTAGAAGCACACCGAGTTCACAAAACAGAAGGGAACTATAAAGGTAGATTCACCATTGTCAAAGTATACTTACATATCAAAATACACAAAACAAATACAAATCCCACGGGGTTGTAACACATCAAAACGCAAATCCGGAACACACACAAAATTACCATAAATCAGAAACCACACAAACATATACGGAAAACAACGGAACCAAAACCCCCGTGGGTGAACGCACACAACCGAATCCATTCACCACCTACCTCACATCCGTAGCTAAGCCATCTCTGCGGACTCTACGAATCGCCTTCCCAAATCTCCAGTCAAATGATAATCCCTCGAATTGAACCGCTCCCAAAATACAAAATCAGAATTAGAAAAGAGAAGAGGAAGCCTTAATGGAGAAGAGAACCAATCTACAATCCAACCTGATTGACGACCGACGGACGAACACAATTCCATCTATAGACCTCCAGCGATTACAATTGAAAGAAATTGAAGAAGAGGATGAGCAAAGGGATGAGGTTTTTGAGAGCGATGAAACTGTCGTGAATAGACATCAGGGAAGTGGAAGGAGAAAATAACGCGAATAGAAGTTTTAGAAAGGAAGAGAGTAAATTAAAGAATTAAGAAGTCCCTTCCCTAACAAATAAATAAATAAATAATAGAAGCATGTTATTTCTAATTCTCCTTCCTCAACTGCTATGACAATAATATTTAAGGAATGCCATAAACACTCTAGTATAGGTTACAAAATAACATAAACTCCCTTTGCGAATCAGAAGGAATATGATAAATAAAAAAAAATATCTGGGGCATAACATGAGTCATGTGAGCAGCAAGACCATTGACCCGTGCAGTGATCATCCCCTACCAATCAGTAAACTGACAAAACATCTCGTCATATCCGGTGTAGGAGCAGTGGGCATCAGAACATCTGGGATGTCACCACCAGCGGCAACAGCAGGGGGCTCAACCTCAGTGGTGTCATCAGGTTGGGTGGTCGGGGCAATGTCGGGGGTGGTTTAACAGAGGGAATTGGAGTGCGAAGGTTTGGTGCGAATTTGGAGCGAGGTGGAGACGAGAGCGGAGGTGCGCTGGGTGAGGACGGAAGATGCCGGGATTGTGGCGCGTGGGTTGGTTGCGAAGGCGGGTGAATGCGACAGAGGAGGGGAGTGGTGGTGTGGCGTGGTTTGTGAACGTGACAGATGTAGGGCGGTGCGAGGGAGATGGTGAAGGATATGGTGGTGTAGTGAAGACGAAAGTGGGGAAGGTGAGAAGTGGCGGTGGCAAAATGCAGGTGACAGTGGAGGTGAAGTGGTGCGGGTGGCACGAAGTCGAGGTGGGCTGCGAAGATGGTAGCGGTGGAGTGGCATTGTGGGTTTGCGGCGCCGGTTCGCAAGTTAGGGGTTTCAGAAGATGGAGGATGAAGACGACGCAACGTGTCGTGTTTGTTATATTTTTTTTTCAAATCGCTGCCTGGTTCGGGACTTAAGGTGTGGTTGAAATCCCGGACCACCCTGTTTAATTCCGCGGAGAGTTCTGTTTGTGATAGGTCCGGGACCTAAGATATGGGTGAGGTCCCGGACCACTATGTAAAAATAGCCCGAAAGTTTCTATCGCCTTGGGTCCGGGACTTAAGATATGGGTGATGTCCCGGCGCAGGTGTATTTTTCTGTTCGAGACTTGGCTGCTCCTCTGGTCCGGGACTTAAGGTGTGTAACAGGTCCCGGACCACCCCCTTGAATCCCACCGTAAGTTTGCTCTTTGGTCGGTCCGGGACTTAAGTTATGGACAATGTCCCGGACCACCCCATTTAATCCACCGATAATTTGCTTCCTTGTACTCTGTTCCTCCTCCTTCATCGAACCTACAATTTAATAAAACCAAACAAAGAAAAACAACTAAAAGAAGGATTAGAACAAGTAAAAACAAAAACTAAAAACAAGAAGATAAATGAAAAGAGATTGGGTTGCCTCCCAATAAGCTGCCCTTTCCGTCTTTTCGGTCTTGGCTAGACCTTGTTTTTGTTCTCTTAAGAGATTCCAGAAGATTGAGCCGTCTTTGAAACCTGGTGACACGAACTCCGAGAAACTTCCAAAACATTTTTAGAAGACATACCAGCATAAAACAGTAGCTGCTCACCTTCTGCATTCAAAGTGATCGTACCATGAGCAACTTCGATTCGAGCGTCGGCTGTTGCTAGGAAGGGTCTTCCAAGGATAATAGGGACCGTTGGATCTACAGCCATGTCGAGTACGACAAAGTCGCAGGGGAAATACAGATGCTCCACCTTAACCATCACATCCTTTGCAATTCCACAAGGGTAAACCATTGAGCGATCTGCTAGCTGAAGTGTCATTCGTGTAGGCTGTAGGTCTCCAATTCCAAGCTTTTCAAACAAAGTTTATGGCATGAGACTAATCGATGCTCCTAAATCAGCAAGACAGTGGTCGAAGTCAATGTCTCCTACTCTACATGGAATTGTGAAGCTTCCAGGATCTTTACATTTTTCTGGTAAGCGCTTATGTATGATCGCTGAACAAGTCTCTGTGAGCTGAATAGTTCCTGTCTCAACTAACTTTGCCTTATTAGATAAAAGCTTCCTTAAATACTTGGTATAGTTAGGCACCTTCGCAACTAAATCCACAAAAAGGATATCAACAGATAGTTGACGAAGTAAAGTAAGAAACTTATCAAACTCACTATCCTCCTTGGAATGCTTGGTTCTGTTTGGAAATGGAACTGGAGGAGCAACTTCCACTGTAGGTAGTGTAGGTGAAGGAAATTCGGAAACTTCATAATTCCGCTCATTCTCTAGCACCGATTGCTCTATGCTCATGTAACACCCCTACTATTAATACAGTCATTAACGTCCAATTTCCTTACTCATCAGATACTCGCAGCGGATATATACTTACATACAATGGGTGATACAATGCCGTTAGTCACCCACGTGACCAACAAGGCTACTGATTCTACATACAGCATCGGTCTGATGGACCGGAATCCCGAGTACTACAAATCTACAATACATTCTCCATTTACCAAATACTGCTACAATCTCCATTCAATACAATACTCCAAATACAATACAATATAATCTACATACCGAGTTTACTAGGATCCTTATACAAGTACAATACCTCTTCCAAGTTCCTACATACTCACTAAGAGACTACTTACTACCCATTCCTCACTACTACCTTACTTTCTAATTACAAGGGCGTGTCTCCGGTCTCTTCTTGACCATGTTCGCTTCGGGTACCTGCACACTAAAAAATGTCCCCCGAAGGGGTCAGCTTTCGCCGAGCATGATAACCGCATACCCCGCGTACTAGTGAGGGTACGCCGACCACTTGGTCGAATACATGCGGTTCATTTTATTCATACATACATGCATACATGCTTTCATACAGATACTATGATACTCTACGCAAGAATACATACATACACTTCAGTTCATACATAGTAAACCATATAGCCCAACGATACATACTTACCTTTCTGAATTCCATGATACACAATACTATATACAATACATACGCAATTCATACACAATCCAATAACTTGTTAGCTCATGTTGGTCCACCCGGGTTAATCGGGTGGAGATTACTCTTTTACTCATTTACTCCATACATACACATACTTACTCATTCTCATACTCATACTTACTTACTTACTCTTACTCTTACTCATGTTAAGTCGTCGGGACCTCCGGCCCGGGGACTACTCCGTCCCACCACCGGGATTTACTTGGTTCACTAATCCAGGATGCTACCCACTTAAGGGATTTGGGCCGTGGACCAGCTTACGAACCAGGAATCGGATCCAACCTCTTGTGTCACCTCATCCTCACGCGTGGCCGAAGCTATATCGGACTTGTACTCATTCCAATTTACTCACTTAAGTTAGGAGTTAGCTAGTTAGGAATTAGCACAAGTCAACATTCAAGCCACATTTACAAATACAAGGCCCAATATACATTCATACGAAATATAATACAATACAGAAGTACAATACAAGATTCATTTACACCATATCATCCTCCATACATTTCATGAATTATACAAACTATTGTTCAAGAGAAATATACCAAGAACAATATAAACAAGCACAGGTAAGTGCAATATAATCCGGTTCGTGCATTTATCTTATTAGGTGGTCAAATAAGCACACAAATCGGGGTAACCAGATTAGGATACAGGGCATGAAGAAATCATACCTTTCACCGTTGTACTTGTATCCCAACGTTCCTCCGGTATTCACAATTCAAATCCTATGATATACATACATTCAAATGATTAATCTAACTATTATTACTTAATTCGTACTTACTATGTCCTCACACTTCTTATACTTACACATTACTTATTTACTTTTCTTTACCTTAAGTCTTACTTTCTTACTTAACTTAGGTTTACTTTCTTACATGTACATGTATATGTGGATACACATACATATACATATATATATATACATATATATATATATATATATCATTCTTATTTAAAATATCTTTTTTTTTTTCAGGACCGGACTTGCGACCGACCTTGCAAGTCCGGTCCATTCCAGTAGCTATCTATACCGGAAATTTCTGGCCCGACCGAACTTGCAAGTCCGGTCGATTCCAGTAGCTATCCTCGGGAAATTTTTCTGGGCCGACCGAACTTGCAAGTCCGGTCGCAAGTTCGGTCGATTCCAGTAGGTTACAGACGGGGGAAATTTCTGGTCCGACCCGAACTTGCAAGTCCGGTCGCAAGTCCGGTCGATTCCAGTAGCTTTCTGACGGGAAAATTTTCTGCTCGACCGGACTTGCAAGTCCGGTCGCAAGTCCGGTCGATTCCAGAAGCTTTCCCGTCTTTGTAAATCTGGGCTCGACCGAACTTGCAAGTCCGGTCGCAAGTCCGGTCCGGCCCAGTATTTGCATTTTAATTTCTGTTTTCGGTCCCCTCTTTCACCCATTACTCCCCCATTGTTCCTACACTCATTCCCACACGTTATAACACTAATTAAACCTCCTAATACTCCTTAGTTCATTCACCAAATCCATTACTAAATCCATCAAACAACTTACACAATTCCTTACTTCCTTTCAACACTTGCAATAGTTTCTCCAAGTAGTTTTTGCTACAGATTTTGGGTTCTTATTTCCTCCATGCATAGTTCCCTCTCCTAATGCCATCCTACCATTCCAATTCATTTCCAAGCAACTACAATATCTATACCCAAGTCCAACTCTCCATTTCACCAAATCTTGTACACTCATTCCTCCTAGTTTCCACAATGCACTTAGATACTTTTTGCTACTGATTTTGCCATTTACACTCCTCTTCTATATCTCCCTCTTCTATCGACATTTCTAACATTCCTAATGCATTTAGAATACATTGCTCATCTCTCTCAACTTACCCTCTATTTTCCTTAATCAAAATCTGTTACACATACACACCTTAGTCACCTAGTTTCTAACACACTAAGTGTTCCATTCCTAGGTAAATTTTGCCATAGTCTCCCTTATAATTTTATACACTCACCACACATTCTAATTCACATTGCAATGCTTATTCCACCTGTTGCAATAGACATCAATATACCAGCTCCCATACCTTATACCAATACTAAACAATCACTTAAAAATTCCTGCACTTAAACACTCAATTCCCAATCTGTTTTGACAGTTTTAAAATGTCTCTTAAGGTTTAAAATACTTGCACTCTTTTACACATTATACTACTAATGCATTACCCTTTCCAATACTCATTTCAATCCTCTAAAAACTGTTACATACATACATATATCAAGCTACACAAAAGAGCAATCTTACCTTGCTTTTCTCTAGCTTTTCTTTCTCTTCTTCCTTCTTCTTTCTCTACCGATTTTGAATTCTCAATCCACTAGCACTACAACCATTCACATACACCTTTCAATATTATGAACTAACCCTCACCATTAATCAAGCTTTAATCTAGGTTTTAGGGTTTAGAAAATTTATTACCTTTCAAGAGCACAAGAGCTGTTTGGGGTAGCTCAAGAACAAGATTTCCAACCCCTTCAACAAGCCAAAATCGGCTAGAGTGCAAAGAAACCAAACAAGGTTTTAGCTAAATTTTCGTTTTGCCTTTGAGGCTAGAAAACAATGGAGTTTTGAAGAGATTTTTACCTCAAAAGAACAAGGAGAACAAGGGCCTTCTAATGGTGGTCTTGGAACTCCAAATGGGACATACCCATAAAAACGAAAATGGGTGTTTTCGAATTTTGGAAAGATAGAAATGTAGCCCTTGGTGAGAGGATTACAATGGTGGTATTTTTATAATTTTTGGAAGAGTTTGGAGAGAGTTACAAAGGAGAGAAGTTGTGTTTTGTGAGGGTTGCTAAATCTCCATGGAAATCGCATGGAAGAAGAAAGGAAGAAAAGAGAGAGTGCTGGTGAGGGGTGTTCACGTGAGGGAGAATAGAGAATGGGTAGGAGAGAGAGTATGTGAGAGTAGAATAAAGTAGTGAGTGTTTTTACTTTATTAGTTTTGTAGTTTTGTAAATAAGAGAGTGTGAGTGAGTGTGTGAGAGAGTGTGAGGGATAGGGGGGGCCATCGGCTGGCATACACACACACACACAGCTTCACTTTTTATTTAAAAGCGGACACATAAGTTTGTGTTATCTATATTTCTACCCCACAACTTCCCGTTTTTGACAGTTTTTACTAATTTCTCGTTTTTCTTGATTTTATTGGTTCTAAAGCTTCACTAATATTTATTAATGAATATTTAGTTGACCAAAATTATTACGAGTCTATTTGACCCGCTTAAAGACACGTTTTCTCGGTTACCTCGAAAAACGCGCTTTAATGTTCATTAGTGATTTTAATTCATTTTAAGGATCCGTTTTCTTCGGGATTTGTTCCCTAATACTTATTTAGACTTAATTAAGCCTTTAGAATCCTTATAATACGCTAACCGAGGTTTCATACCTCCTATGGTTATTTAATGCTTATTTAGCGGTTCACGCTTTTTAAGCGTTTCTTTATTTCTTTTGGATTTATTTCTGCTTACCAATATTATTTAAGCATTATTAGGCTCTTAATTACATATTAGGATAATTTAATCGCCATATTTAAGGTCGGGGTATTTCAATCTACCCCCCTTAAGAACTTTGTCCTCAAAGTTGTTCGAGGTTATGGGTTTACACTGCTTACTCATTCTTACGTGTCTAATACCGCGGTCATACATGCTTCTTCCTTACTAATTCCTAAATCCATTACTCAAGGTTTCTCCTTTCCCTGTCATACCCATGTACAATACTTACTCCCATCCATATTACTATCAACCGTCCGGTTCCTCATTACGACCCTTATACATACATACAATGCAAAGCTATTCCCAAAGCAATGCAATACACAATACGATTCCGCAGGCATTCAGGTCATCTCGACACGGGACTCCTCTATGTCCCGCTGCCCTTGGAATAATACCACATGCTACCTTACTATCTTCTCCGGTACCTATTTCTAGTAGATCCTCATTCTCCATACTAGGGAAATTCTTTCACCACTACCAATTAAAATTTTCCTAAAACATCCAGCTCCAAGTTCCAGTTTATATTCGTTACCTCTATCCTATGTGTGATTCTTGTGACCACTTAAGGGGAGCTTCGAGAATCATTCGACCCTGATGTGATCAGCATCAGTGTTGAACTATCTTTCCACCCCAATTTGTGTTCGGTTTCCCTTGATCTGATCAGGATCAAGTTCGACTTCCCACATCAAATTCAATCAAACAAATAATTTAATTGTTTTCATTTTCTATCTTTTACTCTTCCTAGTCATTCATACATCTCCAAGGATGGAATCAGTCCATCAATCATCCTCACTCTACTTCCCAAATGCTTTACTCCATGGTTCAGTCCTAATGCTCATTTCATCAACCTTCACTACTTCCATCCATTACTCACCACCATCTCCTATATTCTAACTACGGAATACTACACTAAGATTTAGTTGGTTTCAATTGTTTTCACATATTTTACTTACGATTCCACTACTCATAAACTTCATTCATCTACTATCCTCATTCATTTCGTACTACTTCTTCAAAGGTTACAATACTTGTGGAGCTCCGTCCACTACTCATTACTTTTTTTTTACTAATACTCTTACAGTGGTGTTACAAGATGGGTATATTCACCCTATGGTATTTGCATGTCTAATGCTTAGTTACCACAATTCAATATGAATGAGTACTTATGTTTATTTGACATAGTACCAATCATCAACTTGATTCTCATTTGTGCTATGCACCTTACGGTTTAAGTGTTTTATTCATAAAACTTGCATAAGCGGTTTTCGCTCTACCCCCCTTAAAAGGGATTACGCCCACGTAATCTACCGTGTGTTATTATTATTAAACATTGGTTTAATCAATTTGGGCAATCTGAAGCGTTTAGCTTCACTACGGTACATTATACAATATACTCTGGTCAAAGGGTCTCAACCATACCAATGGTTTAGTCTTTGCACCAAGGATTTCTATATGAGTTTATTTAACTCATCATTAATTCGGTTCTAGCCTATTAGGCTTCAAGGCATTAATAGCCATTTGCTATACTTACTAGCTAGGGCCCACTAGCTTCTGCTGCGCGACCCTGATAACTCGGGTTATTTACCCTTCGTGCTATCCTTAATGTACTATGCATCACCTTTTTTTTCCGTCTAATATGGGCATAAGGTTTATTAAACAAATGCGGTATTCTTTTACCGTGTTTGAACTCAATGAGTTTAAGGTTTATAACCGGCTCTCTGGTAATCTTCTGCACATGCTATTCGTGCTTCTACGATTATTCGTTAAGCTCCTCCGACTTATTGTCGGGCGAGGTTAAGTCACTACTTAGTTGTAGTGCTTCCTCTGGTGTCACTAGCTTCTGAATTCTACCAGTTTCCCTGGTTCAGTACAAGTGTTCTTTACTTGTGTGACCTTGCATCTCTATGTGTCGGTCCTAGTGACTTTCTTACGTCTCTTTTCACTCTTCATTCCGTTGGAATTCACGCTTTGTGATTGTTAGTGTATTGTACACTCTTCGTGCTTCTTTGGCCTTAGGCCGCACGGTTTGTTGCTAAGCTTGCTGAACTGGCTAGTGCCGTGTTTGTTGGTGAAAAGAAAGGTTTTACTACGGTTTACATTCTCCATATCCCTAGCCATCCCATTAGATCATTAGCTGCACAAGTGCAATACCAAAACACTCAGTCATACAGAGTGCAGAGGCGTAAACGCTTGACAGTAAGTCACTTATGTGATAGGAAGGAATATTTCTGTCTGTCATTTCATACTTATACTCCGTGTTATTGCTTACTACTCCCTCATAGCGGTCGCTTGTTGCGCACCGTGTTCTTACTCACTGTACAACATTGTCTTTACTGTTTCTGTTACTGTGGTAGTTTCTCTTCACTCGTAGCCATTGTCATTGGCACCATTCCCTTATGGTATGAATACCCTGGGGTTTCCAATGTTCGTGTGTATGACGGTTGTCGTAGCATACCGCACTACTACTATCTTCCCATAGTGGGGATGTTTTATTTCGGTATAGGTTTCATGTGTAGGTTGGCTTACCTCACATCATTCTCATTATTGTGATACAATTCACCAAGTATCTTGGTTGACCAAGGGTGAGATAACTCATCGGGTCATAAGCTCTCTTGAGCGTTAATCATTCATGGTGTTCAGTGTGCGTTCACATTAACTGCTTTGTTAATTATTGCCTTTCGGTGCTGAGCATTGGTTTAGGCTCTGGCTGTGTAGTTTTGCTTGTAGGTATACTACCAGGACATCCCATGAAACTTCAAGGGTTTTCTGGTCCCGTTCTCCAATCGGAGGGTATTCCATCACTGACAAGTGAAGGTTCTCGTTGAGGGTTTGTCTCCACTCATAGGTCTAATGACAAGGTTGGCTATGTTGGTGTTTACACAATGGTTTACCACATGCTTGGGTGCATATGGAGTATACTTACTCCTTTAAGTCGTAATGGTTTGGAAATCTCATTTCCTTATTCCATCGCCCCTTGGCAATATCAATTGCGTGGTTTTATTGTTATAGTAGGTGGAAGCCTTTTCTAAGGTTTCACATCATCACCCCATTGGTGGTCTTCGGTTAACGAGGGGTGCCTTCCCTTGGGTTCTCGTGGTGTCCAAGTGTGGGCTAGGCCAATGTTGGCATTATCATGATTCTTATGCCTCTGTGTACAATTGCTACAGAAGGCATGAGGGTATTTAACTCCGTCAACTGTATACTAGACTGGTGCTCTAGTGACAGTGACACTGAGGTGGCCATTACTACAAGCCACTCAGGATGTGGGGTTGGATTTATGGTCCAGTTGTTGATTCCTTGTCGTATGAGGCGATATTTTTTTACAAGTCTTGTTAGTAATGGGTAGGTTTCACAACCGTTTAAGGTTACAAAGCGCATTAGGTTTATGACTTTAGAGCCATATTGCTGCAAGCTATGCTCTTTGCAAGCTGCTTATACGTGTTTCCACTCCATGTATACCGTCATAGGTTGGAGATATATTGGGCTCCATGGTAAGTCGTGGCATCACGCTTCCGTTCATAGGAGACCCTTTAGGCAATTGGGTGTTAATAGGTGCCTCTCAGTATTCTAGGGCATTTCCTGTTAAGTGAAATCCCTTTGGTGTCCTAACCGAGTGTTCGTTTTAGCTCCCGTGTTCACATCATTACGGTTGTTCAACTGTTGTTAACACAGACACCCTTCAAGGATCGCTCCTGGGTGTTGTTAAATTATGCCGTTACTCCGGCTAATGGTCATGATATGTTGTCCACTGTACCATCTTGTGGTATCATTCTTGAGTTATCCCTTTTGGGTCATGACGTCTCCCGTCCTTGGGTAGACTGTTTATGCTTGTTCCTAGTGTTTAAGACTAGGTTGGTATTCCCTTCAATGATGGAGTATACTTGTGGTAATCTTGTGATTGCTCTTGGGACTTTGCCCGTTGTTGAGTATCGTGGTGTTCACGTTAGGCGATTGCCTTACTGTGTTTAGGCTGGGTATCCTTCCCGCTGTCATATATTTGCTTGATGTCTTTGAGACATATCCAATGTCTATACTTTTTAGTCTGTGCTTTGCACTTCCTAGTTCTTACTCCTTATCTTCAGATGGATTCTCTGAGTTCCTTTATGCTGAATCGTCTGAGGTGTCCAGTTGTTCTGGTTTGAACTCACTGATGGTCCGTAGAACGGAGTCGACTACTTCCCGTGTGTCGTACACTACATGTGCACATACGTGGGGTACCATGTTGATACATTGCCACTTACCCAACTATATGTCGGGCCCGCAAGCTCCTTCGGAGTGCGGTTGTCCCACATCCCATAACGGGTACACTCGTAGCGTTCGTCACACGCCTAGGTGAAGTATTCTGTTGCCAACTCCTCTTGTATCATTCTATGATACTCACCATAATGTTGTTGGTTTGGTTTTAAAATCCAAGGTTTTTAAAAGAGGTTTGAGGTTTTGAAAAGAAAATTTTGGGTTTTAAAACAGTGGTTCGGTGTTAAAGAAATCTCTCATGGCATAGCCACGTTTGAGGTCTTGACCAAGTCTAGCCTCTCGCTGACTGGTATGTTCTAAATACAGTGGTCGGGCCGTTAGGCCTTTCCAAGGTTCCATACGTCTGGTTGTTAGGATGTGTGATCCTGTGATTGTTTCGTCACAGTCACCGTACATTACTATGTACTTGTGACGTGTTAGTGTCCCTTTACATATCTCTGTCTTTACTGCACTTGCCGTGGCAAGTGCGTGGTACTGGTGGTTTTTGGGTAATCTTATACCAATCTTGGTAGGGTTTCCATTTGTGTTTGTTAGTCTTGTTGATGCTTCCCTTGATCTTATTGATCTATAACTGATATACTCGCTCCTTTAGGTAGCTTCTTGATTGTCTAGACATGGTTGTCGTAGATCTGGGTACTCCTCCACTCCTTGGAGGTTCCCGTTCTATTTGGTTTAGTGTCGCTCCTTGTGGCTTGTTCCCACTCATCTGTGGCGGTCACTGAGTCTTCCTTGTTTAGGCACTACTCTTGTAGTCCTATCGGATTATACCCCGTGGATGCTCTGTAGTTGTGTAAGCTATACTGGCCAGGTATTGTAACCTCTTCGGCGTTGTGGTTTTTGGAGTTAAACGTTCCTGACCATGTCCTTAGTCAGCTAGCATACCGTTGGTGGTATTATTCATTCAAGTATTACTATCCCGTAGACTTGTGTCTCGGGTTCTGTTATTACTCCCTTTTTCCATTTCATTACACAGTTAGTGCTTCTTTCCTGCTGCTGGTTGTCTAGTTAGGTCTCGCGACTGCTAAGCACGTCGCCCATGTTGTTGTAAGTTGCAGCCTCCTCGTGGTTGGAGTGCTCGTTCAACCGCTGTTGAGTGCGGGTATTGTGTTTAACCGGGGTTCATTTCCGGCTTCCAATCCTTGGAATTTACTATATGTCGGTTCTTGTTTACCGTGTGATTGCTTCACAACTGCCAGATCGGGTTTCCCCGAGTATGAGAGGACTTTCCTTCTCTCTGACGTCCTTTCCCAAGTTATACAATGGGGTTCGCGGCGGGCGGGACTGGTATTGTAGGTATCCGGTACTCACCGGTAGTTCCTAACTAGCATATCTCTAATGCTAACACTCAGCCCTTAGCCCTAAGCTTCTAATTCCTAACTCGGTATTCCTAAGCTCGGTATTTCCAGTCATCAGAGCGATACTTCGCTCTGATACCACTTTTTGTAACACCCCTACTATTAATACAGTCATTAACGTCCAATTTCCTTACTTATCAGATACTCGCAGCGGATATATACTTACATACAATGGGTGATACATGCCGTTAGTCACCCACGTGACCAACAAGGCTACTGATTCTACATACAGCATCGGTCTGATGGACCGGAATCCCGAGTACTACAAATCTACAATACATTCTCCATTTACCAAATACTGCTACAATCTCCATTCAATACAATACTCCAAATACAATACAATATAATCTACATACCGAGTTTACTAGGATCCTTATACAAGTACATACCTCTTCCAAGTTCCTACATACTCACTAAGAGACTACTTACTACCCATTCCTCACTACTACCTTACTTTCTAATTACAAGGGCGTGTCTCCGGTCTCTTCTTGACCATGTTCGCTTCGGGTTACCTGCACACTAAAAAATGTACCCCGACAGGGGTCAGTCTTTCGCCGAGCATGATAACCGCATACCCCGCGTACTAGTGAGGGTACGCCGACCACTTGGTCGAATACATGCGGTTCATTTTATTCATACATACATGCATACATGCTTTCATACAGATACTATGATACTCTACGCAAGATACATACATACACTTCAGTTCATACATAGTAAACCATATAGCCGATACATACTTACCTTTCTGAATTCCATGATACACAATACTATATACAATACATACGCAATTCATACACAATCCAATAACTTGTTAGCTCATGTTGGTCCACCCGGGTTAATCGGGTGGAGATTACTCTTTTACTCATTTACTCCATACATACACATACTTACTCATTCTCATACTCATACTTACTTACTTACTCTTACTCTTACTCATGTTAAGTCGTCGGGACCTCCGGCCCGGGGACTACTCCGTCCCACCACCGGGATTTACTTGGTTCACTAATCCAGGATGCTACCCACTTAAGGGATTTGGGCCGTGGACCAGCTTACGAACCAGGAATCGGATCCAACCTCTTGTGTCACCTCATCCTCACGCGTGGCCGAAGCTATATCGGACTTGTACTCATTCCAATTTACTCACTTAAGTTAGGAGTTAGCTAGTTAGGAATTAGCACAAGTCAACATTCAAGCCACATTTACAAATACAAGGCCCAATATACATTCATACGAAATATAATACAATACAGAAGTACAATACAAATTCATTTACACCATATCATCCTCCATACATTTCATGAATTATACAAACTATTGTTCAAGAGAAATATACCAAGAACAATATAACAAGCACAGGTAAGTGCAATATAATCCGGTTCGTGCATTTATCTTATTAGGTGGTCAAATAAGCACACAAATCGGGGTAACCAGATTAGGATACAGGGCATGAAGAAATCATACCTTTCACCGTTGTACTTGTATCCCAACGTTCCTCCGGTATTCACAATTCAAATCCTATGATATACATACATTCAAATGATTAATCTAACTATTATTACTTAATTCGTACTTACTATGTCCTCACACTTCTTATACTTACACATTACTTATTTACTTTCTTTACCTTAAGTCTTACTTTCTTACTTAACTTAGGTTTACTTTCTTACATGTACATGTATATGTGGATACATACATATATATCATATATATATATATATATATATATATATATATATATCATTCTTATTTAAAATATCTTTTTTTTTTGTCAGGACCGGACTTGCGACCGACCTTGCAAGTCCGGTCCATTCCAGTAGCTATCTATACCGAAATTTCTGGCCCGACCGAACTTGCAAGTCCGGTCGCAAGTTCGGTCGATTCCAGTAGCTATCCTCGGGAAATTTTTCTGGGCCGACCGAACTTGCAAGTCCGGTCGCAAGTTCGGTCGATTCCAGTAGGTTACAGACGGGGGAATTTTCTGGTCCGACCGAACTTGCAAGTCCGGTCGCAAGTCCGGTCGATTCCAGTAGCTTTCTGACGGGAAAATTTTCTGCTCGACCGGACTTGCAAGTCCGGTCGCAAGTCCGGTCGATTCCAGAAGCTTTCCCGTCTTTGTAAATCTGGGCTCGACCGAACTTGCAAGTCCGGTCGCAAGTCCGGTCCGGCCCAGTATTTGCATTTTAATTTCTGTTTTCGGTCCCCTCTTTCACCCATTACTCCCCCATTGTTCCTACACTCATCCCACACGTTATAACACTAATTAAACCTCCTAATACTCCTTAGTTCATTCACCAAATCCATTACTAAATCCATCAAACAACTTACACAATTCCTTACTTCCTTTCAACACTTGCAATAGTTTCTCCAAGTAGTTTTTGCTACAGATTTTGGGTTCTTATTTCCTCCATGCATAGTTCCCTCTCCTAATGCCATCCTACCATTCCAATTCATTTCCAAGCAACTACAATATCTATACCCAAGTCCAACTCTCCATTTCACCAAATCTTGTACACTCATTCCTCCTAGTTTCCACAATGCACTTAGATACTTTTGCTACTGATTTTGCCATTTACACTCCTCTTCTATATCTCCCTCTTCTATCGACATTTCTAACATTCCTAATGCATTTAGAATACATTGCTCATCTCTCTCAACTTACCCTCTATTTTCCTTAATCAAAATCTGTTACACATACACACCTTAGTCACCTAGTTTCTAACACACTAAGTGTTCCATTCCTAGGTAAATTTTGCCATAGTCTCCCTTATAATTTTATACACTCACCACACATTCTAATTCACATTGCAATGCTTATTCCACCTGTTGCAATAGACATCAATATACCAGCTCCCATACCTTATACCAATACTAAACAATCACTTAAAAATTCCTGCACTTAAACACTCAATTCCCAATCTGTTTTGACAGTTTTAAAATGTCTCTTAAGGTTTAAAATACTTGCACTCTTTTACACATTATACTACTAATGCATTACCCTTTCCAATACTCATTTCAATCCTCTAAAAACTGTTACATACATACATATATCAAGCTACACAAAAGAGCAATCTTACCTTGCTTTTCTCTAGCTTTTCTTTCTCTTCTTCCTTCTTCTTCTCTACCGATTTTGAATTCTCAATCCACTAGCACTACAACCATTCACATACACCTTTCAATATTATGAACTAACCCTCACCATTAATCAAGCTTTAATCTAGGTTTTAGGGTTTAGAAAATTTATTACCTTTCAAGAGCACAAGAGCTGTTTGGGGTAGCTCAAGAACAAGATTTCCAACCCCTTCAACAAGCCAAAATCGGCTAGAGTGCAAAGAAACCAAACAAGGTTTTAGCTAAATTTTCGTTTTGCCTTTGAGGCTAGAAAACAATGGAGTTTTGAAGAGATTTTTACCTCAAAAGAACAAGGAGAACAAGGGCCTTCTAATGGTGGTCTTGGAACTCCAAATGGGACATACCCATAAAAACGAAAATGGGTGTTTTCGAATTTTGGAAAGATAGAAATGTAGCCCTTGGTGAGAGGATTACAATGGTGGTATTTTTATAATTTTTGGAAGAGTTTGGAGAGAGTTACAAAGGAGAGAAGTTGGTGTTTTTGTGAGGTTGCTAAATCTCCATGGAAATCGCATGGAAGAAGAAAGGAAGAAAAGAGAGAGTGCTGGTGAGGGGTGTTCACGTGAGGGAGAATAGAGAATGGGTAGGAGAGAGAGTATGTGAGAGTAGAATAAAGTAGTGAGTGTTTTTACTTTATTAGTTTTTAGTTTTGTAATAAGAGAGTGTGAGTGAGTGTGTGAGAGAGTGTGAGGGATAGGGGGGGCCATCGGCTGGCATACACACACACACACAGCTTCACTTTTTATTTTAAAAGCGGACACATAAGTTTGTGTTATCTATATTTCTACCCCACAACTTCCCGTTTTTGACAGTTTTTACTAATTTCTCGTTTTTCTTGATTTTATTGGTTCTAAAGCTTCACTAATATTTATTAATGAATATTTAGTTGACCAAAATTATTACGAGTCTATTTGACCCGCTTAAAGACACGTTTTCTCGGTTACCTCGAAAAACGCGCTTTAATGTTCATTAGTGATTTTAATTCATTTTAAGGATCCGTTTTCTTCGGGATTTGTTCCCTAATACTTATTTAGACTTAATTAAGCCTTTAGAATCCTTATAATACGCTAACCGAGGTTTCATACCTCCTATGGTTATTTAATGCTTATTTAGCGGTTCACGCTTTTTAAGCGTTTCTTTATTTCTTTTGGATTTATTTCTGCTTACCAATATTATTTAAGCATTATTAGGCTCTTAATTACATATTAGGATAATTTAATCGCCATATTTAAGGTCGGGGTATTTCAGCTCACCACCTGAGGCTCAGTAGCTTACCTTTACTACTCCTAGTAGTTATCTTCTTCGTTATTCCTTTTCCTGCAAAGGACATTTGTTTGCCAATATATCATCCACCAGTGTAGCATAATTTGGCATTAACTTAAGCATATCAGAAAAGGAATATCTTTAGTTGATTTTTAAAAATTTTAAGAAATTTTCCAAGCTGTTCATCAAGATCCCTTTTCTTTAACCTGTCAGGAAAAGGAATAGGTTCTTCAAATTTGCGATTGGAAACAGAAGAGTAAGAAGGTTGAGTTTCAGGAGACTCCTTCTCCTTAGGTCTTTCAAAAACTTTAATGGAGTCCTTAACCTCTTGCTGAACAGGTAAAACTGCAGCGACAAGTGGAGTATCTTCTTCCACCACAAAAACAGCTTTAGCATACTCTCTTGGATTTATCTTTGGTTGACTAGGCAAAGACCCTGCAGGTCTCTCTGAAAGCTTCTGACTAATTTGAGCCAATTGAGTTTTCATTCGCTTATTGTAAGCCTTTTGTTCTTGCATGAATGCCTTTTGGTTGTTGTTGATTTCATCTTGCTCATTGAATCTGGCTTTTGTTGATGTAATGAATTCGCTCATCATGGCTTCCAAGTTTGAGGGACTACTAGCTCCTTGACTTTGCATCTGTTGGTTCTGAGGGAGTCTCTGATAGGACTGATTATATTGTTGTGGTGCCTTCTGATTGTAGTTGTTGTTCTGAAATCTTTGCTGCTGATATCCCTGATTGCTTTGGTTGTTATAGAAATTTCCTTGTCTGTTCCCCAGGTAATTTACCTCTTCACTTGGTGGAGATGTACACTGACACAAGTTTGAGTTTCTACCACAATATTCACAAGGTGGATAAACCTCAGGAGCAGCTGCTGCATTTGACTATGGGTTCATCACTGCACACATATGCTCAAACTGCTTCGACATTGCTTCTAACTTGGCAGCCAGAAAAGTATTCGAATCCACTTCATAAACTCCAGCAGTTTTCTTTGGTGCTGCTTCTCCGGTTCTCGCACCTCCCCACTGATTGGATGCATTGGTAATGGTCTCCAACAATTCCTTGATTCTAGCTATTGGTAACTCCATGAGGCTTCCTCCTGCACAAGTATCTACCAACAAACGGCTTGAGTGATCCAAATCTTTGTAAAAGGACTGCAAAATTACCTCCTCTCCCAACCATGGTGTGGTACTCTGCGCACAATCCCTTTGAAACGCTCCAAAGCCTTAGATAATGTCTGACCGGTGAACTGCTTGAAGTTGGTAATCTCTCCTCTCATAGTCAGCATTCGAGAAGGAGGGAAATACTTCGCCAAGAATACATTTGCTAACTCCGTCCAGGTAGTGATACTGTTGGGCGTTAATGAGTTTAACCATTTTGCAGCTCTATCCCTCAGGGAAAATGGGAAGAGAGTCAATCTAGCAACCTCTTGTGAAGCTGGTGTAGAGCATGCTCCTACCATCTCAGGAAAGTGGTGAGATGGACATTGGGATCTTTGGTGACTGTCCTGCTAAACTGGGGTGCGTTCATGACCATAGTAACATAGTGTGTCTTGAACTGCCACTGCACTCCAGCTGGTAATGCAGGAATTACTATCGGTGAAATAAGCCCTTCGACGCTTGGGCGAGTATAATCCCTCATGTGCCTCTCCGGGTTTGAATTCTCCATATTGGTTCCTGAGGGGTTGTTTAGAATCTCTTCTTCAACTAGTAACTCAGAAACAATCTCCTCTACTGGTGAATCTTTTAGAGGCACCTCCTGCTCAATTGGAGGATCCAGCTTTAACCTTTTTTGAATCCTTCTTGTTACTCTGTCTATTTCTGGTTCAATTTCGAATTCAGGGTTTCCTACAGAACGAGTTTTAACCATAAAACAAAAATCAGATAACTGACAGTAGTGTAGCTGTAAAAGTAACTCAAAGGATATTACCATAACCGATAATAAGAAACAATTCGCACAAAGCTAACAAAATGAACAAAATAAAATAAAACAAGGATAAACTAAAAAGAACAAAAACAAAACAAAGAATAAATAAAAATTAAACTAAGCAACCGTGCCTCCCCGGCAACGGCGCCATTAACTTGTTGGGTAAAAACCTAACGGTAAATTGTTGTTGGGAGGTTTAACCTAACGGCAAGTGTACCGGTCGATTTGTAGCAAGTTTTCCTAGGAGAATCCCTCCAGGTTATCGAATCCAAGGGAGGCAGCGTTATAGTTTAATTAATATCTAAATCGAAATAATAAAATAACTCCAGTAACAGGAGGGTTTTGTTTGTTAAATTACTAGGTAAAGAGACAAAACGTAAATAAGAACAAGAGTAATAAATGCAAGAGTAATAATGAGCAAAATAATGATATTTCTGAATTAATGAGAAGGGAAAATTCCGGTTTACTAATCCTCCAATTTCTTCGGTTCCTATCTCGATGTGTTTACCAAAATTTAGATTAAATCCCAGATCTGAAATATTCCACGTTCGGTCTCCCACTCGGTGGAATTTAATTAACAACTAATAAATCTTAACTCTCGTTACAAATTTACTAATTGCTAACAGCTTAAAGAATAATCCAGTTTATTGATCAGTTAATATTCTAGAGGAATTACCATCTCTAAATTAACCGGTACCGTTCCTACTGTCTATTATCTACCGTAGTTCTCACTTATAAGCAGATAAACTAATAAAATCCAGTAATTGGCCAAATCACAAGATTTATAAAAATAAATAAGGAACAACACTTTAATCTGTTAAAATGGTAAATCACAAAGATAATGGAACCTTGAACTTGGATTACTAGTAAACCAGAATTATAGAATTACTCAGCCCGCATGGAAATGAAAATACTGTAAAATATATAAATAACATTAAAGAAGAAGAGAAGAAGAAACTCTGATTTAGACTCTTCAATGGAGTCTCGGTGTATGATCAGCGCTTTCTTCTGCTCTATCTCCAAAAAGATGGTGAAGTCTTCAACTGCTTTGTGCACTTCAGACGTACCCCTGTGGATGTATGTAGGTGTATAATGAGGTGGATGATATGAATGGAACGTGGCATATGAAATGGAAATGGATGGAGTGATAGGTGAGTGTGAATGGGATGGAGTTGTGGTGTTATGCTTCTCCAGAATTGTGTGTCTAAAATATGTGAGAATGAGTTCTATTTATAGGACTCATGGATGAGTACGTAGCAGCATGGTGTGGTGGATATGATGCTGGAATTTGTGAGTGGAAAGGAGAATGTTCAACGTGGGTGTTTTGCTGGATTTGGAAGGTAATTAGATTAGTGAAGATGGGGATGGAAAGTAGCAGTGGAAGGGACAAAAACGAGTGTGGAAGACAAGGCTGGAGAATATGGGGCGACAGTTTAATATGAAGAGAATAAATCTCTTCACGTTCGCGCGCTACAGATTGTCGCTTCAACAACATGGTCCGGGACTTAGGTCCTGTATGAAGTCCCAGACCATGGTATAAAAACAGGTCGAGAGTTGGCGTCTTATGTGGTCCGGGACTTAAGGTGTGGTTAAAGTCCCGGACCCAGCTTGAAATTACTTCGAGAGTTCTGCCATGGTGTGGTCCGGGACTTAGGCCATGTATAAGGTCCTGGACCGTGCCTGTATTTCATTCGAGAGTTGAGCTAGTTTATGGTCCGGGACTTAAGTTATGGAACAAGTCCCGGACCATGCCTGAAATTAGGTCGATGATGAATTTCTTGACTCCATTTGGCTTGTTTGAAAAACTATGGTCTCCAACAATGATATGAACATGTTTCTTTTGAGATTAAATACCTGAAAAAGCACATAAAAACCATAAAAGACAATTGCAACAAGAAACATAAAAATACTCAAAAGACAGGAATTTAGCAGTAATAGCAATGAATTCGGTATCAAAAGACCATGCAGAAATAGGTAAATTCCTGACTTATCATTGGCCTCAGACTCCTCCATATTTTTTTCTCCCCCGTTAATGAGTTTCGACATCTATGACTTCTGTAACAAAGTTAAACATGTCATAAAGGAAGTATAGTCACTGCTGGAAAAAAAAAGAATAGACAACGCCCCTTTAAAAACAGTTATATTGTAAATCGTTTTTTTTATCGTAGGCTGGACATCTTAATAAACGCTTTGCTTACAAAGCGCTGTTTATGTTATCGCGCCCAAAGATAAAAACAACGCTATGTAAATAATCGTTCTTTAGAGATACGTATAAAAAACGCTTCACAAAGGAAGCGTTTTTATGTCCTTGGGTGCGATAACATAAAAAACGCTTCAGTTAAGAAGCGTTCTTTATGCTACTTACAGTCAGCATAAAGAACACTTCTTAAGTGAAGCGTTCTTTATGTTACCTAAATTATAAACACTTTTCACCCTCCCGCCCAGTCTTCTCATCAATCAAATCGCTACTGTTCCCCTACCCACTCTCTGTAAACCTCGCTCTCTGTAAACACTAAGCTCTCTTCTCAATCGAAACCACTGAGCCCAGAAATTACCATTGCCGCAACGACGTCTCTTCTCTTCCTTTCTCCCGATACTACGCTCGCCATCATCAATATTCTATCTTCTAATCTCTGCAACCCGGCCATACTGGTGATAAAGGCAAGCCACATACATGCGTCGATCTCGATCGGCGCCTCTCGCTATCGGTAATTTTGCGCTCAATCTGCGAACAAGTATACATATATATGCCTATCCTTATTTTTCATATACTCTTTCAATCAGTAATTAATTTTTGCAAAATCGCACGAACAGGACATACATGCCATGTCGCACGCACGGCGCCTCTGGATTCACTCTATCTAGAAATATTTTACAACCCCAACTAGCGAAAGGAACATACATGCGCGCTAGATCTATTGCGCCTCTATTCTTCTGTTGATGAGGTAATTTTGCAAACCAGACTTGTTAATCAGGAACATACATGCTATATTTGTTTGGGATTAAAAGGCGTGATGAAATAAAGTGTGTGTTTGGGAATAATTTTGCATGCAAACCAAACTGTGTCGCACGCATCTATTGTTGTACTGTGTGCTGATGTTTATCGCCTCTATTATGCTATGAGGTAATTTTACAAACCAAACTTGTTAATCTGGAACATATATACTCTGTTTGTTTGGGATTAAAGACGTGAAATAAAGTGTACGTGTGTTTGGAATAATTTTGCATGCAAACCAAAGTGTCGCGTGCATCTATTTGTACTATGTGCTGATTTTTACTTGCTGGTTGTACAATGGACTTGGGAATTAATGTGTTTATTAGGCATCAAATATAATGCGTTTCGGCATGCATACAAATATAGCCACGTAGTTATGGTGAAATTAATTTGGTTAGATGACTGTAGGGTGTATTAATGTTATATTATATTATAGTATAACCTAGGGTGCAAATATTAGATGACTATAGGGTGTATTAATTAATTACAAAGACATAGCATTACGGCATGGTCAGCTTGCCTGACGCCCCCTTCCCCATATTGCTTTTACCTTAACATCCACCTAGAAGTTTATCTACGTTTCTACCAATACCAACATCAAACTTTTAAGTTCCTTCACATTCTTCTCATATTTGTTATCCGGTCAAGCTAGGCATTCCAATTAACCCTCTAATGTTTTGGAAATTTATATGACCACCATTGGCTATATTAGAGACCTCTACTTACACCTTCTTAATTTCTTGTAGTTATTATTTTAGTATCCCTCTACATTTTTTGGCTAGCGCCTATGCACCTTCGATCGTCATCAACCTGTATTAAAAAAAATGAACTCGGACGGGCCCACCAACTTTATTTTCCTTCACGACCTTCCTTCTCTCCTCTTTTCCTTTAGTCACCTCTGACTAGTATATATCATGTGGAAGCTTCAGTAGATCGAACAATTAGAACTGGACAACACTGAAAACTTTGGGGATGACACAGCTGAATAATGTGGAATTCCGAGATCAGCAGAGACCAAGTGGTATTGATCTTCAGAAACATCACAGAGAAAATCGGATAAAAAGCCAGGCGAATTTGGCTGATGGAGACAGTTGCTGCCTCTATTGAAGATCAAAGTACCGACGATCATGATGATTCTTCTACTGATACAAAAGAGACAGAAGAAGAAAAACATGATACAAAAGAGATAGAGGCGGATACAGATGAAAGGATGAATGAGAACTCAGAAATAGATAGGTTGAAGAAATTGGCTAAAAAGTTAAGTGAGGCTGCCATGAAGTAGAGTCCGGTGGCGATTAACGAATTACTGGCCCACTTCATGACCTTGAATGAAGAAAACGGTTTTGTAGAATAGTTATATGAGGAGGAGAAGAGGAAACTTAGTCGATTATATGGTGGCATGGGGACTATATGAATAAATGATAAGTGTGAAATATAGAGCAATTAAAAGGTTTAATTTGCTTATTTTTCATAGTGATTTGGCAAATATTTCTCATTTACCATTTGTTTTTCCTATGACTTGTGTTTAGATAAGAATTGATGAAATTTATGTTTCAAATGTAGGTAAAAGCCATTGAATTGCATTCTTCACTTCACAAGCTTCGCAACGCAACAAACGGGGAGAAAAACGGAGTCCAAACGAAGAATATAGGCCTGAAACAAGTTTCACTCGTCAAGATACTGACATGTCCGAACATACGTCCGAACTTTGATGTTCGGACAGAGGTCGAAACTTCCTGAAATTTTGTCCTAACATGTGTCCGAACTTCCAAGTTCGGACGCCGCGTACAGAATTCGAAAATTGACATTGTTAAGAGTTAAAAATGTCTATTTTTGTTATAAAAAGTCACATACGGTTGGGGAAACAAGACCATTCACGCCGGATGCCTCAGACGAGGCTCTCACGCCACGCCTCACCTCCCTCTATCACCATCGATCAACACCATCACCACCACCATCTTCTTCAACCTCTAGCCCGGCAAACTCCAGATCTGGACAGCAGAGCGAATTTAGAAGTTTTCTATTCTAGATGATTTCTCAATCTCTTTTCTCTGTCTATTTTATGATTATGTCTCGCTAGATAGGATTTGCTCTGGGGGAGAGTTGTTCGTAATGGATACAAATTAGTTAGAATTTCTGCAATTTGATTATGAGATTGTATCGGATTGTTTCTAGATTAATGCTAATCATTCATCTTCTCTATTAAATTTGCACGTTTATAGAGTCGTTTTGCGAATCCTGTTATGATCAGATAAGGTGATTAACAAAGAGTTCAAATTAATCTAGAAATTTGTGGAGAGCTAGTCGGATAGATGAGTTCTCCCTGCAATTGCTAATAATTCTTCACACTTATTCCACCTATATGTGTTTTGTCTGTTACTGGATTAGAGCTGACATGTTCTGATAGGTGAGCTCTTCAATGAACTAGGATTTAGCATTGAAGAGAGTAGAAAGAATTGGCCAATCCGAATCTCATAAGAAAATTGTAGAAATTGCTAACTACATCCAGTAAAGAACAACCCAAACCGGAGTTCCATTCATCTGATCAAATTTATCATTTAATTTCATTAATTGTTTATTTAAATTTCACTTTAGCAAATTCTATTTCAAAAACAACAAACAACCAATTGATTTCCAGTTTTCTTAGGAGTAGACTTATTTCCTTTCAAGTCCCGTGGATTCGATACCTGGTTACTTAATTTCCTATACTATAGTGACCGGGATTTTTGCAACCCGACAGACTTTTTGATTTATTAATTTCTAGGTTTGATTTCTTAGTTTTTAGTTTATCATTTCACCTGTTTGCAATAAAGTGGTACCAAATCGCCCGGTTGATGAGTTTCATGTCTTATGTATCTGCCTCTGTCTCTTTTGTATCATGCTTTTCTTCTTCTATCTCTTTGTATCAGTAGAAGAATCATCATGATCGTCGGTACTTTCATCTTTAACAGAGGTAACAACTGTCTTAGCGAATTGGAAATTTCTTCTCAGGTACGTATTATAAGTACTTTTGTGTTTGAATTGGTAATTTAACTATTTGCGCATGTTTGGATAAGTTTAAATGGTGTACTTAAATGCTTTTATAATTCTCGCATGTAGCTTGTTGATTTCTTCTCAATACTTATTCACAAGCCAATCTCAAGTTTGTCAAGGAGCACACAAGTGTTGAAAGCACTAAATTGATCAGAAGAAGTCATGAGTTGTAGCTATCTTTTCTTTTTTCAAATGGTTGTATTGTTATGATCGAACTTGAACCATTTTTAGTAGTTTGGTTAACTAGTTACAAATGTTGTAGTTGATCGGTACTACACTTAAGCCTATGTGCGCTGGTATAATTAATGCAAACAAAGTGCTGCTGTTGATCTATTAAAATTCACCAGTTTGGTTGATCTGGTATATATAATGCAAACAGGTTGTGAATGGCAATTTGTGATCTGTAGCGCGCATTTAATTTTGTGTTATGCGCAGTGTAATAAATTGTATAAAAATAAAAAAATATAAAAAGGACCATATAAGAAACGCTTATATGTATAAGCGTTTCTTATACTCTCGCGTCAAATGTCATAAATAACGCTTATGAATATAAGCGTTTTTTATAAAACATCATAAAGAACACTTATATTAAACAGCGTTTTTTATATTCAAACATAAAGAACGCTTTAAGATGAAAGCGTTCTTTATGCCTCGTAGATTCCCGCCACCTTACACACCTTAAAAATGCTTTAGCAATAAGCGTTCTTTTAAATTAAGGTATAAAAAACGCTTACAACGCGTTCTTTAAGAGGTTCAACCATTTGCGTCGCTGGCATAAAAATGTTTATAAAATGTTTCAAAAGACAAATAAAAACGTTGTTTCTTCTTTTTTTTTTCCAGTAGTGAGTGTGCAATAAACGTTTCTTTCCCTTATTGTATGAGTGTTGAGGATAAACTACTATAAGCAGTCTAGACCTAGCTACAATGGGCAAGTGCACCCAATTCGTTGTAATACAACAAGTGTCATATCCATAAGAAAATTGGTTTCTAATTCCCGAGCTTCAATATCTTAGTAAATTACAAATAAAAACTGTAAATGGGGTTTAGCGAGAGGAAACCTTAGTTGTTTGTAATCAGAAGGAGAACAATAAAACAATAAACTAAAGTGGTTAGTTGCAATGGATGAATGAGTGCTCTAGGATAGTAGGTACCATATAAATTGCCCAATTACACTCATAAACACTCCTCAGTTTAGTTATCTATTAGAGCGAAGATCATGATTCTCCACATCTTAGACTAATCAATTCTCACCTAATTAATCACACCTGCTTATTCAAGGAAAGCTAGAGTCACTAGATAGCATTAATATCAAGCTCTTAACAATAGCCCTAACATTTTACTTTCCTAATTCTAGAGCAATACAAGCTAGGGTTCATCTTGCAATTCCCAATTTCTAGCTCAAACCCTGATTTCACTAAAATGCAATAAGTGCCATGAGTGATCAATCCAAAACATTAATGAAGCTTCAATGAAGATAAAATAACTATTATATATGAGGTAAGTTTACAAGCTACATTAGAGCATTTTAAGGTTCAAATCCCATCCTAGAGCACAAATGAAGACTACTCAAACATGAAGGAAAGAAAAGCAAAAGGAAAGAAAGAAGAAGCCATTGGAGGTGGTCGAAAGCTTGGGGAAGATGAACCTTTTCTTCACTTCTTCCTTCTCTTCTCTCTTCTTCTTCTTCTGCTCTCAAAATCGCCTATCTCTCTCTTGTTTGGGGTTGTGGAAGTGTAGAATGAAGAACAGGGAAGTGTGTGAAAATTTTCCCCATTTGAAGTAGCATTTCTAGCAAATTTTTTGTTCTGACCGACCCACATAGGCCGGTCAGCCCTCTGTAGATGAAGGCACTTGAGCATTTTTAGTTTCGACCAACCCAAGTAGGTCGGTCTCCTTGGGTCAGTCCATTGTAGTGGCTCATGATTGAGCCCGACTGACCCACATGGGTTGGTCCTCTTGGGTCGGTCCATTCCAGTGTCATGAAGACTAGCTCAACCCCACATGGGTCGGCCACCTGGGTCGGTCTGCTCTAGAAAGGCCATTTGTCCACCAAAAACTTCCCAAACCGATCCATCATTCTTGACCTGCTTCCCGCAGTGCTGAATCTTAGCCAAAGGATCTTTTTAGCCTCTAAAACATGCTCATATGAGTTTTTTCCGACATTATAACCAAAAGAGTATAAGTTCACTTATACTAACACATGCTATATAAGGTGGTGAAATAGGTCAACAGCTGCATGAAATTAAGGTGCATAAAGACCCTATAATTACATTATCTCACCACTTATCAATGACCACAAGTTCAAATTGATGTTTCAAACTATTATTTAGCATGGGGTGATTCTCAATAAGAGTGCACAATTGGGTTTCTTGTTCAGCTCTTATCTATCCATATCTTTGATTATTATAGTATGGATACGTAAGAATCGATGGGAGACATTCAATCTGTTTTAAGAAAAGACTTATTTGTATAATTTTCAAGTATCATTCTAGAAGTAAGACCACTCTCATAGGTCATACGACATATGATTCTGATGGTTCTTCTTTTGGGATTGAGGTTAAGTATACCCATACAACATTTGAAGTCAAGGACTTTTTGTATTGAAGTTCTAATTTCTTGCCAATTAATAATATCTCATAAAATGACTCAGCTTATTGTATATAAAGCACAAACAGTTGTGATTAGCATTACTATTAAAATTGGAAAAAATATTTCACCGTTTTGTGTATGATAAATCTTTAAAGCTTATTTCTTATGAACTTTTATAAGTTTTGAACAAAAGTATCATCTCATTTACATTGGCTCCACTACCCAATTCGATGATGCTACTTTGAGGCTTAACCTAGCTTGTTGAGCCTACTCATTCCTTAGGTACTAATTATTTCACTTAAAGCCACCAATTCGAAAGAGCCGAGGGGATTAAAAAGGCATATAACCTAAGCTACGAAGCCTTATTAGTAAAATTTGAAAACGGAACAAGTAAAGTATCATTATATCTCTTCTTTTTTAATATTTCCCTTGCACTTCTCAGTTACTTTATATTTAGTGTTGTAGGGTCCATTTAGTCAGGTACTTTCCTGGCTGGGTGAAGCTGGATGTTTCTATGTTTTAATCACTTAAGTTGTTGAGGATTTAGTGAAGCATGCATGTATTTTTATGTAGAACTCCTATTTCATCAATCATGGTAGCAGTTGGATTGAATTAACATACCGAGAAGCTTCTCTCTAGGTTCTTGAACAAAGTTTTCATGTCCATTTGAAGTTCCTGGATCTTACATTTCTCGAATTTATTTATATGCTCATGAACAGGATGGAGAAGCGTCCACATCTGTTTTTTTGTTGATAATTAGAAGCACAAGACCAAGCAACCCACCAAATTGAAGATAAAATAGGGAAAGTTGTGATCTACCAGGCCTACACACCTATCCTCAGACTTACCCAAAAACTACATACCCAGATCTACCCTACATTTCTACAAATAAAGATCTTTCCTCATCTATCAGCCTTTCTGTGCTCTTTCTCTTACATGAGAGTTTGCTAACCCGAGAAAAGCTACCAAAACCCAAGCAGAAATTCTTCAATCGCTGCTCCTTCTTGGGGATATTTCTCACCTTGCTTGCCTTTTACGAAGCGGTGTGGAGGGTGATTTTTCGGTATGAGGGGGGGTCTATCTAAATATGGTCTGACTGAAAAGTCGAGACCCTAGGAAAATGCCATTCTGTGGAGGGTGAAAACCCGTTATTCTGGCATCCCTCAAATACCTACTAAATCGTCCGTCTTTCCCAGAAAGCGTAAAAGGGAGTGCAAATGTGCACTACACCCGCTCTCGATGGGCCCCACGCGGACTTATGCCTCTATAAGGCGGAATTGACTAGAGTCGCCACCTAGTTTGACCTATGATAACTAGGAAGGAAGATCGGGTTCTAAGAACCGTTAATTGACTCTAAGATTATTACCTATGGATAGGACTTATCTGGTCAAGTCAGAGATTCTATGTGGGCTCGCACTGGGTTACACCCCTTAGAAGTGGCAACGACCACGACTTCGGATTGGTGCCCGAGGAAACCTCGGTCTCCAATTGTCGGGATTGCCTTCTTTCAAAACCTTATTAGAGAGATTCAGTTAAAGCCGAAGGATAGGATTAGGACGGGAAGAGAGAGAGTGGATGAGGCGAGCTTTTTGTCAAGCTAGCGCCAAGAAGAGGAATTAGTGATGTCGAATGAGTATAGAATGAAGAATTGGGAAAAGTCCGAGGTGGAATGAATAGACAAGACTTGAAGTCTGATGGTTTGAGTTTGTGGGAGCCGAAGAAGGTTTGAGTGTTTTGAGAGATACGAGAGTCACCTTAGATGGGGAAAAAGGGTTTTTTTTTTGTTTGAAATGGGGTCGCACCCTGTGTGGGTTGCCTACGTACTCAACTCCCTGCTGAGATCAGACCTTACGTAGTTCACGGATTTTGGGGTTTTAGAAGTTTTGAAGGGTTTGAAGTTTTGGGTATGAGAGATTAGTCTGTGAGACGCTCGGGTCTATGAGACGGTTGGGATGGGATGGGATGTCAAGGCCTGTGAGACGCTCGGGTCTGTGAGACGCTTGAATCTTAAAATGGTGGAGAAATTGAGATGTTCGAGTCTGTGAGGCACTCGAGCCTGTGAGACGTTAGAAGTTAGAGAGGATTTGGGATTAGGGAGACGATTCGAGTTTGAGGCAATTTGGAGTTTGAATGGTGATTTGAGTATGAAGTGTTTTGGGGTTTTGAAGATGATTTGAGTATGTGAGGCAATTGGAATTTGGGAGAGATCCTGGGTTTTTTAGGTTCGAGGTTCGAAAAGAGTTGAGGTTTTGGGATATTTCGGGATTTGAAATGAGATGATGATGGGTTGAGTTGTTTGGAGGAATGATTGTCAAAATCGTCTCTCTTAAAGTTTAAACCGAAAAGTCATTTTTGTTGTAAAGAGCGGATAATCCCGAGGGATTACCCTATGTACCCCCTCGAACACGACACTTAATTAATGGTAAGTGCCGAGGCTCGAAAGATGGGGCAATGAATTTATGTCGAAAAATAGGATTTAGAGAGTAACACCATGAATGAGATGTTCTCGGTCAGACCCTAATAACGTCTCTAACTCCCGGGTTTTAAAACGTTAAAAACCGAAAACCTTGAAATCGAGCAGAAGGGAGTTAGACGATTCTAAAATCCCGGCTGCAACTAGGAAGGCAGTTACATCCCTAGCACCCCGCCTTGTAAAAATCTAGGCTGCAATTAGGGGAGATTTGTCACCCTAATGCCCCGCCTAAAGAGATCCAGACTGCGACAAGGGATGTTACGACCCCAGTGCCCCGCCTCGGATTTTTATTTGGAGGAGAAACAAGTAATGTCTAACTAGGAAGAAAACGTTCTTTGAAGGTGTTAGACATCCTATGTTCCCCGAAAACAATTTATTTTGGGTTTGAAAACTAAGTTAGGAAACTTGTGAAGTTGTTCGGAATTCTCGATAAAGAAACACTGATTTTAAGAAATGTTTTTAGGAGAAAACTTTTTGTATATGTGAGAAGAACTTTTCTGCAATGGAGAAGAGTTTTTCTGTGATGTGAGAAGAGTTTTTCCTTTTTAAATTCCATAAAATGGTTTCTTTGAAAACTTGATGGGACTTGAATGAAATGATGGTTTTGAAATTCTTTTTGGGTTTTTAGATTTTGAAAGGAATTTACAAGTGAAAGTGGATTGAAAGGAGTCGGGTTTGAAAAAGGTGCTGGAGTTGACTTGACTTGGCTGACTTGTATTGGAAGATGAGTCGAGTCAACATTCGGGTTTGTTCAATGATTGGGTCAAGGTTTTTGGTCAAGGTCAAGGTTTTTTGGTCAAGGTCAACACTTTCCGGTCCGGTCAAGGTCAACGCTTTCTGGTCAAGGTCAACGCTTTCTGGTCAAGGTCAACGCTTTCTGGTCAAGGTTTGATTCTTGTGGACTTAACTTGATTTTTGTGGACTTTACTCTATTGATTTTGTGGACTTGGGCTTGGGTCGGATTTGGATTTTGGGCTTGGACAATGGGCTAGGTTTATGAACTTGGGCCGGGTTTAGATAACGGGCCGAGTTTATGAACTTGGGCCGGGTTTGAGATGGGTTGGGTTTGGTGGAATTGGGCCTAGATTGGGTTTGGGCTAAGACTGGACTTGGGCCGAGGCTGGACTTGGGTCTTTAGGCTTTGGGCTTGGTGGGTTGAACCTGATTGGGCTTTGGGTCGATTTGGGATGGGTTGAGTTTGGAAGTGGGCCAAGCTTGGATTTGGGCCGGTTTTGGGCTGGGCTGTATATGGGTGTTGGGTCGGGTTCAGGTCGGCTTTAGGCTTTGGTTTGGACATGAACTCGGCCGAGAGTGTTGGGTTGGGCTTGGGCGAGTGGAGTGTGGGCGGGTTTTGGGCTTCGGGTTTTGGGCTTCGGTTTGAGCATTGGGCTTCGGTTTGGGCCTTGGGCTTTAGGCCGATTTGTGCTGGGCTGAGTTTGGGGGTGGGCCAAGTTTAGAAGATGGGTTCAAAACAAATCGAGATTTCTTTTGGAAATGAAATATAAATTCAAAACGAGAGACAATTCAATTTCTTTGGAGGAGTTGAAAGATTGGAGGGATTTGGAATGAGAACCTTATAGCTATAAGCATTATTCTGAATTCTTCTCTTTTCTTTTCGATTCTTTTTTTTTTGGTAAAGTTTTTTAGTGAAATAAAGGGGTGGTTTGGGATAGGCTTTAAAAGTTTGGAGGGTATTATTCCCCACAAGCAAATCAGAAATAAGCTAGTTGTGGGGTACCCTCAAGGCTTAAAAGAAATTTCAAAGTTTTGGATGGTATTGTTCCCCACAAAGCAAATCAGAAATAAGCTAGCTGTGGGGTACCTTCCAAGACTTTGATCAAAAGAAAAAGGGGTGACCTAAGGGGCCATCTAGGGTTTAATCAAATATATACAAACACCCATATATGACTGAATATATACATGTATATACAGAAAAAAAATGGATATAAACATGTATAGGTGCAGTATCAACAATCAACATCACAAATGAATAATCACTCAGAAACGGAGAAGTAAGGCAAATTGGAGTTATACGATCAAACCGGATTCAAGATATATTAAACTCAGATATTAGTCAGACCTAAATTAGTTAGCAGACCACTTATTTTATCTATCCCGAAGGCCAAATTAAACTATAACTGAAAACTGCTAACACTAAAATCCAGAATCCGCAAGTTTGCTTCTCTATCAGGTGAGATCCAAATTGAGTCATTAACCTAATTACTAGATCCTCTTTTGGGGTTAAAAAACTCCCACTGGTTTTCTTTGTTACCGATTTTAGACAATACAGGTTTGAACGAAACAAACCTAAGGCTACAATTACCATCCCATGCTTCAAGTTCTGAAACGAACAGATGACCGCATACATGAATTATTCTGATTCTATTGAAACCCGCATAGCTAGAACAGGTGTCGCGATTCACTAAACTGGAAATATGTTTTATCATGATCAATTACAGAAGGACAACAGATTGATAGCAAACATGATTGGAACAGGCAGGAGTATACACAGGTGCGCTCGCATCCACACAACAAACACAGATAAGAGCACATAGGAGAGTTTACGAGGAGGAAAGTAGCAAGTGAGCACACTCAGATTCTAATTCAAGAGTCCAACATTATGAGTTTATGAGTCGCTGGGTTTAGAAGGCAGTACCAGAGGGAAGAACCATTTTCTTTCTGTAAACAAGGGGAGATGCATCAAAGTGAAACCAAGGAAAGAATCCAGAAGTTAGCCTGATATGTAATAGACAGACATTATCGAATATCCAAGGAAGAAAAAAGAAATAATAACGATAGCAATAATAATGGACAAAGGGGTGTTTTGCTAACTGTCTGTACGATTAGCGTATCAGTCTCTCTACAAGGGAAGGTGTAACTCGAAGGGGACAGAACATCTGTGAACCAAGTCTTTGGTGATCCAAGAATACCATTGCAGTAGTAACCCAGATATGGAGCTTTTGCCAGAAAACAAAACATAATTAACCAGAACCATAACCTTCCTATGAATTCAAATGCGAACATACATGGTAATAGCAACCCGTGGAGCGTATGACTACAAGTCTTTTGGCTTTATGCTCATCTGTCCTCGTGAACCCAGACCCATGCTGGGTTTAGTATTCAACGCGACATGCCTCGTAAAAGATAAAACAGGTTTGACAGTGGTAATTAATCGCCGTGCAATGAAAATGAAAACAAAGGTGAAACAGGTACATTCCCCATGTATTTTGCAGAACATGTATTGACGAACAAAGGGCAAAACAAGGGTCTAAATTCGTCGGTATACAAGCATAACTCAAAGCGAAGATGTGGAGCAAAGGCAGAACACCACATATTTCAGGAATGCAGAAACAGATTTACAATGCAATCTTCTGCAACTCTCGAACCCGTAGACCCATTTTGAGTCTCGGTATTCCTTGGAGCGCATATGTTCAGACGGTGAAAACTTAACTAAACAGAAAATAAGCAAATGCGTTCGATCTGCTTGCAGCATACAATTCAGAAACACTTCGTGCTCAAAACCTTTTGGAGTCGATGCTTCGAGTTTCAAAAAAATAAAGACGAACTAGAGCATGACAGTTTAGAAGAAACGAGGAGAAGAGGAGGCAGCTTTGAATAGCGTGGGAGTCGGTATCGACATCGGAAATCAATCTCCGGAAAAAAACCAACACTCCATGTGCTTATTAGGGCCGCCATTAATCAAGTTCATTTGACAAAATCGGAGAGGGAAATGTAGTAGAGAGATATAGTCGGACCCGGAGGCGAGGAAAAGATAAGCTAGAAGAGGGGTCTACTTACGCTTCTGAACCAAAGATCAACGAGATGGATTGGGGAGTTATGGAGATTTCAGCGAAGAGGGGCTCGATTCGAGTTCGTGGAGGAGGAGAAGAAAGCGTAACCAGACTGCTCTCGATTCTTCTTTGGGTTTTGTTTTCGAGTTTGAACGAGGGAGAAGCCAAGGAACCAGACAAACGGGAACGAGAATAATGGGGATTGATGTCTGCCCGTTAGAATCCTCCGCCTCCTGTAGGGTTTTTAGAAGTTTTATAATATAAGAATGGGGTGGGTAGACATGGAGCACAGTAGGGTTTCATTTGAGTCTTGGGCTCATGGACTGATTTTATTTGGACCGACTAATAGAAGTTGGCTTTATCTGAGGCAAAAAATCGGACCAAGGGGGAGTAGGAGAAGCAAAACGAGTTTTAGCAGCTTCCCAATCTCGAACTCGCGACCTCCAGCGTACCCCTTGCATACTTCTACCGGTTAAGCTATGATAGAACTCAGTATATTAGCATACGAAATAAACACAAGAGTTCTTCTGCGGGCGGGGATGAAAATAGAACGCGTCCAATTGTTCGCCAGATTCGAACCCCCTACCTGTTGATTTTCCAGTGGACATGCTAACCGACTAAGCTAACTCAGAACTCAACACATAGATGGAGGAAATAATACAAGAGCCTTATTCTGACCGGATAACTCATCTAAAAATGTTACCGTTTCAGAAGGAAAGTATACAATAAAAATGAGAACAATAATATAGTGAGATGAAATTATGGGATACAATTAAAATAAGATTCAAAACGTGATGAGTTTAAAACCCGTATTGTCGTTTGAAAATTGTTTTAGCAAAATCGTGTTTTTATATGAAATGCTTTGAAAAGGACTATAAAACGATGGTTTCATTTTTGGCATGCACGTCAATACGTGTTGACAAAGAAAGGCGATGACCCCTCTTATTGTGTTTCATATTCTGGAATTTGCTTTATGGGGTGAGAATTTTTGTGTCTACAAGCGGTACTAGCTTTGGTTTCTTCCTTAACTACATGGTATTCTGGTTATGTCCCTTACTAAACTCCCAAATGATATTTTCAAGATTCATAAACGTACGACTATCATTAAGCACTGGACATCCAAGTTGCTTAGCAACCAAGAGTGTCTGCCTTGCTTCTTCCTACACATATACTTCCTCTAGATCTACCTTATTACCATCTTTGACTCCTATCGGCTCAAAACCTAGGGGATCTTTTGTCTCATCAAATAAGATTCTCAATACCACCCTGTCATCATCTTCCTCCACCGGCACTTTCTAACACTGCCTAAGCTCCGGCCCCTTTGGGATAAAACCTCCTACTACACCATTGAGTTTGTTCTTGCCTCTTCAGAGAACTCTTGAAAACTACTCTTCTCCCTACACGAAGATTCTGAAGCATTACCTTCCACCTGATTATGGCTCAAAATCTCTTCAACTAGCGGGTCAGGAGATCTCCCCTGACCTCGTAACTGGTGCACAAACAAAAACGGGATTGCATGACTCAATTATTATGGCATCATCCACCGTACCCAGCTCTGCAACACTGGGCACATACTAAAAATTTTGGGGAATCATGGTACGTTCCGCCGTCAACGAAACCATTACAATACCCATTAGATGCTACCTCAGCTCAGTTTCCTTGCCAACTTATACCAAGCCCCAATTGGTTGGCCTAGCCTGGCCAAAATCCAACAGCGGGTAACCAGCTCAATAATAGTTGTAAGTAGGCAAGCCACCCAGTTGCAGCATGTTGGAAACTACATCGCATCTTAGTTCCGGAAGTCCGTGCTCTAGGTCCCAATGCAAACTTCACCTGCCTATCACGTGTGATTCTTTCAGCTTGGGAATCAGAATCTACACCACAGGAATTTGCACGCGCCATCTCGCCCAGATTCCTCACATCCTGTAGATTGCCGCCATCACCAAGAGATCCACCACGACTATGGATGAGGATTTGTACAGTCGATCGTTTCTTCCGCCATGCTCTCTACCTGCTCAATCTGGACATCTGCATTATTAGCATCCATGAAAATCTCCATGTCGCCGTTACGGATCATCGGTTGATTAATGTCATTGGGAGAAGAGACGCCGCCAGAGAAGAAAACATAACCAAGCTCATGCGTAGGTTTTATTTTCTCTTCTTTCAATAATCCAGTAGTCTTACCTCCAACAAGCTTCTCACAGGAAATCAGCCTAACACAAACAAACTGTGACAGAATCTGCTCAGCATCACCGCTCTGCCCTTTTTTCTTAAGGCACCAAGGGTACTTGGCTCTACCAACGTAAAGCTTAAACCTAGTAGAAACCACATTTGGATGGTAGTCTTATTGTGATGGACCATTACTTCTCAAAGGGTGATAAATTTGTGCATATGACACTAGTAGACAAAGATTTGAGTTCAAATTAATTAATTGAAGTCATCAGCTCTACAAATCCTTTATTTTGTACACAACATACGTCCAACTACTTAGATTAGAGTGATCACTTGCATGTTAAATCGTCCAGGTGAGCTGTAAGGAAGCCTAATGAAGGGGCAGAGTTCAGATCAAATTGTTGTTTAGATTGAGTAGGTTATATGTGATCCATGAGAGATCTTGATCATTTTATCATACAAGTAGATGAGTGAGATTTATCATTCATGTTAGGTTTCTAGTGTGAAACCTTAAGCTATAAGGAAATATTCAACACTAGTGTATTGATCAATATTTTGTGTATAGATTACTATTCATATCTTTACTCATATTGAAATTTACATTAGTTAATATTCTTTACCCATCTTTAAATATGCACAATTTAGTCACAATGTTTGTGATACACCTAAAAATTACAAAAATTACTACTACCAATTAACCCTCTTCTAGATTGGTGGTCACCGAATTATAAGTGGCTTCAAAACATGAGTATCCCAACAACTAACTAATGGAGAAAATATCAATGGTGATGAGAACAACCAACTGTTTGAGTTTGATATGTTGTAAATACTGTATTCTTATCCACTACCTAATGGAATAGACTGCATGAAGAAAAAATAGAATGACAATAACAATGACTACACACTTACGATAATCTTAAAACTCAAAGGTCTTATAGTTGTGGTTATTGAAAACAATCTCTAGAGAGAATAAGATTAGTGAATGGAGTGATGAAGATTGTAAGGTACTAAATAAAGTAGGAATATTGTTTGGATTTTGTGGTGTGAATTTATCCCCAAATATCTTGCTCGGTTGAACCACACTCATGAGCTTGAACAAGACGCTCAATTCCACCAAATCAAACAAGAAGATATTATTTTTCTTCACTATCACGAGAACTTTCTTTATATGGTGCTCAAAAGCCTACTACCCATGACTATGCTAGGGACACCAAGTATATCTACGGGTAGAATGGTGGAAAAGCATTTACCTTTTGTCATTCAGTCAACAATTATAAGAGTGTGTGGTTCAAACTTAGATAGTTATTAATTTAATCTCATTGAATTATTGATGTTGGTGAGCACAAAGACCCTACATGGCTTTTATGACTGATGTTGTCTCTCTTTTTATGGTACATAAGTATCCATAAAGGTTGATGCGTTCTAACACCGAACGAGGGTTACTTTCCACATTGATTGAAGTGGAGAACAAACCATTCATTATATAGGTGGGGATACATTTCCTTGTCATGACGCGTTTTGGGCTACGAAACCCTGGAAACAAAACCGTGCGGCCTATGAGCCAAAGTGGACACTATCACAACAGTGGGTGAGGATGTTACATATGGTATCAGAGCTATACCCAGGTCGGTGTGCCAGTGGGCCCGCGAAGGCGCTGGGCTCCAAGGGAGGTGAAGTGTAACACCTAGTGAGGGCTACCTTCCACATTGATTGGAGTGAAGAACGAACCATTCCTTATATGGGTGGGATACCTCTATTTGTTGTGACGTGTTTTGGGGATAGGAAACCCGGGGACAAAAATGTGTGGCCTGCGTGCCAGAGCGGACAATATCACAACAATGGGTACTTGAAGATGGTACATGTGTTGTAGCGGATTTTTATTTTCTCATTTGGAGCATGAAGCTTGGGGTAAGACGTAGTGCCTTGCTTGTTTTTCTTGCAATGCGGTTTACCTCCTCAGCTTGGGTGTTCCTCTTCTCGGTACAATCTATTAGATATTGATAGTAGTGCTATAGGTTGTATTACATCTCATGGTGTCCTTTGCAATTTCTTAGGTCATTGGTTGGTTGACAATGGCTAGGGTTGGGTTGGTTTTGAGGGTTGAGCTGTGGATTTCTTGCATGATGTGGTGTTATCTCAATGAGGTTTCAGGCCTAATTTTGATTTCAGATGATGGTTGGCAGCTAATATTATACAATAGATGAATAATATATGATAAAAAGTAGTTTATAGTAAATGGCTCAAAATTTCAAAATGATTGGTCAACTAGCTAATTTTATATTTTTATTTTGCTTTTCTCTATATCCTACCAATAAGCTACAAAAAGTACCAAATGACTTATAACTGATTTGTTTCTCATCAACCAAATAAATCCTCTAACACCAAAGAGATAATTTTATGGTCAATTTACTAACTTATAATCAATCTACCATAATCCGGTAGAACCTACTACTACTACTACTAAAGAAGGTGTTTTTCAAGAGAAACTACCAAATAAGGTGTTAGTCATTTATTGGTGCCGCACAAAACTTGTGTAGTCTTTAGGTTGCTTACAAGAGGCAGTTGCGATCCGACAACCCTCATGTGATGACCATGATGATGACTATTTGACATAATCTAATTGAGTGTTTTCTAAAGGAAAACCAACATCTTAATAAGGTTGTTGGTGGTCAAAAGTAAGGTAGTCGAGTTGGGGAGATATCCTTCACCTTCACCTGTGACAATACATTGTAGGGTTGACATCCTCATCCTCATAGTTTTTGTTAGCATTGTACTTAAAAAAAGTTACTGGTGCATTAGTCTAGCTCCATCATATAATTTAGGGAAATTTCACCAAAATACCCTTGTTTAGTATGAAATACCCCTCGTTAAAAAATCTGACATGTTATATTCTCATATTCTTTTAGCAAATGAATAAAAATTATAAAAACACAAAAAACTCAAAAAATAATTAAGTCATAAAATTTAAAAAATAAATGGAAATGACTAAATAATAATTTTTACCATTTTGGTCACCGCTAAAATAGTTTTATAATTATGTAACATTTTAACAATTTATGTGTATTTTAAAAATTATATATTTTTATTATTTAAGCATTTGCATTTATTTTTAAACTTTTATGATTTTAAGTATTTTTGTGTTTTTATAATTTTTATTATTTTGTTTAAATTGTTTTTAAATTTTAGTTTCTTATCTTTTGTAAGTTGTATATATATATTTTAAAACATTGACCATAAAACCTCAAGGTTATTGCAGAGGTATATAGTGCATTGATAAATGAGAATATGAAAAATATAATATGTCATAGTTGAACAGATGGTATTTCGTAATGAAAATGAAACCTCACAGACATTTTGTTGTAAATTACAAACCTCAGGATATTTTGTTAAATTTGTTTCAAAGGTGAAATTTCTCTATAATTTTTTTTTTTTGATAATTGAGGCGCAAGGCCAAATACACCCGCACACGCGGGAAACAACATAACAACCACAGTCAGGAAGCAAAAACAACCATAAAGACCCATACCTCTCAAAAGACTACCCTACCACCCATGCACAAATTCCTACGATTTAACCAATTAGCTTGTTGCTCTACGCTTGCCTCTTCTAGCAATCTTACTAGCCCGGGAAAATTACTAAAGCCTAAAGGTCGCATTGTTGGCCCTACCGGCCTCCTAGAGCTAAGTCTCATAGTGGTTCGTGAGCAACTATCTGAGTCAGCCCCTCCTCCCTCCTTAGAATCCTTGCATCTCTTACGCGCTTGCTCCCTATGATCGCGGATGATGTCTTCAATATTGGAAAGGGCACGCTCCTCGTCCAAGATTTGACAAACCAAGGTCTTTCGCAAGCAACAGAGTCTGCTTCGCTTCTTCCTTAACAAACTCCTCTTCATGTCCATCCTCGGCCTAGAGGAATCTCCACCTGGTCGAAGCCAGGAGGAAATTCAGGTTCTTCAAAAAGACTCCTCATGTCATCACCTTCCCTCCTTCCACTAGCTGATCCAATAGGGGGTTACCGGGAGCACCACTACTAGGACTAAAACCTGTATCATCCTTAGGAAGATCGGACCCCACGCTCAGCTTCAGGCACTTCATGACTGATAACATATCAACTTGCTTTCTTCCTGCATCTCCGGCCCGTCCGATCCTCACAATTTCATCCTCAATTGGGTCAAGATCACTCATCTTATTTTCCACCGGCCTCCGAACAGAAATACGGGCTTTATCAAGGCTCCCTCATTAGCGGCTTGGAAATCACTTCCAGAAACATTCAAAGGGTATGCGGTTGGGTTAGCCCCATAAGCAGCACCAAGTAGATGCCCGTAAGTCCTAGGAGCGGAGCGGGTGCCCACCCACCACCAACAGCGTCCAAGCCCCTGCCCCCACCAGCCGCATTGATCATAGCCAACATATGGGTATCCAGTCAAATATCCATAACCTGGATAGGCCCCAACCCGGCAAATAATACGTACGCCCCCAAGCCCACAGAGGGGCCTCCTTCATCCCTGCTGTGCCACCTTGCAAAACATTGGAATTATCATTATTCACCCCTTCGACATCCAACTTCTCTTTAATCATCCTCGGGCTCCTTTTGCGGTGCTTTAACTGCGTCTGCCGACATCCAATTACTAACAGCATTCTCGCTCCTCTTGATATCCCACACACGCACTCGAAACGAAGCGCCACACTTGGAATCCCCATCCCCATCAATGCGTGAGATTTCAACTCTCGAATATGAACGACCACCACCACTTCAAACTCCCCGTCACTAGCCAACCGGCGGCCGTCACAGACACCATCAAAGCCTTGCACGCATCCTGACTTGGGTCCATCCCCACCTGACGGAGGTTCATGTTCTCCTGCATCCCTACCATCAGTCTTTGCATCCAAGATTCTTTCCTTTGTCGAAATCCTTGTCGAGTTACCCTGTCGAGCCTCAACTTTTTGCGTACTCCTGCTAACCTCAGGGAGTGGATATTTGGCCAAGCGCGCAAAAATCCTGTTGCCAAGGAAGATACGACCTTGAATCCTATCAACCACTTCGTCGGCCCGTTCCGCGTGTTTAATCTTGATTAAGGCAAACGCCAGTGGATTGTTGCGTCGTTGCTTCTTAGACACAAAGACGCCCACCACTTCATCACCCAACCGCAACAGCCATCGGATTGCACGCTCATCCGCCTCCCTGCTAATATTGTCGATGAACAGAGTGCATCTACCACCTCCTGGAGCAACTTCTCGAGCCTCGTCATCCACCTCCTTCTTAGAGCCATCCACGTAAGAGTGTACATCAGACCTGTTGTACAACCCCGTCGAACACAAGCATCGCCTGGAACGGGATCTCAATGTCGCTCCCCTACGCCTGGGATAAGAGATCGAAGCCCCCCACGCCTATCCGAAGAACGCGAACCACCGGAACGCCTCCGAAACCGCGCCTTCTCCCTAGAAAAGGGTCTCTGGGAATATCCATTCCTGGATTCGCACCGCAGAGCATGAGCGCTAGGGCGCCTCCATCTCCCCGCATCCCTTGACCTGCGCTCTCCCCTATTCGAACTCCGTTTGCTCATTTACAAACTCATAGTGATATTTATGTTTTACGTTAAAAATGATATTTAGGTGTTTATGTTGTCTGAAACCATTTCATTTGATAAACATATAAGTTATGCTTACTCCATTCCATATAAATATAGTCTTTATAAAGCAGATAACAAATAAGATTTGGAATAATTTTTTTACTTCGTTTAAACCTTCAACGCAATATTCTGAGTATTTTTCGTGTAATCATTAAAATAACTAAAACAATGGAAATAACAAATCAAATAACAAACGACAGGATAATCTCAACTACTCATTTCTTTTCTTGTGTCAAAGTCTAAAATGCCAATACTTCTTCAAACCAGCATCACATGTTTTGAAGTCAAGCAAAAGCAATCAATTCTCATCAAAATATTAATCTCTGAAATGAGTGAATTGCAGAGACACTTGTTCAAACTTTTTTGTTGTTGTTGTTGCACAATGACACTTCGGCTTTACTCACGTTGGCCTATTCAACTAATTATTGCTAGTACAACGATTTGTTTGGTAATAGAAGTTTGGTGAAGAGGGCCTGCTCCGTGCTTAAAACAATTACGAGGAACTCAACTATCTTTCTGCGCGGTTACCCCAACTTTTTATAATCCCAGTTTATCTCCAGGCTTAATCAAAACCAATCGGAGGCCAATTCTATTGCCTCCGTCTCTATCATTTCTCTCCCCCATTCCCCTCCTTTTTCCATTGCAACGGGGAACTGCGTATCATCGTCTTATTCTAGGGCTCGGAGTCCCGGCCGGAGACTGAATATGGCGGCCACCGGTGGAGGAAGACTCAATACCTCTTCCTCTTCTTCTTTATTTCCCTCCAATACCTGTGAAAAGTCTTTTAATTTTGAATCCGATCATCCACCTAGGATCGTTCTCTCATCAGATCAGGTCCAGAACTGTTCTCGTGCTCTCCAGGTTTTCAGAGATAAGCTCAAAAACCCGGATGCTATTCAGAGGGAGTTTGTTTCGCTTCAGGTAACTGTCTCTCCTTTTCTTTTCCTTGTATATCCGTATCTTTCACCAATGTTATTGTTGATTTGTCAGATAACCCTGACGAGATTATCGATAGGATGTTGCAGGTTAAGGTGATTTGTTTCTGAATATCGGTGGTTTTAATTCTCGAGCATATCAAGTTACTTTTTGTTATCTACATGAAAAGATGTGAGCTAAATGATGGAATAGGGTTTGAAGGCTAATTTAGGCCGTATAGTGGCTCTGTGAGATGAATAATCTGGTGGTTTAGTCTCATTCACTACCAGAATTGGGCTTTACTGTCGTATCCTCGTGAATACCGAGGCTGGTTGTCCGATGAACGAATATCTAGCCACCCAAATGGACCACGGGTCTCGTTTCGTCCCCTGTCTAATTTACATCCCTAGTTATAGTAGGTGACCTATAATGCAGTCGGTTAGCTGTATTATGGCGAAAGTTGAGGTTAATCTGCCTATATGATTTTAGTGGCGTCTCGATAATTCTAACTGATGCGGGACTCTGGGAGAGACTGATACAGACTATAAGTCCCTACACCAAAGACATGAGTCACTGATCATCAGACATCCCTTTCTCCCAAACAGACTCATTGTAAAATTTGGCTCTAATGTGACCTCTGAGTAGAGTTGAACTACGTTTCATTGATTATGAAGCGCCCGAAAAACTTGGTAGATGCTGCCTGTAGGATTTGATATATGATCTGCTTGAATCTGGTGTGTACTAATTGGTTAAGCTGAAATGTAAGTAGCAACTGCTTGCCTGTAGATAAGATATATTCTTTCCGTTTGATGTCAGCTGCCAGCTGTCAAAAATAAATCAAGTAGAGGAGAAATGGTGGGACATACCCAAAAATTGAGGACAAACGGAGGCAAATGGAGGTGTTTGCAAACAGACCCAAATTTTGATCAGCAACGAGATTGACATTTTATGATTTTGAACTTTATTTTTAATTGCTGCCCTTTGTGTGTGTAAACTCATCTGATTTCTGCCGGTATTTCTTGTAAGGCTCTTGACCAGCTGTGTTTTATGGGAGCTATGTAATTACTTTATATCATTATATCCCTTGTGGATGAACTGGCATTGTTCAGATGCTTGCTTGGATCATTTTTCCACCCTTTACCTGATTCTTGATGCTCTTACTTCTTCTTCAGGCTAAAAGGATGAGATCTTCTGAGATGATGCAAATGTGTAGTGTAGCTCTGGATGCTGTCAATATGGCTAAAAATCGGTATAAACGGATGTCCTACCATGTAAGTGAAATTTTAATTTAATTGCTTATTTATACATTGATTAAAAGTAAGATATCTGTATGGCGTATATTTCAGTTGACAAAACAAGGGTTGCCTTGAAATCATCAAGTGACAACAGACCATCGGCAAGGGGCTATATCAATGCAAGCTTTGTTCAAGTAAGTTCTTTATGTATGGACTTGGAGTAACTAGCTTTGATTTTCTTACAGTTAAGCATATCTTGAGTTATGGTCTGCTGGCCATATTGATGCATTTTGTCAATTATTAGGGTTTATCTGTGGATGATGCTGCCCAATTTATAGCCACCCAAGGTCCTTTGCCTCACACGTATGAAGATTTCTGGGAGATGGTGTTCCAGTTACGTTGCCCAGCCATTGTGATGCTGACCCGATTAGTTGACAATTACAGGGTATAATGATAATACTAATTTGAAACATTCTTCTGCAAGTTGACTTTGGGGGAACATATATTAGCTCTGTTACAACATTCTTTCCAATAAAAATGGGTATCGAGAACTGGAAAATAGCTTTTGTTATGATTAGAAAGGAATTGGTTGTCAAAGAAAAGATAATGTAAGCTCTTGCTTGCTTGTTGACCATGTTAGCACGGCATAATGTTGGATAAGATTTACATTCTGTTAGAGCTCTGATCCTGTTATCTGTTTTGGTTTGGAAGCAAATGCTTCTGCCTAGCTATAATCACATATTGTAGGATAAGATGCATGTGATCTTTTTTTCATCATAGCTTCTGCCATGTCAACAGTTTTCTATGGTAGCAATACTTCTGCTTATATTGTAGCCTAATTTTTATGTCTGATTCTCATACCATGGAAATTTTTGCACAGACGGTGAAATGTGGCAACTATTTTGAGGCTGAGGATGGTCCTCGAGAATTTGGAAATGTTGGCGCAGTTACTAAACAGTTTAAAACAACTGAGACATCTTTAGTCCTGCGGCATATGGAAGTGACAAAAACAGAGGTATGTTTCTGTAAACAAAGGAGAGATATTTTCTCTTTTACAAACCAAGCTTGAGAATACTGGATATGGTAGCTTTGTGATACTGGGCAACTTGGTCTCTATTGTAATATTTACAGTCAGGCGAGCCACCCTTGTCTGTCCTTCATATTCAATATCCTGAATGGCCGGACCATGGAGTTCCTATCGACACCTTAGCTGTTCGTGAAATTTTCAGAAGAACTTATAATCTATCACCCGAACTGGGCCCCATAGTGGTGCATTGCAGGTTTCACCTTTTGTCTAGCATGTAGTCTATAATGTGTGTTTATTCCACTGGATTTCTTCAGGCCGTCTGAGTAACTAATGACATAATCTGTCACAATCGCTCTGTTCACTTCGTGATACTCAGTGCAGGAATTGGTCGGACTGGAACTTATTGCACCATCCATCACACTGTACAGAGAGTTTTAGCTGGAGATATGTCAGCATTAGATCTTTCTAACACAGTTACCATCTTTAGGTCACAGCGAGTTGGAATGGTTCAGACATTGGTATGCTAATCTATCCCTTCGCTTAAGCCTTGTCTTCTTGATTTCTATTGTGGAGCTGTAGTTTTTCTTCCTAAATCAAGGTTTTGATTTAAAGGGTACTCTCTTGTTTAATTAGCTGTTGGTCAACATGGCTGTTGCTAATGAAAAATGAGCTTCCTGAATTGCTGTCCTGATTGTTGATTTTATGTAACATATTGTAATTTTGATACATGAACTTCTGTGAGCTGCACCGATGGTCAATGTTCTCAGATGTTTGCTACAAAAGTAGACCAGATCGATCTTGGTTTTAACGAATTAGGGAACAGTGGTAGCTTCTTAAACTTCTTTCTGATGATGTGCTTGTTGTCTGAACTCCGCCATTTCTTCAGGATCAATACTTTTTCTGCTACACTGCAGTTGCGGATGAATTGGAGGCTCTCATCTCAGAATGTAGTGTTGATAATCACTCATAATGGTTTGTTACTCTACTGCTTGGAAAGTGGTTTTGGGTTTACCTGTTTCTGTACTTGCTCGAATCATATTCACAGCTTGATTATTAGTTATTGTGGACTTACTGTAGTGAAGCTTTTGGTGTTTCGGTTGAAGGCCCTCTTATAAGGGTTTGTCGATGACTACCTCAGCTCCGTGGCATGGATGGAACAGACGCTCTTTCCTCGATTTATGGATTGGCTATTCTTTAGCTTCGATGTCTTATTAAAATTCAGGTGCTACCACCTTAATTTGTGATATGAGGCGGAGCGGACAGCATGCTTCAATAGCTATTCTTCACTCTAGCATCATCTGTAGAAACTTGCTTGATTGGTTTCCATTGGACATTCTGTAACCGAGAAGAATGAATAATGCTATGGTAATATGCACGAGCCTCTTTGTGTATATCTACTTATTCTTTCTGATTAACCTGCGGCATTGTAGATCACCGTGGATCTAGCTGTGAAATCTGAGCAAGGACCACGATTTACTCTGAGTCGATGGCAAATTAACCTAAAAGTGCCATCGATGCGAATTTGTCTCAACTTTTGGAAACCTCTCTTCTCTAAGACAAAGATACATGGTCCTCAATGCAATGGCGTGTCTGCACATCGTAGAACTAATGCTCCGAGAAGAACTAATGCTCAATTTCCCAGGAGGACTATTTGTTGTTATTCTTTGGGCCTGGGACGAAAGTCAGTTGTCTAGACAATTCGTGTAAAGGCACTGAAAGGGGGATGTCGACGGTACATTTGTTGAGAAGAGTCCAAGGGACAAAATGTCGTAGAATTTAATGGATGGGATGAATTCTTCGTGCATTATTGCATTCAAACAAGCAGGCGATATAATGTGGACCATTAAGACATCTCGATCATATTCATATTTCCTGCCATAAGAAAAATTTCAGGTCACGAGATCTGCCCCATTCTGCCCATTGAAGTCAAGTCCTGTGCTGATGGTGGAAATTCATTTTGGGGAGAACACTTTCTCTCAAAGGTTCTAGGGTGCACCAGAAGAAATTCCACAGGTCTGTAAGGGAGGTGCTGCCAGAGGTGGTAGCAGCATGGAGGAGTTTGGCGCATAGAGCAAGGTTGGTAGCGCTAGCAGGGGGTACCAACGTGAAGTGCAATTTAATGATGTGCTACTGCTAGGCCTGTCAAACGGGTTATCCGTTCGGGTTTTGGGTCATATCTTTTTGGGTCAATATCCGTTCGGGTCATTAAATTTTCGGGTCATTTCGGGTTCGGGTTGTAATAGTGTCAGATAGAATCGGGTTTCGGTTATTTCGGGTCATGGTTAATATTTTTTTGAAAAAATTACAATATAAATATATACCTAATTTCTATAAGAATATACAACAAATAGATTACAGAACTTTCAATATAATGTCTATTCTGAATTTTATTCGAATATACTAAGTTTAAATCAAATCTTTTGTCATATTTATTTCGGTCATTCAGGTTTGGGACAATTTATGGTCACTATTATTTCATGTTATTCGAGTTTGGCTAATTTTTATTACTACTCTCTCCGTTCAACAATATCTGTCATTCTAGAAACTTGCACACTTATTAAGGAAAGTGAAAAAAAGACGCATGTACCCCTACTTTTTACTTTTTCATCTAGATAATAATTACTTTTGTGTTGAATAGTAGGGTTAAAAATGGAAAAAAGTGTATCAAAAAGCTAAAATGACATGTATTGTTGAACAAGAAACACTCCCTAGAACGACAGATATTAATTAACGGAGGGAGTATTATTTTGGGTCATTTCGGGTTCGGGTCGGTTTCGGGTTATAAATTTTTTGGGTCATTTTGGGTTCGGGACATTTAGGGTTTTATCCAATCGGGTTTCGGGTTTATTATATTTAAATATTTTCGGGTTCAATCGGGTTTCGGATTCGGATAAAACGGACGGATTTTCAGGTTGGGTAAAATTTTGACAACTCTAGCTACTGCTACCCCGCTAGTTCTATAGTTTGATATGAAGTGATAACTCATCAACTTATATATTATTTCTGTATGTCATATATATATATATATAATAATATTATTTTTTTTTTTATTAAACTTTCATATACTTTTTTCTTTTTGTTTTTTTTAACTTTTAGAGATCAAGTGTGACTGTGTGAGTAAGATAAAGAAACTCACAATGAAAAATGATATAACTAGTAAGTAGTTCATATAACATATGGATTTCTCTAAAGTCAATTTGTTTTAGGATAGAATCTCATGGGTTGTTGGACCTTAGTAATCTATATGAGTCAGAATTCTCTTCATCGAGCCTATTGCTCTCCCACTATATTTCAACATGGTATCAGTGCTTGGTTCAGCCCTGGGTAATGCACCAGTGTCTTTTATACCATGTTTAAATATTATAGGAGAGAAATAGGCTGGATAAATAGAATTTCACAAAACACCCATATAGACTAGTAAGCCTCACCATGGTATCGAGGCCGGGTTTATCCTTGGTAATGCATCATTTTTTAATGAATATAAGTGAACTATGTCACGGTAAAAATCAGGCCAGTTCTGTGTGAGGTTTGAGTAGTGAGGGTGCAATGTGGGAGGCAATAAAGGTGAGAGACTCACACTTGAAGGGGATGTTAGAGATCAAGTGCGAGTAAGATAAAAAAAACATCGAAAAATGATATAGGTTACTCCACCTAAGGTCAATAGATACCATGCTGGAATATTGAGGAGGGGAAATAGGCCTAACAGAAAGAGTTTTGTAAAACACTCATATAAACTATAAAGGTTCAACAACCCATAAGATTTCATCATAAAACCAATTGACATTAGATGGGCTAACTCATATGCTATATGAATTACATACTAGTTATATCATTTTTCAATATGGATTTATTTATCTTACTCACACTTGATCACTAACATATAATGTAACACCCCCGAATAAACATCCAGCAATACAAACGTCGCGCCTAAATAACATCACGGTTAACTACGCAGCAGTATAAACTCCATCCGGGTGTCACAGACGCCAACCACCCACGTGGTTGACACAACCATACTACCAACATCAAGTTACGGTCTGAATGACTGGAAATCGCCCTCAAACAAAACTCATACACAACTCAAAATATAATTCCTAAATACCGAGTGTCTACAATAAAAATACCAAATCATAATCTGAGAATTACATCTCGGGTTTAGTAACAACCCATACACTAAACATACTACCCAATCCAAAAGTTATGCCCTGATGGACTACCCCATGGTAGCCATCCCGCCTACGCTCTGTTATCGTCCGGCACAATACCTGAAAAAAAATTGGGTGTAAAGGACTCAGCAAACGCTGAGTATGAACGTGTGTAGCCCGTATGCTGCCGGGCCACACGACTACTTGGCTGAATATCATTAAGTCAATTTACATGCTATAATAAGGCAGTAAAGCAGGCCACAATACATCATGGTTTCATACACACTCAAAGGTAGCAACGCATTAACAACAAGCAACCAAGCATAACATGCTGGCGTCATAGCGACCTCAAACACGCAACCAAGCACAAGCTGCTAGTATAGTAACAACAATAACGTAAGTGGTAAAATGTGTACGTAGGTATGTTATACCCATGATCCTCACTATGGGATCATTCGAGCGTTATGTGTTTTCATTTCTTTCTCTTGTTCCCATAATATGTATTTTCTTTATCTTTCCATGCACCCGGTCTGGGGATATAGTTAGATCCCGTGACCGTATCATGTAGGTGCCAATCTTTCCTTGTTTCTTAAGGATTATTTATGAATTCTTTTATTACCGCACGTTGGAGGACGTCTCCCCCATAGCTAGTCCCCCATTCCCGACGTCATGCGCCGAGAAAGCGCGGAGTCGCATCTAGACTCCAGGATAAGCTCCACCAATTTGTCACTCCCCCATTCCTGACGTCATGCGCCGAGAAAGCGGAGTCGCCTCTAGACTCCAGGATGTGCTCCACATAGAAGGGCGAAGGATCTGATGCAGATACCAACTCCCGAGTATTCCATACCGCGTGGCCCGAGATGTCGTCTTCCCGGGTTCCTCATGTTCCACCAATTGAGATTTGCTCTTCATTATTATTCATGAATAGACACCATAGTGGGTGTCATGGTACGTCCTCCATGGTTAGAGAGAGTTCCCCTTTATAGAATTCCTTTGTTTTCATAGTTCCCAGTGTTTCATCTCGAATTCCATAAACGCGAAGGGACTAAATACTGTGTGCGCGCAAATAATATGTACAATGATAAACAATCATATAAGCAAGATAACAGGCAATCCAATTCATGCGTAAATCTTATGGTCGTTTTCACACAGAGCACACAGCAAACAAGCCGTGCAACGACGACAACATACGAACCACACATGTCCATACCTGGTTCCGAAGCAAAAGGGTTGTCTCATACACAGGGTCCCGGTTGGCGTTCGTTACAGTCCTAGAGTTAATTAAAACAACTTGTCAGTTTATGTTTGCATGTGACGCCCGTAGTGACATTTTCCTAGTTTATCCCACCTTATCGGGTGTTTTTCCTTGGGTAAATTTTTGGATGTTCGACTCATATTAGTCCCTTAGAAACCTTCCAAGTATTTACCTTAGACTTTATCAGCTCCTCGGACATTTACATTGTCAGCTCATACGTTAACTAAGTCCTTTCCTCCAGCTAATGCCTTAGAGTATTATGAGCACTAACAAGTAACAAGTTTATTTCAAATTGACCATTCTCCCATATTTTCCTCATAATTACACCGTATCCCCCTTTTATTTTATACCTATTACTTTAATTATTTAAACCCCCATATTATACTCCTGAGTTAATTTATATTATCACTTAAATTTCCAAAACATTTCTAGGATTATATACTAATCCCTTCAAATATTAAAATCTCCGTTTATGCCCAAATTTTTCGATAATTACATATACTCCCGTAATAATAATTTTTGTTATTCTTTTTGACTTAATATCAATTTAAATACTTAGAGTAATTCCCCTTATCACTTTATTTTGGTCAACCTCCATAGGTGGTCAAGGTTGACCACTTAGATTATTCTTTGACCAATTTGATGGCATTTATGAAATACCCCATGTTTTTCCTAGTTTCCAATTTACTCTCTTTTATTTTTATAAAATGCATATTTTATACTTATAAAAATCCGGAGGGCCATCCCTGTCGGTCATTATTACTAATTCTACCTTATATTTCTTTATATCACACCTTGGCCTCTTTTTGTATCTTCTTATACGGTTTTCAAATTTTTGCTTAAGCCATAAAGCAAGCTTACAAATAAGTCTATATTTTCTAAGATGTTCTCAAATAGTTATTATTACTATCATGATAGTTTTCCACCAGAAATTTATATATCCTCATAAATCAATCCATAAATTTATTAATGACCATTTAGAACACAAAATAATTATTTTTGACATGGCCTAAATATATGGCCTTAAAAATAGCACCAAAAATACATTCTTATAGTGACATTATAATGTCTCCAAGCTCCACCAAAATCTTGGTTTATACATAATTTTTTTCCTTTAGTCTTTTAAACAATTTCCTCACATATTCGTAGTATTGATAGTCATACACACTTGATTAGTTATTATTATTATATATATATATATATATATTTCCATCCTAATCTATAACCCCCATTGGTTATGTATTAACAACTCACGATGCGCATATTATAAAACACTTGCTCATATACCTTATTTGGGTACGAATTATTATTCATCATTATATATATATATATATATATATATATTATATGTTTGTTGTGTATTTTAAACCCAACATCACGCATGTATAAATTATACATATATAAACATTACATATTATAACCTCATTATCAGCTCTCATGGCTCACACATATACACCTCATTCGTTACGTTTTATACTTCGGAAATTTCCATATACATGCACCTCTTCTATGCTGTTGAGTTATGCGGTAATTACGTTGATCAGTTTGAGATATTAGAGGGGATAATCACCCTTACCTTCGTATCAAGCTGCGAAGAAGATTCTTCCTTCCCAACCGCACAGTTTGTTTGTTTGCTGGCGAGCTGGACAGAAAACATGAAGTGCATGGGTTACATGCCCAGACGAAGAAGAAAAACAAGAGCAAGGAGGTGGATTTGTACATTATTACCGGTTGTTGGGTTCCTTGTTTTGTTTTCTGATGACTACTTCTACCGTGGCTACTGGAGCTGGGTTGTGATGATCTCACGCTACTACTCCTCCATGGTGTGTGTTTGGTGTCGGCTTCCTACTCAAGAGAGAACTGGAATGATGCTCCAAACATGGGCGTGAAGAGCATGGAAGTGGATTGTTAAGTAGCAGTATATCCGGGAGTCAAGGTTGAGGGAAAAGAGAACGTAGTGTTCTGGTGAGTTTCTTTGTGTGCATTTACCTTGCTGAAGTGTAGTTGCTCAGGCTGTTGTAGTTCGAGACTAATGGCTCAACTGGAGGTTGTAACGGAGCCTGGTTCTGGGGTGTTGTTGTTTCATTACTGTTCGAGCCACTGCTCATGCAGGGAGGGGGAGGTGACTGGCGTTGCTTGCTTGTGGGGAGGGAAGTGATAGTAAAACGCTTCTCATTTTATGCAGCCTTGGTCTTGATGTTTTGGTGCCGGGAGATGGAGGCTCATGCTGGGGGTGCTCTGTTGATGGTTACCACAACAGGAAGGAAAGGAAATGGGTCTACGGTCTTGAACTGAGAAGAATGTGACGGTGAGGTTGCTGCACTGATCAAGGGAGAGGCAGGTTCACTCCAAAAAAATAAGTGAGAGATGCCAAAACTTGCATAAGAATGCTGAGTCAAAGGATGCATTCATTTTTTAGCCGCGAGTATCTCGAAGCCGGCCATGCAATAGCTAGAGCATCCGCAAACTTCGTGGGCTGACAGTGATTTTTTTACAGTGAAGTATTTAAAATTAGATGCTACATGGGCACTAGTATGCTTCCTGTTGCTATCTGTTGTTGGGTATCGCGTGGGACTCCAGCAAGTAGTGTGGTTTCGGGCGTGGAGTACTGACTTGCTGTGCTCAGTCGTTGGAGAAAGAGATGAAGGAGTTTGTTTTGGATACTGTGAAATACCCCAAACTTAGAAATGGTGTTCAAAGGATAAACTAAGATATAAGGAGGCTAAATAATGCCTTAGAAACATAAGAAACATTTCTAATCAAAGAAAATATAAGGAAACACCAAAAGAGCAGTTTTGACAAAAACGTGCTCTAAGCTTGGAGAGACTTGGAGAGTACCCAATATTGTTCTAAAGACCTTAGTAATATCCTAATGGTCATTTTAAGTCAATTACCAAAGAAAACCAAGCTTGAAAACAAGTTAAAACACAAAATGTGCTTTAAGGAGTCTTAAAGCACGTTTTTGAAAAATTGTCTTGTAAATGAGTTTTGAATGGCTAAATGTCCATCATTACTCTTTAATTAATATGTGTACTATATAGTATCACATTTGGAGGTCTATATCAATGGGAAATCAAAAATTTCACAACAATGTGCCTTGTTTTTGATGAATAGTGAATTAATTAAGCTAGTTTATAACATAAGTCTATATAAGTGGAGACATTGGTCAACAAAGACTTAATTACCCTCATTCATTAAAGGGGCCGGTTTTCTAAGTGTGACTCACCACACTTATCTAGCTAAGTAAAGAGAAAGCAAAAATAAGTAAGTTATAAAGTAAAAGTACTATTCACCTTTTAAGATAAATATCACATTTGACTTACCTCTCTCCTCACTTCTTCATTCTCCCTTGTTTCACACGGTTTTTCTTGCTCTCTTTCTCTTCTCCTTCATTCACGTAGAGCTCAACCTCCATGAAAGCTCCATCTTCCCTTGGCTACATCTTGCTCATTTTAGCTCCAAATCCAAAACAAAATACATACTCTTCTTAGTTAGCTCAAGCTCCTCCTTTCTATCTTTTCAAAACTTCAAGAGCTTCATTTTGGTGCCAAGTCAAACCCCCATTAGAGGAGGAAATTCAAGTTTGGAGACTCCATTGGCATCTCCATTCTCTTAAGGTAAAGAAAGTGTAAGAAAATCTAGGTTTCCACCATTTTCTTCACATGTCCGAAAATATATACTCATGGGACTCCATGTTTATGCCTTGTTCAGCTTGTTTCTACTCTTCAAAGGAGAGAGGAGGTCCTTTCTTGCTTCACATCCAAGTTTGTCTTGAGAACCAAGGTAAAACAATCACATTAATACCTTAAAACATATTTTTTAACCTAGGGTTTGTTCCTTAAGGTTTGAGGGTTAATGTGTTATCTAGTACTCATTGGAGTCATTGGATATTGGTTAGAACATTGGCAAGGAGAATCACATTGGTGACCGAGATTGAACAAAGAAAACCTAAGGGAAAAGCTTTTAAGCTTGTGAGAAAACAAGGTAAATTACTTACCTTAAGGTGTTTTGTTGTTTAAGGGATGAGATGTAGGTATATGATGAGTTTTAGTAGAGTTTAAATTGGGAAGGTGCTATAAAACCTAGGAGAAACAATGACTATACTTGTGAACTTGTGACTAAGGAGCAAATGAGAAAAAGAGATAGTTTAAGAATATCAAGGTGAAGTACAAGAAGCATTTTATTTCAATGGGAGCCTTGTTGAGTGTATTCGCAGGTTGAAGGCATATATATGTGGAAATTCAGTGGTTAAGATTATTGTCATTTAAGGGCCTAAGTGCCAAGCATTTTAAGTTTAAGCACTATATGATGATGTGGTGTGGTTTTGGTGTAAATTGGGTGTTAATGGTTTGGTGAGAATTTGGGTGATATTGGTTGTTTGATGGAGAAAACCATGTGTTAGGTGGTATTATATACTAGAGAACCTATGGCAAAATTTAAAGGAGAGTTTAAGTGTTTAAGATATCCTAAGGGAATTTAATGACTAAGGAAGTACTAGGAATGTTCTAGGTTGTCTTGATGAAAAAGGGTGAAGTTAAGGTGTTTTAATGATTTATAATGACTTAGGTATCACCATGGAAGATTTAGGAATCAAGAGAATGTATTTGAGTATTTAGGACTTAGGCAAATGTTGGTGCACAACTAGGAAGGAATAATGTGATGATGATGGAAGTTTAAACTTGTTAAGGAACTTTAAGTAAATGCTTAAAAGAGTTTTAGATAGTGAGAGATGCTTGGGAGATGATGTTATAGTGGTGAAGAAAACATTTGGCATAGTGGTTACATTAGGTATGAACCACCACCTAGAAACCTAGAGGAAAACATTACAAGTGTTAGCATTATTACAAGGAAAATGCATAATGACTAAGGTGGATCTTGGTGGATGATTTAAGGTATTTAAAGGAGGGCTTAAGGTGTATTTGAGGTGCCCAAATGAGGTTATAACATATTAATATATGAGGAGAAGTTTGGAGTTGAAAGAGAATTTAGAAACAAGTTTTGGAGCCGACCGACCTTAGGACCGGACTTGCAAGGTCGGTCGGGCTCTGTTACACTACCGAAAATGTTTTTCTGGAATCGACCGGACTTGGGGACCGGACTTACAAGTCCGGTCGGGCTTGTGTTTTGTGAGGGAATTAGTTTCTGGAATAGACCGACATGGGACCGGACTTGTCAAGTCCGGTCGGCTTAAAATTTTGTACGGTATAAGTCTCTCTGGAATCGACCGGACATAGGACCGGACTTGTAAGTCCGGTCGGGGAAGAATTTCAAACGGTAAAGGGTACTGGAATGGACCGGACTTGGCAAGTCCGGTCGGTAAGTCCGGTCGAGCCTAAAAACAAAAAAAAAAGAAATTTTAATTTCTGAGGGTGTTAATGGTATTAGGGTATGCCATTGGTAGGGTAGTAATGATTAGGACCCTAAGAACTTAAGGAATTAAGTTAAGCTTAAGTATAAGTTTTAATGTTTAAAGTTAAGTTTGTAAGCTAAGTGGTAAAGACTTGAGAGGTTATTGAATGGAAGTCCTTAGGGACTAAGTGAGTTAAGTAAGGTGCAAATAACTAATAACCTAAAAATGAATGAATGTTTTAGGTTTGTGAATTGGGACCCCGAAGAAGATTAGTCAAACAACGATCGACGGTGAACGGTACAATCCTTCTTGTGACCTGCTTGCTAACGAGGTGTCCCTCGGCTTGTGTGCTATCTGTTTATTTGCTATGACTAAAACAAGATAAAGCATGCAACCGGTTATATTGTTCTCGTTGTGATTGTGTTATATTTACACTAACCCGCGAGACTTGAGATTGTTACTAACCAAGTTTAGTACTTACTGAGTTAAGAATAAGAGTTAAGTTTGATGGTTGTTGGTTAATGCCCGTTAGGGCTTAGCTAGCACATGGTGTTTAAGATGTCTACTAACTGGAACTTGAGTGAGGAAACCCGGGACCGATCTCCGGTCATGCATGCTAAGGAAAAAGGGGGACGGTATCTGAATCAGATCCGCCCTCCGCTTAAGGACTTGTCTTCGGACTTGTAGCCTAGGGCCGGTTGCCCGCTCAGCTACGCTGGACTCCCGTCCAGAGTAGGTGGCATTAAGATGGTGCGGTGGGATCACCTAAATCCCAGGTTCGAATTAAGCTACAACCAATCCCTTCCAGGAAAGGTTTGTATACTGAGATTAAGATTAAGATTGAGATTGAGATTAAGGTAAGGTAAGGAACTGAGATTAAGGAAATGAGGACTAAGGAGGGGGTTACTAACCCACTTGATAAGGGAACGCTTGAGTCGTTCATTGTTTGTGAACTATATATGTTCATCTGTGGTTTTTGTTATTGCACTTCATATTATGCTTTGTGTATGTAATCAATTTCCATGCTATCGACAATTAGTCGTCGTAGCCCCGTTAGCTTGGGGGCCATGAGAGGGTGTACCAGCATTCGTGCTGACCCCCTCGGGGGCTATTTTTACACTTGCAGGTAAGAGGCCCATGAGGACGCACTACGAGAGTAGGAGCGGTTAGTCTTAGGTGGGGACTTTTATTTTGAGTTCGGGTTGCGCCTGTGCACCCGACTGTTTATATTAAACTGATGTAAGTTTGGGATTATGTTTAAGATACTAGTACTCGGTTGGTTGTGGTATTATGAATGTTGATGTTTAAGTTGGATAAGTGTTTTTGGATAAGTATTGTAAGTATTTAAGCCGGTATATTCTAACGATCAGACCGTGGCAAGGTCCAGGTGTTGTTTATTTCCGCTGCGACGTATTCGATTAAGTGTTCAGATTGCGATAACCACGATGTGGATGGGGTGTTACAAAAGTGGTATCAGAGCGTAGTTACGCTCTGATCAAGAAATACCGGACATAAGTAACCACCGAGTTAGGATATAAGTTAAGGAATAGTGATTGGGTTAAGGGTGTGAGAAGTTAGAGTGAGTAGAGTCAGATGACCACTAATAAGTGTGGATTGTCTTTACCGTCTACGGACGTTATAAATTTACTAACCAAAACAATGGTGAGTACGAATCTAATGTAAGTTATGCTTGTTCAGATGGCAGGACGCCCTAGAGGAGGCCGAGGTCGCGGCCGGGGAGGATATTCCAGGGATACCTGGAGGGCAGACGATCGCAGAGATCGTAGCTGCCGCTTTAGGGCATATGGGCTATCAGCCTGGTGTGGGTGCACCACCTCCACCCCACAACCTAGGGAACCAAACTGGGTGAAGAGTCTATCAGATCTTCGACCCGCTCATTTCAAGGGGGAGACCGATCCCGCCAAGCTTGAGGCGTACATCTCCGAGCTGGAGACCGCCTTCGAGACCCTTGATGTCCCTGCTGGGATCAAGGTGCGCTTAGCTGCTTTCTAAACCTGAAGGGCGGCGGATTGGTGTGAAGCTGGTGAGGGCGAGCATTGTGGCCAATCCAGAGTTCGGCTGGGAGCAGTACACCGCCTTGCTACGACAAAGCAAACTACCCCGCCCATGTCCAGACGAAGAAGCGCTTGCAGTTGGATGCGCTTAAGCAGTCGGACAAGATGACAGTGGACGAGTATTACTCAGAGTTCACTGCCTTGCTCCGTCTTCTGCCAGGTCTAGGGTATTCTGACCAGATCTTGGTGGACCGCTTCTATGGCGGGCTTAGCCATCGACTCCGCTACGGCATGGGGCCGACGAGTTACACTACCTTGCAGGTAATAAGAACGATTGAAATTTGAGTAAGTGATGAATAAGATTTAGATTATGAGAAATAAGTGAGACTAATACTATGGAAAAGCAGGAGTGCTATCATGCCGCTGCTAAGGTTGAGATTACCGTCCAGCTGAGGGACGAGGAGAATGCAAAGAGGAAGAGTGCTGGGAAGAGCTCAGAGAGTCAAGGGCAAGGAGGGTACAAGAAACAAAAGTACCAGCCTCAGGCCCAGAAGAATCAGAACCCGAGGGAAGGAGGAAAGGAGAAGGCTTCGGAAGAGCCATTGAAGCTGACCTATGCTATTGCAGCTACACCACTGCGCTCTAAGGCGCCAAAGGGTGAGAAAATTGATATTGAATGAGTTAAGAAATAAATTAGTAACCGTTTGAGATATGAGAATTGACAATATGAATCATCAGGATCTGAGACTGAGAGGGGAGCCGGTGGTGGCTACCAGCGACGCTTCATCTGTAGATGGTGTCACAAGGACCACCCCGGGCTCGACTGTAAGGGAATAAGGTGGAGTGCAACTTCTGTGTGTCTACGGGCATCGAGCTTATGAGTGTTACCGGAACCCTGCTAGCAGAGCCTACAGGCCCGACACCAGGGGCAAGGGCAAGACCGATCAGGGAGCTGGATCTGACGGTCAGAGGAAAGTGCAGCAGCCGGCGGACAAGAACCCACGGGTGACCCAGAAGACGGGGCCCACTCTACACATGGTGGATCGGGACGATGAGCCTGAGCCCTCATCGAGGCCAGGTACCACTATAACCATTTAGTAATAAAACTACCTGCTTACCGCATTATCATGCATGTTTGGTGAATATATGAGTTAAGTAAGAATAAGATGAGATTAGAACTTAAGTAAGACATAACCTACTACCACTTTAGGAAGATTCAACATCTGCTACCCCAATACCATCTACATCTAACCCGGAGCACACCGACATCGAAACCATGGACTTTCCAACCGAACAATGTCAGGTTATCCGCCCAGGTATGATTTTATTAAGGGATACCTGACACCCGAAGCACAAATAGCCATCATCAGGAGATGCAATCAACTAGGAATGGGACCGGGAGGTTTTTACACACCGGAGTACCCAGGGGGAGCAAGGATGAAATTAAAGATGATGAGCTTGGGCAAGGATTGGAATCCGTATGCCAAGAATTACCAAACCACAAGGGAGCAAGATGGAGTCTCACCACCGGGAATACCCGAAGAGTTCCATCCAGTTATTACACAAGTCATGGAAATCGCTCAGCAGTTGGAAGCTGAACCGATTCCAGACATCCAGCCAGACATTTGCATTGTAAACTTCTACGAAAAAGATGGGAAACTGGGACTACACCAGGATAAGGACGAGACAACGGAGTCTCTCGAAAGGGATACCCGTAGTGTCTTGGTCCATTGGAGATGATGCGGAGTTTTTATACGGCGAGCAGAAGCGTGCGGACCGTGCAGATAAGATAGTACTTAAGTCAGGTGATGTATTAATTTTGGGAGGAGAATCAAGGATGTTATACCATGGGATTAAGAGAATCAAGCTGAATACAGCACCGTCAGCAGTAATCAATGCGACGCATATGAGACCAGGAAGATTAAACCTAACCTTTAGACAATATTAGCCATGTAATGTTAGAATGAGATGAGAAATGAGATGTAAGATTGAAGCACATGTTGTAAACAGGATGGTCATGAATAAAATAACAGTGTTGTTCATATAAATTGATTACGACTCTTGTTATACCATCAATACTCATGGAGCTTGTGAACACAATTAGGTTATGGACTCGGTACGGAAGGTGCACTAAGCATACTCACAGAGGCACAGGCCGACGCCAGCGGTACTATCCTCACCGGCACCTTTCCGATCAATGGGATTGAGGCATCAGTTCTCTTCGACTCAGGGGCCTCGCATACCTTTGTCTCTGCATCATTTGCGAGCAGGTTGGGGCTAGACGCTGATGAGCTACCCGACTTCACGGTTACGCTCCCGTCTAAGGAGAAGGTTCGTTGCACTCGTTACTACCGAGGAGCCACCATCAGAATTAAGGGGAAGACTTCCCAGTCAGTTTCATTGAGTTCAGTAAGCTAGGATTTGATGTTATCTTCGGGATGAACTGGTTGGAGCGGCACAAGGGACGTATCCTCTGCGCCGAGCATAGATTGCTGCTCAGGAGTCCGTCTGGGGTAACAATATCATACCGCCAGAGGCCCAGGGAGCCTTCGACTAAGATCATCACCGCCATGGCAATGCATAGAGAATTAAGGAGAAAGGAAGAAGTATACCTCTGCTATGTACAGGACATAGAGAGAGACCCTGAGTTCGACCCCGACTTACCGGTAGTGTCGGAGTTCCCCGACTTATTTCCACGGGAACTGCCCGGCATGCCACCCACTCGGGAGGTAGAGTTCACCATTGAGCTGCTACCTGGTACCGGACCGATAGCCAAAGCACCATACCGTATGGCTCCGGCAGAAATGACTGAGTTAAAAGAACAACTGAAAGATTTGTTGGATAAGGGATTCATTAGACCAAGTGTGTCACCATGGGGAGCGCCAGTCCTCTTCGTGAAGAAGAAGGATGGTAGTCTCCGCCTCTGCATCGACTACAGAGAGCTGAATGCAGTGACAGTGAAGAGAAGTACCCAGTACCCATACCCCGCATTGACGATCTGTTCGATCAGTTGAAGGGAGCATCTGTGTTTTCCAAGATTGATCTCAGATCGGGGTATCATCAGATAGCCATTAAGGAGGGAGATATTGAGAAGACGGCATTCCGGACACGATACGGCCACTATGAGTTTACAGTGATGCCGTTCGGTTTGTCGAACGCACCGGCGAAGTTTATGGATCTGATGAACCGCTTGTTCCGGGAGCAGCTGGACAAGTCGGTTGTGGTTTTTATTGATGATATTCTGATATATTCAAAGTCTAAGGTTGAGCATGAGGAACATTTGAGGAGGGTGTTGGAAATATTAGGGAGAACCAGCTATATGCTAAGTTCTCCAAGTGTGAGTTTTGGCTTGACCAGGTCTCTTTCCTAGGTCATGTCATCTCAGATGCTGGGATCGCAGTGGATCCAGCAAAGATTGATGCCGTACGTACCTGGCCAAGGCCGAAGACTGTTACCGACATCCGGAGCTTTCTCGGTCTGGCAGGTTACTACAGGAGATTTGTTAGAGATTTCAGCAAGGTCGCGAAGCCGATGACCAGTCTGATGAAGAAAGATGCACCATTTCTGTGGACAGTTGACTGTGAGAGATCATTTCAGCGCTTGAAGGACTCACTGACCACTGCACCGTACTGACCATTCCAGACGGTACAGAGGGCTTTGAGGTTTATTGTGATGCATCCGGCAGAGGGCTGGGTTGCGTGCTCATGCAACATGGCAAGGTGGTGGCATATGCCTCACGCCAGTTGAAGAAACATGAGGAGAACTACCCCACACATGATTTAGAGCTGGGAGCTGTAGTCTTCGCTTTGAAGATATGGCGCCACTACTTATATGGGTTAGTGTCACGATCTACACCACACGATCACAAGAGTTTGAAATACATATTCACTCAGAAGGAGTTAAATCTTCGACAGAGGAGATGGTTAGAATTTCTGAAACTATGACATTGACCTCCAATACAAAGAAGGGAAGGCCAATGTTGTAGCAGATGCCCTGAGCCGTCGAGCACACTCACTCCATTCGCTAGTTTCTTTCTCCAGCTTGGTTGATGAGGTGCGAGAGGCTCAGAGGACAGATGAGTATATGAGAGAGGTCAGACAGAAGCTGACAGATGGTACCTTTGAGAGTCAGAAATACGACTTCAGACTTCATGATGATGATCTGATCAGACTTAAGGGCCGATTATGCATACCACGAGGTAACACGGATCTGAAAGACCGTATACTTAGAGAATCACACTGTTCTTCAGTTTCCATCCATCCGGGAGCCTCTAAAATGTATAAAGACATGAAGAGATACTTCTGGTGGTCGGGATGAAGACAGATGTTACCGAGTTCGTCTTGAGGTGTCTCACATGCCAGAAGGTGAAATTCGAGCACCGACGACCGGGCGGAATGGTACAGTCGATGCCAGTTCCGGAGTGGAAGTTCCATGATATCTCCATGGACTTCGTAGTTGGGCTTCCACCTGCTAGGGGAGGTCTCAACATGATATGGGTGGTGGTGGATCGCCTTACCAAAGTAGCCCGATTCATACCGATGAAGGATACTTGGAAGGTGACCAAATTAGCTGAGTTATTTGAGAAAGAAATCATGAGACATCACGGCATACCAAAGACCATAGTGTCAGATAGAGATACCAGATTCCTTTCGAGGTACTGGAGAGCTACCAGAGAAGCGTTGGGTACAGAACTCAAACTGAGTACCGCGTTCCATCCTCAGACAGATGGTCAGACTGAGCGTACTATTCAGACACTCGAGGACATGCTGAGAGCATGTGCCTTAGACTTCCAGGGCAGTTGGATTGACAGATTGCATCTGATCGAGTTTTCATACAACAACAGCTATCACGCTTCGATCAAGATGGCACCTTTTCAAGCGTTGTACGGTAGACCATGTCGTACACCGCTCTGCTGGGATGAGTCGAGTGAGACGGTCATTATAGGACCAGAGTACTTAGAACAAGTTAAGGCTGAAGTTCAGCAAATCAGGGAGAACATGAAAGCTGCTCAAGATAGGCAGAAGTCGTATGCTGATGTTCGACGACGGGACCTGGAGTTCGCAGTGGGCGACCGGGTATTTCTGCGAGTATCACCGATGAAGGGTGTATTCAGGTTTGGGCAGAAGGGCAAGTTAAGCCCGAAATTTGTTGGTCCTTATGAGATTACGGAGCGGGTGGGCCCGGTTGCTTACAGGTTGAATTTACCTGCTGAGCTGGGTAAAGTGCATGATGTTTTTCATGTTTCACAGCTAAAGAAATACATGCACCACCCCTCCCATGTGTTAGAACCTGAGAGGTTGACTTTAGAACCAAATATGAGATCCGTGGAGACTCCTCAGAGAATCTTGGACAGTAAGACTAGGGACACTCGCCACAAGTCAGTGCGACTGGTGAAGGTTCTCTGGTCTAACCAGGATGTCGAAGAGGCCACGTGGGAATTAGAGGATAAGATGAGGGCGAAGTACCCTTCTTTATTTACTGACTAGATCGTCTGTATAGGGTACGGGGCGTACCCCTTTTTAAGGGGGGTAGAGCTTCCTCGCTTTTGAGTTAGGAAACGATCATGTTTGTCGTTTGTTTGGTTGTTTAAGATGTGAATTTGTGTAAGTTGCTACACTTCGGTGTAAGTTTGAGTTATGTATATACTTATGTATTGTATTTGAGATTGACCTTTGAGTCTTGAGATGTATGAATGTGAATATAAGATGTGGTATTAAGATTAAGAGAATGTGTACCGTGAATGGTTAAGCACATGTGTGAACTTTGAGGACAAAGTTCTTTTAAGGGGGGTAGATTGAAATACCCCAACTTAGATATGGTGTTTAAATGATAAACTAAGATATAAGGAGGCTAAATAATGCCTTAGAAACATTAAGAAACATTTCTAATCAAAGAAATATAAGGAAACACCAAAAGAGCATTTTAACAAAACGTGCTCTAAGCTTGGAGAGACTTGGGAGAGTACCCAAATATTGTTCTAAGACCTTAGTAATATCCTAATGGTCATTTTAAGTCAATTACCAAAGAAAACCAAGCTTGAAAACAAGTTAAAACACAAAATGTGCTTTAAGGAGTCTTAAAGCACGTTTTTGAAAAATTGTCTTGTAAATGAGTTTTGAATGGCTAAATGTCCATCATTACTCTTTAATTATATGTGTACTATATAGTATCACATTTGGAGGTCTATATCAATGGGAAATCAAAAATTTCACAACAATGTGCCTTTTTTGATGAATAGTGAATTAATTAAGCTAGTTTATAACATAAGTCTATATAAGTGAGACATTTGGTCAACAAAGACTAAACTACCCTCATTCATTAAAGGGGGCCGGTTTTTTAAGTGTGACTCACCACACTTATCTAGCTAAGTAAAGAGAAAGCAAAAATAAGTAAGTTATAAAGTAAAGTACTATTCACCTTTTAAGATAAATATCACATTTTACTTACCTCTCTCCTCACTTCTTCATTCTCCTTGTTTCACACGGTTTCTTGCTCTCTTTCTCTTCTCCATTCACGTAGAGCTCAACTCCATGAAAGCTCCATCTTCCCTTGCAACATCTTGCTCATTTTAGCTCCAAATCCAAAACAAAATACATATTCTTCTTAGTTAGCTCAAGCTCCTCCTTTCTATCTTTTCAAAACTTCAAGAGCTTCATTTTGGTGCCAAGTCAAACCACCATTAGAGGAGGAAATTCAAGTTTGGAGACTCCATTGGCATCTCCATTCTCTTAAGGTAAAGAAAGTGTAAGAAAATCTAGGTTTCCACCATTTTTCTTCACATGTCCGAAAATATATACTCATGGGACTCCATGTTTATGCCTTGTTCTAGCTTGTTTCTACTCTTCAAAGGAGAGAGGAGGTCCTTCTTGCTTCACATCCAAGTTTGTCTTGAGAAACCAAGGTAAAACAATCACATTAATACCTTAAAACATATTTTTAAACCTAGGGTTTGTTCCTTAGGGTTAATGTGTTATCTAGTACTCATTGGAGTCATTGGATATTGGTTAGAACATTGGCAAGGAGAATCACATTGGTGACCGAGATTGAACAAAGAAAACCTAAGGGAAAAGCTTTTAAGCTTGTGAAAACAAGGTAAATTACTTACCTTAAGGTGTTTGTTGTTTAAGGGAATGAGATGTGGGTATATGATGAGTTTAGTGTAGAGTTTATATTGGGAAGGTGCTATAAAACCTAGGAGAAACAATGACTATACTTGTGAACTTGTGACTAAGGCAAATGAGAAAAAGAGATAGTTTAAGAATATAAAGGTGAAGTACAAGAAGCATTTTATTTCAATGGGAGCCTTGTTGAGTGTATTCGCAGGTTGAAGGCATATATATGTGGAAATTCAGTGGTTAAGATTATTGTCATTTAAGGGCCTAAGTGCCAAGCATTTTAAGTTTAAGCACTATATGATGATGTGGTGTGGTTTTGGTGTAAATTGGGTGTTAAGTGGTTGTGGTGAGAATTTGTGTGATATTGGTTGTTTGATGGAGAAAAACCATGTGTTAGGAGGTACTATATACTAGAGAACCCATGGCAAAATTTAAAGGAGAGTTTAAAGTTTTAAGATATCCTAAGGGAATTTAATGACTAAGGAAGTACTAGGAATGTTCTATAGGTTGTCTTGATGAAAAAGGGTGAAGTTAAGGTGTTTTAATGATTTATATGACTTAGGTATCACCATGGAAGATTTAGGAATCAAGAGAATGTATTTGAGTGTTTAGGACTTAGGCAAATGTTGGTGCACAACTAGGAAGGAAATAATGTGATGATGATGGAAGTTTAAACTTGTTAAGGAACTTAAGTAAATGCTTAAAAGAGTTTTAGATAGTGAGAGATGCTTGGGAGATGATGTTTAGTGGTGAAGAAAACATTTGGCATAGTGGTACATTAGGTATGAACCACCACCTAGAAACCTAGAGGAAAACATTACAAGTGTTAGCATTATTACAAGGAAAATGCATAATGACTAAGGTGGATCTTGGTGGATGATTTAAGGTATTTAAAGGAGGGCTTAAGGTGTATTTGAGGTGCCCAATGAGGTTATAACATATTAAGAATATATGAGGAGAAGTTTTGAGTTGAAAAAGGAATTTAGAAACAATTTTTCTTCCTGGAGCCGACCGACCTTAGGACCGGACTTGCAAAGGTCGGTCGGGCTCTGGTACACACTACCGGAAAATTTTTCTGGGAATCGACCGGACTTGGGGACCTCGGACTTACAAGTCCGGTCGGGCTTGTGTTTGTGAGGGAATTAGTTTCTGGAATAGACCGGACATGGGACCGGACTTGTCAAGTCCGGTCGGGCTTAAATTTTGTACGGTAATAAGTCTCTGGAATCGACCGGACATAGGACCGGACTTACAAGTCCGGTCGGGGAAGAATTTTCAAACGGTAAAGGGTACTGGAACGGACCGGACTTGGCAAGTCCGGTCGGTAAGTCCGGTCGAGCCTAAAAACAAAAAAAAAGAAAATTTTAATTTCTGAGGGTGTTAATTGGTATTAGGGTATGCCATTAGTAGGGTAGTAATGATTAGGACCCTAGGAACTTAAGGAATTAAGTTAAGCTTAAGTATAAGTTTTAATGTTTAAAGTTAAGTTTGTAAGCTAAGTGGTAAAGACTTGAGAGTTATTGAATGGAAGTCCTTAGGGACTAAGTGAGTTAAGTAAGGTGCAAATAACTAATAACCTAAAAATAAATGAATGTTTTAGTTTGTGAGTTGGGACCCCGAAGAAGATTAGTCAAACAACGATCGACGGTGAACGGTACAATCCTTCTTGTGACCTGCTTGCTAACGAGGTGTCCCTCGGCTTGTGTGCTATACTGTTTATTTGCTATGACTAAAACAAGATAAAGCATGCAACCGGTTATATTGTCCTCGTTGTGATTGTGTTATATTTACACTAACCCGCGAGACTTGAGATTGTTACTAACCAAGTTTAGTACTTACTGAGTTAAGAATAAGAGTTAAGTTGATGGCCGTTGGTTAATGCCCGTTAGGGCTTAGCTAGCACATGGTGTTTAAGATGTCTACTAACTGGAGCTTGAGTGAGGAAAACCCGGGACCGATCTCCGGTCATGCATGCTAAGGAAAAAGGGGGACGGTATCTGAATCAGATCCGCCCTCCGCTTAAGGACTTGTCTTCGGACTTGTAGCCTAGGGCCGGTTGCCGGCTCAGCTGCGCTGGACTCCCGTCCAGAGTAGGTGGCATTAAGATGGTGCGGGGGATCACCTAAATCCCAGGTTCGTATTAAGCTACAACCAATCCCCCAGGAAAGGTTTGTATACTGAGATTAAGATTAAGATTGAGATTGAGATTAAGAAATGAGGACTAAGGAGGGGTTACTAACCCACTTGCTAAGGGAACGTGAGTCGTTCATGTTTGTGAACTATATATGTTCATCTGTGGTTTTTGTTATTGCACTTCATATTATGCTTGTGTATGTAATCAATTCCATGCTATCGACAATTAGTCGTCGTAGCCCCGTTAGCTTGGGGGCCATGAGAGGGTGTACCAGCATTCGTGCTGACCCCCTCGGGGGCTATTTTTACACTTGCAGGTAAGAGGCCCATGAGGACGCACTACGAGAGTAGGAGCGGTTAGTCTTAGGGTGGGACTTTATTTTGAGTTCGGGTTGCGCCTGTGCACCCGACTGCTTATATTAGACTGATGTAAGTTTGGGATTATGTTTAAGATACTAGTACTCGGTTGGTTGTGGTATTATGAATGTTGATGTTTAAGTTGGATAAAGTTTTTGGATAAGTATTGTAAGTATTAAGCCGGTATATTCTAACGATCAGACCGTGGCAAGGTCCAGGTGTGTTTATTTCCGCTGCGACGTATTCGATTAAGTGTTCAGATTGCGATAACCACGATAGGCTTTGGATGGGGTGTTACATACTGTGAGAACGCCATGCTCTGTTGCTAGATACCAGTATGGGAATAAAGGGGAAGATAGTGTTGTCGACAAGCAACGAAAGAGTTTGTGCCAGAAGAAAAAGAAAGGCTGGTGCTGCTGTTGGAGGAATTTGGGGGCGCACCTGACCAGAAAAGGAAAGCAACTTTCTCATGCTGTAATGTTTTTTTATTAGTCACTTGAGTAGCTTCATATGTCTAGAGGTGCAAGATCCTACTGAATACGAGCATGGCTCAACCGGTTAAGACGTTCACTAGGCATACGAGAGGTACGGGGTTCAAACCTCAGCGGGAGCACCTTTGCTCCTTTTTTTGTATAAGTTATACATGCTTATTTATATGTAAGACATATAATATATCGCGTTGTAGCTAGATACGCGACCACTTAATTTTCGTTACGTCATATGTACGATCTTTTATTTTGTAGCGTCTTAGTTATACATAACTATGCGACGTTATTAATTATTACAACGTTATAGTACCGTAACGTTACGTATTCGTACATATATCAGTACGTGACTTATTAATATGTAACGTCGTCACGCTTTCGGACACGTATATACTAAATTTAATTGTTCATAAATTATTTTATGTCCGAATTATATGACGCGTATTAGTTATATACACAACTATTTTATTTGTCACATCGTTAGTTTTATATGTATATATACATACGACTATTCTATTATGCCCCATCGTTGCTTATGATATAACGTGGTCGTATATACGTACGTATATATATATATGTGTGACTATATTGACGTTTTCGGTTCGGAGGTGCGCATATTTATTTGAGCTTATAACAGCGTATTACGTACCGATACACACATACGATGTTATTATTATTTACTATGTATATATATTTTTTTTGAGTATGATCATAATTGTTACTCATAGTTTAATTCAACCTTCACGAATTAAGCTGATAATTATTCAGGGTATTTCAGCCTACCCCCTTAAAGGAACTTCGTCCGAAGTTGTTACTTCCTTAGCCGATGTTTTATTTCTTGTTAATTCTTGGGATCAAGTCCCGCATTCATTCACGACAAAGTGTACATACAAGTACATACCATCAATACACACAATCCAAAACACACAAACCTACTAACCACCAACGTGTGGTTGTAGGAATATACATAGTGAAAGGATCAAGTCTCGAATTCGTTCTCTCTAATAAGGGATCATGTCCCGCAAAATCCATTGTTCTTTTTCACCATTGTGCTTATAAGCACCCCGCCACATCTGTGGCTTGACCAAGTTCTCAATAATATTGCAGAGTACCAGTGATATTCATATACTGTACTCATAAACAATCAGATGAACAAATCATTCATTCATGACCACAATGCATTCAAACCAAATCCACAAAACAATCCATACACAGTTCACACACCTAGCAACCAAAACAACCGTCAACGAGCAAAGGAATAGCAAAAGCGAAACACGCCTACCCCCTTTAAAATGGATTACGCCCACGTAATCCCTATTATATCAAGGCATTTTAGTTTATGGTATTGTAGCTCACAATCTAATCTCATCAAAGTCCTTGTACCATGTTTAACGGCTTAGTTTCTGTCTCAATGATCTTAACCGGATTCTGGTTTAGCCTCTCTGGGTCTAAGGTATTGGCTGATATGTCACTTGTTATTCAACTGGAAGATGTTAGATTCGGTCCACCAGCTTCGTCGGCGCGAACTGCTTAACCTTAGGGCTTAGTTTTCCTTTCCTACTTTTTTGTTAGTGCATGGTTTAGCTGCACCCTTTTTTAATTTAGGAGTAAAGGTCTCTTGACGGATATGGGGTATTTATACTTGGTCCTAGTGAGTCGTAATTTGTCTATCCATTCCTTTGGAGGTTGGATAACTGTTTATTAGGGCAGCACTTATTGTGGCAAGTGCGCCGTATAGGTTGAATTATTTACAGTGCATGTCTGTCACAGTATTTATGCGTTCACGTTTTCGTATATTCTCATATTCACGGTATTTCTTCAATGTTACAACGTGTCATTGTTAAACATCATTTAGTTTATATTACCGCTCATAATTATGTGGAGCCAGCTAGTTTATCCTCCTAGCGTTATCACCTATTTTGTACCTTAGTATGTACAGTGATTTAGATCTTTCTTCATCTTCAAGTAATCCTTTTTTCCAGCCGAACTATGGCTTTGCCATTGTCGGTTGACCTCAATTAGTTTCAGTCGAAAGGTTACCGAATTAAACGCGTCACAAGTTCCTTTTTGATTGTGAAACCATTTAACATAGGATTTTTAGTTTTCTTACCGTCATCATTATTCTTATTATTGTATCAAGCAGCAGCTTGCTGACTAGTTCGGCTTCTTCACAAGGTCTAGAGTTATTATTATGTTCCACCAGGAACTGATGTAGTTGACTACTACCGATTACATATTGCATTTGATCGCGGTAGTATTTTCATGTATTATCTATTAGGTTATTGGTAACATTGCACCATTTCCATCCTCACATATCTGTATACTTTGTTTTACCCTCCAGTTTTGAATTAGGTATTAGTGTATTTTACACGCACGTGTCATCTATCATCAACCTCGCTTCCTTGGTAATTTCCTAATCCAAATTATAAAAATTTTCACCTATTTGTAGTTTAAGTGACCACTTGCAGGGGGTTTCGAGAATCATCCAATACTGACGTGATTAGCGTAAGTATTGGACTACCTCTGCACCCCAATTTGTGCTCAATGTCACTTGACCTGGCCAGGGTCAAGTTCAACCTTGCACGTCCAATTTAAACAGCCAATCAATTTCACCAATTCCCACTCTTATCTTACTCATTCCTAGTCATCTGGCAAGTACTTCGTGGACTAGTGTCAATGGTTTAAAATCTTCAACCATATATACATCTAGGTGTGTACATACATATATTTTTCTTATTCATGTATATCTAACATATACATACTCATGTGTTATAAGTTTCAAGGTCGTATCTTTATTACAGTAATCCTCTGGATTTATATATCCACATATGATTGTTCCCCTAGGTTTATGATACCCTATTACATATATTTATACCCTCCCGATTTTCCAGGTTCCTTTCCTTCTAATTTTTGTACCGTATGTACATATACATGTTTCTTCACGTATACATGTAGTCTCATAAATTTTTGTGTTAGCCAATGGAATATACAATTGTATACTTCCATGTTCTCACATTATTACTTTCCTCGACGCTTATAAATTATCTCAGCCCATCAATTGATTTTGTTGACAATTTCCAACTTCAAATACTCAATTATTCATAAATATTCGATTGAGTTGGGACTATTCCTCGTTGGAGTGCCTAGTTAATTTGGCTGGTTTCATCTTGTTTGACCGTTTAGGTCATCTTCGATCCGACTTCATGTTACCAATTTTAGTTCTCGATTGGACTATCTATAAAGTCCAATTCTGTATATATATATATATTTGTCATTATAATCTTGTTAAATTTAATTTGTTGTTCGGATTCCTCTCTTAATCTTTTTCTGGGTCTTGTAATCCTTCTATCACCTCCTCATGATTATTTCTTGTGTGAATCTACCAAACTAGTGGTAAGTATTCAAGGATTATGACCACTGAGATCCCAATATTTATTTTCGATTGTTAAGTTATAACATTAACTTAAGTCGGGGTTGATTGATTTACTAATCATGACCTCCTCTAATTGGATTTGATTTACCCTTGGGTTTTATTGATATCAAGCCTTTCCTGATATGTATGTATATACGTTTGTATGTTTAGTTTGCTGAATCACGTTTAGAGTTTCTCGTGTTTATTTATTTACGTTTTACTCGGTGTAGTTTGTGCTTTTGGTTAGCAGTCCATTACTCTTACTTATCCAAGGTCGCCTTGCTATGGTCACCGATTCTGTCTCTGTCTAAGCTATATTTGCTACATATAATTTTACAAGTTGTTCCCCTTTGATCTTTTGATTATAATTGGGACTGTCATAGCTTCTCCTAAATTAATGAGGCCGCTCTTCAGAATCTATTTAGAAACATTTGTCCTTCGAATGTAGTGTGTTTGGAAGGGTTATATCATAATAGCGGCATCATACATTGCTATTTGGACATTTACAAGGGAGGTCGAATTTGTGAGGTGTTGTTTACGATTACAATAATACCGTGCACCAGAGCAGCTGGTATTCTGATTTTAGAATGTATGAAATAAGTATTTTATATTTGAAACTCCGCTTGAGAAGTTTGCCGCATGTATGTATTTGGAGGTACTTTTGTATGGATTAAGAATTTTAGACACTTGCTAACTGTCACCTATGCCTGGTGTTTCCGGAATTGACCTCTTTGTCGTCATGGTTGTTGTTTATTTGCTGTAGGGTGGGAGATTGTTATTTCAGAGTTTTGTGGTAATCTTACCGAGGCTGTAGTAAAACTTAGGCCAATAACCATTGAACGGTCTTGTATTGGAATGTTGTTAGATTTACAAATGAAATAAATTTTAAGTCTTTCGTGTGTAAGTCTCCCAGGGCAAGGTTTATGCATGTCTTGAACACTCAGTTAAACCTCACCTGAATATAGCACTAGGTGCTCTTGGTATGTATATCTTGTGAGCATAACCTTTTTTTTTTGGTACTTGAATTTTCATTTTATGTTTTCACTGTCTTAATTAGTAAGGCTTCGTATCAACTCCCTGATAGTCATAGTGAAGAATAACAGGCGATTAAGGGGTTTATCCATTATAGAACCAAATTCTTCAGTCATCAGCGACATTGCTTGCTGGTATTCTAACAGTTCCTTTTTTGGACTGTGTTCATCCATGATTGAGATTTAATTTTCTGTTGTACAATTCTTCCTTTAGTTGATCTCCGTGATCATGATACTTGATAAATGGTTGAACATAATGGCGAGTTCGCTACCATTTCCTTATCTGTTGGGTTTGTTTTGGGTGGTAACTTGTGCCTGATAATATTGGTTACTTATAAAGTTCAAGAGACCTGTTTAGGTCTATATCAATGCGTTTTGATCTCTGAGAAATGCAAATTAAAGTTGAGAAGAATTGTTGTGCAAGAAGCAATGAGAAACAGAAAGAATCAAAATAGAGAATTTGAGCTTCATAAGAAAGCACGATAGCCATGTATTTGGGTAGTTATATACTAATGGTAGAGGCAGAAGAGTTGACTAGTTATGGTCATCAGTTTCAACTGTCTGAGCTTGAGAGATTTAGAAGAGTGACTGAATATGAAAAAGGAGTAAGGAGGTGGTAGTGATGCATACCGGTCGCCAGTTGAGGCGTTTGTGTCTTTTAGGCAATACAAAGAATGAAGGGAAACGTGAGAAGGAGCAGGGAATTTATTGAATCCCGAAATATTATATCTTAGTATATAAAATCGTGTCATGCTTTATTAAACATTATAGTTTGTACCATTTTTATGATGTAATTTCGTCTCAAACTTTATTCTCAATATGGATTTATTTATCTTACTCACACTTGATCACTAACATATAATGTAACACCCCCCAATAACATCCAGCAATACAAACGTCGTGCCTAAATAACATCACGGTTAACTACGCAGCAGTATAAACTCCATCCGGGTGTCACAGACGCCAACCACCCACGTGGTTGACACAACCATACTACCAACATCAAGTTACGGTCTGAATGACTGGAAACCGCCCTCAAACAAAACTCATACACAACTCATAATACAATTCCCAAATACCGAGTGGCTACAATAAAAATACCAAATCATAATCTGAGAATTACATCTCGGGTTTAGTAACAACCCATACACTAAACATACTACCCAATCCAAAAGTTATGCCCTGATGGACTACCCCATGGTAGCCATCCTGCCTACGCTCCGTTATCGTCCGGCACAATACCTGAAAAAAATTGGTGTAAAGGACTCACCAAACGCTGAGTATGAACGTGTGTAGCCCGTATGTTGCCGGGCCACACGACTACTTGGTCGAATATCATTAAGTCAATTTACATGCTATAATAAGGCAGTAAAGCAGGCCACAGAACATCATGGTTTCATACACACTCAAAGGTAGCAACGCATTAACACAAGCAAACCAAGCATAACATGTTGGCGTCATAGCGACCTCAAACACGCAACCAAGCACAACAAGCTACTAGTATAGTAACAGCAATAACGTAAGTGGTAAAATGTGTACGTAGGTATGTTATACCCATGATCCTCACTATGGGATCATTCGAGCGTTATGTGTTTTCATTTCTTTTCTCTTGTTCCCATAATATGTATTTTCTTTCTCTTTTCATGCACCCGGTCTGGGGATATAGTATTTAGATCCCGTGACCGTATCATGTAGGTGCCAATCTTTCCTTGTTCTTTAAGGATTATTTATGAATTCTTTTATTACCGCACGTTGGAGGACGTCTCCCCATAGCTAGTCCCCCATTCCCGACGTCATGCGCCGAGAAAGCGGAGTCGCCTCTAGACTCCAGGATAAGCTCCACTAATTTGTCACTCCCCCATTCTCAACGTCATGCGCCGAGAAAGCGGAGTCGCCTCTAGACTCCAGGATGTGCTCCACATAGAAGGGCAAAGGATCTGATGCAGATACCAACTCCCGAGTATTCCATACGCGTGGCCCGAGATGTCGTCTTCCCGGGTTATCCTCATGTTCCACCAATTGAGATTGCTCTTCATTATTATTCATGAATAGACACCATAGTGGGTGTCATGGTACGTCCTCCATGGTTAGAGAGGAGTTCCCCTTTATAGAATTCCTTTGTTTTCATAGTTCCCAGTGTTTCATCTCGAATTCCATAAACACGAAGGGACTAAACTACTGTGTGCGCGCAAATAATATGTACAATGATATAACAATCATATAAGCAAGATAAGCAGGCAATCCATTTCATGCGTAAATCTTATGGTCGTTTTCACACAGAGCACACAACAAACAAGCCGTGTAACACGACAACATACGAACCACACATGTCCATACCTGGTTCCGAAGCAAAGGGTTGTCTCATACACAGGGTCCCGGTTGGCGTTCGTTACAGTCCTAGAGTTAATTAAAACAACTTGTCAGTTTATATTTGCATGTGACGCCCGTAGTGACATTTTCCTAGTTTATCCCACCTTATCGAGTGTTTTCCTTGGGTAAATTTTTGGATGTTCGACTTATATTAGACCCTTAGAAACCTTCCAAGTATTTACCTTAGACTTTATCAGCTCCTCGGACATTTACATTGTCAGCTCATACGTTAACTAAGTCCTTTCCTCCAGCTAATGCCTTAGAGTATTATGAGCACTAACAAGTAACAAGTTTATTCAAATTGACCATTCTCCCATATTTTCCTCATAATTAAATCGTATCCCCTTTTATTTTATACCTATTACTTTAATTATTTAAACCCCCATATTATACTCCTGAGTTAATTTATATTAAATCACTTAAATTTACCGCTTCAAACCTTATCTAGAATTTATATTACTATCCCGTATCAAATCTTAAATACTTCGTTTATGGCCCATTTTATCTTAGATAAAGTCCAAAACCTTTCTAGGATTATATACTAATCCCTTCAAATATTAAAATCTCCGTTTATGCCCAAATTTTTCGATAATTACATATACTCCCGTAATAATAATTTTTGTTATTCTTTTTGACTTAATATCAATTTAAATACTTAGAGTAATTCCCCTTATCACTTTATTTTGGTCAACCTCCATAGGTGGTCAAGGTTGACCACTTAGATTATTCTTTAACCAATTTGATGGCATTTATGAAATACCCCATGTTTTTCCTAGTTTCCAATTTACTCCTTTTATTTTATAAAATGCATATTTTATACTTATAAAAATCCGGAGGGCCATCCCTGTCGGTCATTATTACTAATTCTACCTTATATTTCTTTTTATCACACCTTGGCCTCTTTTTGGTTTATTTACGTTATAAAGTAATAATATATATATATAATATATATATGTAGATATGTATTCTTATACGGTTTTCAAATTTTTGCTTAAGCCATAAAGCAAGCTTACAAATAAGTCTATATTTTCTAAGATGTTCTCAAATAGTTATTATTACTATCATGATAGTTTTCCACAATTTTTTATATATCCTCATAAATCAATCCATAAATTTATTAATGACCATTTAGAACACAAAATTTATTTTTGACATGACCTAAATATATGGCCTTAAAAATAGCACCAAAATACATCTTATAGTGACATTATAATGTCTCCAAGCTCCACCAAAATCTCGGTTTATACATAATTTTTTTTTCCTTTAGTCTTTTAAACCATTTCCTCACATATTCGTAGTATTGATAGTCATACACACTTGATTATTATTTATTAATATATATATATTATATATATATATATATATATTATAATTTTTCCATCCTAATCTATAACCCCCATTGGTTATGTATTAACAACTCACGATGCGCATATATATATAAACACTTGCTCATATACCTTATTTTGGTTACGAATTATTATTCATCATTACATATATATATATATATATATGCACATTTATTGTTTGTGTATTTTAAACCCAACATCACGCATGTATAAATTAAACATATATAAACATTACATATTATAGCCTCATTATCAGCTCTCATGGCTCACACATATACACCTCATTCGTTACGTTTTATACTTCGGAAATTTCCATATACATGCACCTCTTCTATCTGGTGAGTTATGCGGTAATTACGTTGATCAATTTGAGAGATTTAGAGGGATAATCACCCTTACCTTCGATTCAGCTGCGAAGAAGATTCTTCCTTCCAACCGCACAATTTGTTTGTTTGCTGGCGAGCTGGACAGAAAACATGAAGTGCATGGGTTACATGCCCAGACGAAGGAAGGAAACACGAGCAAGGAGTGGAGTTGTACATTATTACCGTTTGTTGGGTTTCCTTGTTTTGTTTTCTGATGACTACTTCTACCGTGGCTATTGGAGCTGGGTTGTGATGATCTCACGCTACTACTCCTCCATGGTTGTGTTTGGTGTCGGCTTCCTACTCAAGTGAGAACTTGAATGATGCTCCAAACATGGGCGTGAAGAGCATGGAAGTGGATTGTTAAGTAGTAGTATATCCGGGAGTTCAGGTTGAGGAAAAAGAGAACGTAGTGTTTTGGTGATTTCTTTGTGTGCATTTTACCTTGCTGAATGTAGTTGCTCCTCGGTTGTAGTTCGGACTAATGGCTCAACTGAGGTTGTAACTGTACGATTTGATTCGAGAGAATGAAAATCGTTGAGAAGGAGATGAATCGAGAGAGAGAGGAGTCGACGAGAAGTCGAGGACGAAGAGCGAAGACGGGAGGAAAATGATAAATCTGTATATTCTCTATTTTGTCTTACCAAGCTATCGAGACGAGAGACGAAGACCCTAATATAAACTATATCTAAGGAACGTTATAAACTTACTAATAACCGTTGACAACGGTCAAAGGTACATAAGGGAAAAGACTATACTATCCTAACACCCCCCCTCAAACCTAAGAAAGAGTTATTTCGTTAGGTTTGAAGTATTTAACATTCCATCGATGAAAGTTGATGTTGATAGTCCTTTCCCGAAAAGCTTTCGTAAGCATATCCGCCTTCTGATGCAAGTTTGAGATGTGCACAACATCAATAAGTCCAGCCTTGATTTGATCACGAACATAATGAACATCATTTCAATATGCTCGTAGTACGTTCGTGAGAACCGGATTATGAGCGATGTAAACTGCTGATTTGTTGTCGCATTTCAATGGAATAGGAGTGATGTCGTCTATGCCAAGCTCATTAAGAAGACGGGACAGCCAAGCTAGTCGGTGGTGACTCGTCGGAGGGCACGGTATTCAGCTTCGGCGGAAGAGAGAGAAACCGAAGCTTGTTTCTTTGACTTCCAAGAGATGGGGGAACCTCCGAATAAAATGTAATAGCCGCTGACTGACCTGCGAGAGATAGGACATGAAGCCCAGTCAGAGTCACAATACGCTAAAAGAGAGAAGTCAAGGGTATTGTTTAAGAAAATCCCGTATCCAAGAGTCCCTTTGATATACTGGAGAACATGTATGGCGGCATCCCAATGACTTTGACAAGGATTCTGGTTGAACTGACTTAGTAGCTGAACACTGAAATTGAGGTCCGGCCGTGTATTGATCAAGTAGTTCAATTTGCCAATGAGACGACGGTATTCGTAGCATCAGAAAGAGGACACTCGTCTTGTAATTGAAGTTTGGAGCCCGGGGCGAGTGGACTAGCAACGATCGCTTGGAGAGGATGTTGTAGTCGTTGAGAAGATCTGAAGCAAATTTTGTTTGAGTGATGCCAACCCCGCTAGAAGTGTAGTGGAACTCGAGACCAAGAAAGTAGGTGAGAGTGCCAAGGTCTTTGATTTTAAGGATTGTTGAGGGTTTTTTTGACTTGAAGAATTTTGGTATCATCATTGCCACACAAGAGGATGTCGTCGACATAAACGCCAAGAAAGAGGATGGAGTCTCGTTGCTCCATTTGAAAAGAGAGTAATCATTATCTGAAAGAATAAAACCAAGATTAGTGAGACTAGTTGAAAGTTTAGCATACCACTGGCGAGATGCTTGTTTCAAGCCATATAAGAGATTTTTGCAACTTGCCACTAAACCATGGGGGTTTTTAAACCATCAGGAACTTTCATGTAGATTTCCTCGTGAAGGTCTCCATGAATAAAGGCGTTGTTGATGTCGAGTTGATGAATCCTCCAACGTCGTTTTATGGCAACACTGATTAAAGTTCGGATGGTGGTCATCTTGACAACCGGAGAGAAAGTTTCATGAAAGTCCTCTCCTTCCTTTTGTGTAAATCCACGAACAACCAAACGACTTTGTGTCGATCGATGGTACCATCTGCTTTGTGCTTGGTACGATACACCCACCGGCAAGTGATACTCCTTTTTCCCTTTGGGAGTTTAACAGAGTCCATGTTTTATTTTCTTCAAGGCTTTGAGTTCGACATCCATGGCAGCCCTCCACTCGGGATATTGAACAGCAATGTGGTATGAAGAAGGTTCGAGAGGACATTTCAGTTGAACCTGAGAACACAACACTTTAGAAGGAGTAAAATCAGTAATAGATTTAGAGAAGGAAAAAGATTGGGCTTGGAATTTTTAAGTCTGGTGGATAAAGACATGTGAATGGATCTGTTCCAACGTTGTTGCACTCGTAATCCTCTAAATGGTTTGGGGCGCGTCTCACTCTGGTGGACCGACGAAGATTAGGCGGCCCAATGTAATCTGAAGAGTCTTGTGAACTTGATCATTGGCAGTCGGAACATCTGCAGGAGTGTCCTGGTCATAAACAATTTGTTCCGCATCACTCGGAGGATGTGATAGGAGATGGCCTGGGTCTGGTCTCCGTTGATTAATTCAATTGGATCATCGGGGGTGATGGATGTGTTTTCGTCAGAATTATCAGCGCTCCCCCTAGCTAGACCAGACTCGATGATATCTTCATAAAGGAAATTATCGTCGTGGTCTTCATGAGAAGAGACGGGGAAGGTAGGAGGAGTGGACTTGGCTGATCCATCATTTTGAGGGGCCCGATCATGCAGAGGGAAATTTCCTTCAAAGAAGTTAAATCCCTGCTTGTGATAACCTTGTTTTCATCGAGAAGGAGTACCCGATGTCCTTTCTTGCAAATTCCTGGACCCAGATACACTCCTTTATACCACGAACATCGAACTTGCTTCTGTTGACTGCGGACCAGTGTGATAAACCAGGCAACCGAAAGTTTTGACACTACTAAAATCAGGTGGAGAACCATACAAATATTCATAGGGGGAAAGACCATTCAAAGTGGAAGAAGGCAATCTATTAATAGAAAGGTGGCCATAAGAACACTTTCACCCCAAAAAGTAATGTCAAGACCGGATTGAAAAAATAAAGCTCGCGCAGTCTCAAGCAAATAACGATGTTTTCTTTCGACAACTCCGTTTTGTTGCGGAGTATAAACACATGTGGTTTGATGCAAGATACCCTTTTTATGAAAGAAATCTTGTAAAGTTTTTGAAGAGCCCAATTCATAAGCATTGTCGGAACGAACAACTTTAACAAGTTTATCAAACTGCCGTTCAATCATGTTTATGAAGTTCTCTATATGCTGCGATGCATCAGATTTAAATTTCATGAGAATTACCCAAGTACATCTACTAGCATCATCAACAATGGTTAAAAAATACCGATTACCATCATGATTAGTAATAGAGCACGGCCCCCAAGTGTCGACATGAATAAGATCAAAGCAACATTTGGATCTATTAGTGGAACGAGAAAAAGGTAACCTATGGCCTTTTGCTCGAAAACATATATCACAATGAAATTGTCGGGTATTTCACTTCTGTTTACAAGACCCATTTGAACCATCTTATTCAAGGAGGGTGACCTATCCTCTTGTGCAACATCATCACATGAGAATTACAAGAATAAGCAAACTAACAGTCTTATCATTATTACAATCATCAGAAAAACTGCACAGCATTCTATTATCAAGAAAGTAAAGCCCATCCCTTTGATGCCCAATGCGCCATTTACTCTTCCAAGTATGGGCCTGAAAATAACATGCATCAGAATCAAAGGAAACAATGCCATTGTTCTGTTGTGCTATTTTACTAACAGATGCAAGGGACAATTTAAAGCTTGGAACAGGGAGGACATTTTCTAGTTTAAATTGGTCCGTAAGCAAAGCAGTGCCTGTAACATTAACAGCTTCAACTTGACCATTAGGTAAGGTAACATAGCTAATATCAGTAGTGTGTTTTCTTATTGCTAAGTAAAGTTTCATCACCACTCAAATGCTCACTAGCACCTGAATCTAACAACCACTGATGACTAGCATGTTTATGACAGGAATTATTGCATTTAAGATAACAATACCTGCAAATTGTGACTCACTTCTGTTGCAAGACACGTTATTACCAGAAACATTCTTATCAGAGATCTTCCCCGACTGTTCAAGTAAACTGCAAAGCTTGGTCAACTTATCAACATTCGATGCAGACAGACCCTTCATTCCTTCTTTCTTACCAACTGAATTCACAGAGGAGGTATTTCTTGACCCCTTCCACCAATCTGGATACCCACAAATCTCAAAACATCCATTCTTGAGGTGGCCTGTTTTTCCCACAGTGAGTACAAACACTAGTGCTCTTTCTAGCAGCATTATCCTTTCTGGACTTATTCCTTTCACTAAAGCTAACTTCTGTTCTGCTAGTGTTGTTTGCAAAGACATGCTAGGAGTTTCATTCTCCCTTCCCTTAATTCGCTGCCTCTCCTCTGGAGTATTATGGCATAAGCAGAATCCAAACTAGGAAGGGGTTTTTTCATGAGAAGGTTTCCCCTAACATTAACAAAGTCCTCACGCAACCCTAACAAAACTGAAATAACTTTTGATTCTCAGCATGCTTAGCAGATTTCTCACTGTAACCACAAATACAAGTATCAATGTTTGTCATGGCAGATATATCATCCCAGATACTAGTCAATTTCGTAAATATTCAGTGACCGAAGAGTTTCCCTGCTCCATTTTCGACAGATCTCGATTAAGCTCAAATAACCTAGTTCCATCGATTTGATCATACCTCCGTATGAGACGTTTCCACATATCGAAGGCGGTAGAACAGGAAACGAGACTATCGCCTATGCTAGTTTCTACAGAGGCAAGGATCCAAGAACGTACCAGCCCGTCGCACCGATCCCCGCGTCTCTGCGATTTCTGGCGACTTTCGATTTCTTCAAAGTACCGTCGATCATTTTTATCTTGTTTTGGCCAGCAAACAGATCTCTATCTTCTTCTTCCAATTCTGGAATCCGCCTTTTCCGTCAAATTTCGTGGAGGTAAGTTGGACTCCAGGGGTTTCTGAATTCGAGACCAGTAGTGGATCTGAGTCGTAGCGCCGTTTAGTTCTCTTCTTGTTGGTCGCCTCTTCTTCTTCATTTCTGAAGAATCTTCTTCACTGTCGTGGGCGTCATCTTCCTCTTCATCAGATTCCGACGCCATTTTGTGAGAATTAGGGTTAACCGCGGACGTTACCGCTCTGATACCATGTACGATTTGATTCGAGAGAATGAAAATCGTTGAGAAGGAGATGAATCGAGAGAGAGAGGAGTCGACGAGAAGTCGATACGAAAGAGCGAAGACGGGAGGAAGAAAATGATAAATCTGTATATTCCTCTATTTTGTGTCTTACCAAGCTATCGAGACGAGAGACGAAGACCCTAATATAAACTAATCTAAGGAACGTTATAAAACGTTACTAATACCGTTGACAAACGGTCAAAGGTACATAAGGGAAAAGACTATACTATCCTAACAGTAACGAGCCTGGTTCTGGGGTGTTGTTGTTTCATTGCTGTTCGAGCCACTGCTCATGCAGGGAGGGGGAGGTGACTGGCGTTGCTTGCTTGTGGTGAGGGAAGTGATAGTAAAACGCTTCTCATTTTATGCAGCCTTGGTCTTGATGTTTTGGTGCCGGGAGATGGAGGCTCATGCTGGGGGTGCTCTGTTGATGGTTACCGCAACAGGAAGGAAAGGAAATGGGTCTACGGTCTTGAAGTGAGAAGAATGTGACGGTGAGGTTGCTGCACTGATCAAGGGAGGCAGGTGCACTCCAAAAAAATAAGTGAGAGATGCCAAAACTCGCATAGAATGCTGAGTCAAAGGATGCATTCGTTTTTTAGCCGCGAGTATCTCAAAGCCGGCCATGCAATAGCTAGAGCATCCGCAAACTTCGTGGGCTGACAGTGATTTTTTTGCAGTGAAGTATTTAAAATTAGATGCTACAGGGGCACTAGTATGCTTCCTGTTGCTATCTATTGTTGGTATCGCGTGGGACTCCAGCAAGTAGTGTGGTTTCGGGCGTGGAGTACTGACTTGCTGTGCTCAGTCGTTGGAGAAAGAGACGAAGGAGTTTGTTTTGGATACTGTGAGAACGCCATGCTGTTGCTAGATACCAGTATGGGAATAAAGGGGAAGATAGTGTTGTCGGCAAGCAATGGAAGAGTTTGTGCCAGAAGAAAAGAAAGGCTAGTGCTGCTGTTGGAAGAATTTGGGGGCGCACCTGACCAGAAAAGGAAAGCAGCTTTCTCATGCTGTAATGTTTTTTTTATTAGTCACTTGAGTAGCTTCATATGTCTAGAGGTGCAGGATCCTACTGAATACGAGCATGGCTCAACCGGTTAAGACGTTCACTAGGCATACGAGAGGTATGGGTTCAAACCTCATCGGGAGCACCTTTGCTCCTTTTTTTGTATAAGTTATACATGCTTATTTATATGTAAGACATATAATATAGCGCGTGTTAGCTAGATACGCGACCACTTAATTTTCGTTACGTCATATGTACGATCTTTTATTTTGTAGCGTCTTAGTTATACATAACTATGCGACGTTATTAATTATTACAACGTTATAGTACCGTAACGTTACGTATTCGTACATATATAAGTACGTGACTTTATTAATATGTAACGTCGTCACGCTTTCGGACACGTATATACTAAATTTAATTGTTCATAAAATTTTTATGTCCGAATTATATAACGCGTTATTAGTTATATACACAACTATTTTATTTTGTCACATTGTTAGTCGTATATGTATATATACATACGTATATACGACCAACGTTATATACATGAGCTACTGGAAAGTCTCTCTTGTTCTTTGAGTTAGAAAGGAAGGATATGGTGCATGCGGCCCTTCACAGAGGGCCTTGGTGTTTTGACAGATCTTTGCTTGTATTCAAAAGGATAAACAAGCGGAAAGCATCGTGCGATCTTGATTTCTCTCCAATTGCTATCTGGGTCAGGATCCATGATGTGCCTTTTTCATTCCATCATAACACTAGTGGAAAAAGAATGACACATGATAATTCACGGTTATAGCATACCGTAATTAAATTAGTGAGTCGGATTAATTAGTTACGATGTGCTATGTAATAGTAATTTATTAATGGGACGGAGGTGAAGGCGGTATTGTCTTTACAGACTTTATATTATGGTTGCAAGACAAACCGTAATTTAAAGACTTTAAATTATAGTTTCTAAGAGAACCATAATTTAAAGTTTGTAATCTAACCCCACGTGCGTACGTAAAATGATCCCCAATTTAAATTTAATAAAAATAAATTGAGCCCAACACATATGTTTTGTAGCATATAATACCGACATATATATATATAAAGTTGATTTATAAACAAAATAATTTCATTTCACCATAATATACTTTAAAATATTTTTAATAATAAATCTATGAGTTCTAAAACATCTGGAATAATAATTCAATATTGTAATACATGCCATACCGAATTAAACAACACTAAATATAATTTTGAATGACATAAACTAAAACAATGTTTGTTTAGAAAGCCTTACTTTAGAGTGTGCATTATATATATCTATATATTTATTTAGTGATCTAATCAACAAGGACGAGTCATTAGCCATTAATGTGAGTTCAAAACTCAACATATACGTTTTTATCGCGCGAACAAAATTCATTTTTGAAGGACTTTTAGATTACGGTTATTTAAAGAACTGTAATCTAAGTTAGTATTAGGCAGTCGTTTAATTTTTCACACCCTATAATAGATATATAATTTCCAATAAAACCCTTCTTGATTAGACGTGTACACAACTTCCCACTCATGCCTCTTCATCTTCTATCGCTGCTATCAAAAACTTTCACTTTACTCCTACCGGCACCATACTTCTGCAAACTCTCTGCTTCAACCCTATCTTGGTAAGTTTCCTCCTCTCTTCCCCTTTCTTTTCGTTGTTTCATGCTTTCGTTGACTCCCTCCCCCGGCTAGTAAGCCTTTATTTAGTCATTTACATAATATCATGTACATACGTTGTTTGTCCATTCCTTTCTCTTTACATCTCCCTATTTTGTTCTAAAACAAGCTTTTTAATGCGCAAATCGTCACTTTTCATTCTAAAACAAGTTGAATCATATACTCTCGCCACAGCGTAAGTACTTCCCTTCTCTTGGTTTACAAGGATATACAGAAATAAAAAGTTGGTTGCGTTTGTTAATCTGTCATTTTTTCAAACATTTTTGCAAAATGTAATCTGTACGTTACTAGGTATACATGCTTAAAGAACTAGTATACACGCACTGGAATAAGCAAGTTTGAATAATCTAGTGTGCTACTGAAAACCGTTGTCTATATTTGAGCGTGGTTGAACACTCTGTTTTTAGCCCTTTGAATCGATGGAGTTTTTATAGAGGAATATATTGTGCTTCCGATGAATCTATGTACTGTTTCTGACTTCTTGAGGTTAATATATTGTGCTTTGTTTTCAATATTTCATAGCTTAGCAACCTATTAAAATTCATGCTTGTTTGGTTTGTCAACTTACATTATGCAACTCTATCTTAAAAACAAAAAAATCTATTGCATAGGGCCGACTATCACCAGAGAATGATCCTACGACTATCATGGATCAACCTCATCTGCTAGCCTGATGAAAAAGAAAACTGACCACTTGTCAGGTATAATCATTCCTGTAATTCAATGCTTATTTAAATGTGTCTTTATAACACTTTCTCTGTTTGATTCTTAGACTATGAGTTTGTATGTAACAACCTAACACACATGTACACTATTCATGACCTGAGCAGGTCGTCACCAAGGAAGATAATATGAAATACCTCAACATTAATTACCTTAATTAATAAGGGGTTAATTAAATCAAAGGGCTTAAACCAAAGAATTAATCATTAAATGAAAGGCTAATGAGCCAAATCACTAAGGTATTTTACAACCTCTAAACATAAATATATATAAAATATGTATATAGTCCAAAATGAGCATTAAGTCTTACAAAAACAATGGACTAAAGAGGGAACACTAATAAGGAGAAAACAACTCCTAAAGTTAATGTAACCGGTTACAAATCGGTACATGACATATAACACCAATATCATGAGAGAATCAAAGAACATACTTTTACCAGTCACAATGAATAAAGTATACTAATCACTCAAAAAACATAGATTAGCACACTTTAGGACAAGATAATCATGTTGGTCACAACTAACACATGAAATAAGTCCTAGTGTACAACATATAAGTGCACAACATTATAACACAATATTATACAATTACCCAAAATTTAACCAAATTACCCCCTTGGAAATCAAAGTGAGTGGCAAACTCCTCTACCTCAGCATGCCACCTTTCAAATTTTGGAACAAAATATCTTCTAAGATGACTTAGTCATCTTTTACTAGTCATAACCAATCACTTACTCATTACACCAAAGTAAGTCAAGGTTCCCCTCTCAACCTCCCTTGGCCGAGAACAAGAAGCCCTCTACTCCCTCTGATTTTCTTCATCCTCTCTTGAATACTTGAAGAATACCAAGAACACTTCAATAGTGACTTAAACCCATTCTTCTCTTCTCTTCAAATCTCTGTCTTTCTTTCACCAACACAAGGAGAACACCAAGAGCTCTGCTCCTGTACTATCAAAGGCAGTTCCTAAGATATTTTGGAGCCCTAAATTCGGCAATCAACAAACATGGAGCAAAGGAAGAGCTAAACTAGCTTAAGGTATAAAAAACATGCTCTAAGGTTCATTCTTTCCTTCCTTTAAATTGTGACATAAAATCACTAGCTTGTTACACTTCTCTTCTTCATTTTTTCACATACAAATGAAGACCTTCCTAGCTCTCTTGTTGGCCAAAAGTTCAAGCTATAATCAATTCCAAGGTGACTTCAAGGGTAAGTCATAATCTAGTCTTTTCGAACTCTTAAGCTACCTTTTTATCCATTGATCTAATATAGAGCATACTCACATAATTTTCTCATATTGTGGCTGAAAGGTTGAGGGGAAAATCTCACCTAGAACATCAAAGGTAATTCCATCTCCTTAAGTCACATTTTGTGCTTTAAACTCTAGCTTATGTTATGGAGTCTTAAAGACCCTAACAAGATTCCCATTTCCATCTGTTAAAATCTGTCCAAAAGAGTTGCTCAATGTGCTAGTATGTGGCCGAGCACTTAGGGAACACAACTTGGTGAAAACATCATTTTTGTGAAGGTACACCCTAATCTAAGCTATTAAACTCTTGAATCATCATCTAGACTATTTTTTGGTGAAATAAAATAACTCCCCCTATATAATAAATGGACCGTGAGTGAAGAGTATGAAAAAATAAGCTTGGATAATCAAGGGTAAGATTCTTGTCTTAAGACACATTTTGGGGTTTTAAGTGTTATATTTGTGGGAACAAAATTGGGGACGAAAAGAATCAGAGAACATGGTCTATTAAGACCTAATAATGTACATAAAATGTTATAAACCCATTTGAATAAGTTGGTGAATGATTTAATGACTTAAAAGTCAAATTTATAAAGAAAATGGGGCTAATGAGTAATAAGCCAAAAGTATTAGGCCTTGGAAAAATTAGGCCGGGACATGGGAGTATTATAGTGCATTTATACACACTTTAAGCTTATGTTATGATTTTTACATTAGCCAAATGTTTAGGCTTGCTTTTGGAGCTTTAATGCACTTTTATGCTTTAGGAGCATAGGTTAAGGTTTTAAATTGCTTTTGAAATACCCTGAACTTAGTTATAGTGATTAAGTCATTATAATAAATAATTATGGGCCTAATAGTGCCTAGAGAATATTGGTGAAGAAAATAAAACCAAAGAAAAGAAGAAAACGCTTAAAAAGTAAAAAATGTAAAACGAGTGTTACATAACCGTAGGAGTTATGTGACCTTGACTAGGATCCTATGTGGGTTCATAAGGCTTAATTATGCCTAAATAATATGTAGAAACAAATTCTCAAAGAAAATGGATCCATAAATGGATTAAAACCACTAATGAACCTTAAAGCGCGTTTTTCGAGGAAACCGGGAAACGCGACTTTAAGCGGTTAAATAGACCCGTAATTATTTTAGTCCATCAAATTTCTATAATTAGACATTAGTAAGGGTCGGGAGCCATTAAAATTAATTAAATGAGAAAATTCCGGAAAACGGGTTCCGGTGAGTGAATAGTGTAAAAACTAGAACTTTTGGGTTATGAATTGTAAATAGCCCAAACATTTCCCTCCATTATGTAAATAAAAGGCTGGCTCCCCTCTTATATGTGTGTCACGTTTTTTGTATTCAGACTCCCCCTCTTATGCACTAAAAGAAAAAAAACAACTAAAAAGTAAACAAAAAGTAAAAAGCACTCTCTCACTCTCTCTCCTCCCCATTTCTCTCATCTCACCCATACTCACTCCTCCTATCTGAAATTATTTCTTCTTCCTCCAGCCAGTAATGGCGATTTGGAGCCCTCCACTCAGCCCTCTCTTCCTCTCCACTGTTGAAGGTGCAAACAAGTCCAATGCCACAAAAATTATACCGTTGAATTCCTCTCGTTTTGGAGATCGTTTTCCACCCTTTAAAAATCAAAAACCTCCAACTTCATCACCATGGATGTAGCCCATTTTGAAGCTTGAAGAAGAGCATTTTGGTCTCCTCCATCTCCTTGTTGTTTTAAGGTAAGAAAAAGTTCCAAAATCCATCTTTTTCTCACCTTCCCTTGCAAAACAGAAACTTCAACGTGAGCTCTTGTTTTCTTCCCCATTCCAGCCGTTCTTGACTTCCATTTTGGAGCTGGAAACCTTGCTACCTTGCTGTCCAAAAACCCCCACCTAGAAGTGCAAGGTAATGACTCCCTTAAAACCTAAACGTGTGCTTGTTCTAGGTTAGTTTAAGGGCTAGTTTCTAAGTTGGCATTATGGTGCATGTGGTGGCTGTAGCATTATCGATTTTGTGAGCCAAGAACAAGAACAAGAGGGAAAAGGAAGGAACAAGTAAAGAAGGAGAAAGGAAGCTAGCAATTCAAGGCAAATGAGCTAACCTTGAGCTAGTTTTGTATGTAGTGTGAAAACAGAATTTTATGGCTTATAAATAAGGAGATTACATTGTCTAGGTAGTGATTATGTTTGTAACACCCCAACCGCTAATACAGTCCAATCTCCTTATACAATCCAGATTCACGCAGCGGATACTTACATACTCAACGGTGGGTGATACACTGCCGTTAGTCACCCACGTGACTAACAAGGCTACTACTACTACATACAGCATCGGCCTGATGGACCGGAATCCCGAGTACTACACATCTACAAACATACTCCATTTATCAATCAAATACTACAATGCTCCATTCAACACTTTACTCCTTCACAATACCATACAATAAAACATACATAACCGAGTTTACTAGGTTCCAAATACAAATACAACGCTTCCTTCAATTTCATACATACTCATCACGAGTCTATCCACTACCCATTCCTCAGAAGGTACTTACTTCCTAAGTACAAGGGTGTACCACTTAGTACACCTCTACATTCTACTTCTACTATCCGAGTGTAGCCACCGGTCTCTTACCTTGACCATATCCGCTTCGGGTACCTGCACACTAAAAACGTTCCCCCTAGGGGGTCAGCTTTTGCTGTATATGATAACCGCATACCCCGCGTACTAGTGAGGGTACGCCGACCACTTGGTCGAATACATGCGATTGATTTCATTCAAACATACATGCATACATGCTCTTATACATAATATTACAATACATTACGCAAGGAATACAAACATACACGTCAATACACACTCTTCAATACATACATGGTAACCCATACAAGCCATCAGATACATTCTTACCTTTCCGAGATCCGCAGTCCACAATACATATACAATACATACGCAGTACATACACAATACACCATCCTTGTTAGCTCATGTTGGTCCACCCGGGTTAATCGGGTGGAGATTACTCTTTTACTCGTTCCACAGTACTTACGCATACATACTCATACTCATACTCATACATACTTACTTACTTACTCTTACTCATGTTAAGTCGTCGGGACCTCCGGCCCGGGGACTACTTCGTCCCACCACCGGGATTTACTTGACTCACCAATCCGGGATGCTACCCATTTAAGGGGTTTGGGCCGCGGACCAGTTTAAGAGTCAGGAATCGGATCCAACCTCTTGTGTCTCCTCATCCTCACGCGTGGCCGAAGCTATATCGGACTTCTACTCATTCCAATTTATTCCTTACTTATGTTAGGAGTTAGGAATTAGTAGAAGTCACACATCCAAGCCACATACACATTACATTGTTCATATACACATCCATACGCAATACGATACAATATACAAGTACACTACGAGATACAAATACACTTCATCATTATTCATATATTTCATGAATAATACAAACTAGTGTTCAAGACAATAAATATCAAGAACAACATAAGTCAAGCACAGGTAAGTGCAATATAGTCCGATTCGTGCATTTATCTTATTTAGGTGATCAAATAAGCACACAAATCAGGGTAACCAGATTAGGATACAGGGCATGAAGAAATCATACCTTTTTACCGGAATTTACTTTACCGGGTGCTCCCTTGTTCCTTTGGTTCCCTCTTGTCTCTTGATTCTTATCCACGAACCAATGACTACATGTCAAATGGTCCAATTAATACTAAGCATTACAATGCATACATAACTACTACTCCCGTACTTACCCCGTCGTCCCATTGTTTCGGTTTAACTTAATGTTCACATACTTACAATTCTCTTACTTAATTCTCCAACTCGTTTATACCTTTAATGACCCTTAAACATCTATAATTAAATATTGAATTTCTTATACTAACATTACCATTCATTACCTTTCCTTTAAAAGCCATTTAATAAGCTTAATTTACAATTTTTGGTTGGTCCGGGACCTTGTCCGGGTCTTAAGTCCCAGACCAACATGTGGTCATACTCCTCGACCTGTTTTCAATTATGGTCCGGGACATTATACATAAGGCAAGTCCCGGACCCAAGGATCTGTAAACTCTCGAACGAAATTTTAATTTGGTCCGGGTCCTTGCACATAAGTCAAGTCCCGGATCCATACTTATTGAAATTCTCGGCCTATTTTGATGGGGTGGTCCGGGTCCTTGTATGGGACTTAAGTCCCAGATCACCCTCTGTCATCAACCCTCGGTCTATTTTAATATGCTGGTCCGGGACTTAGTCCTGGACTTAAGTCCCGGACCCTGCTAAACTTTCTACAGATTTTAAGTTTTCAAAATCTGTTACAATCCAAACTTTGCCTAATTAAATTTCCATTGTTCCTACACTTAATCTCACATGTTTAAGCACCTAATTAAGCTCCTAAACATGCTCAAATCCATTACCAACTCATTACTCCTTTTCATACTAATTCTCACACCAATTCTCCACACTTCCTTTCAACACTTACACAATTCCTTCCTAGTTTTGGTTTGCTACAGATTTTAGTTCCTACTTCCCCCCATGCATATTCTCATCTCCTAATGCCATATCCAAGGCCCACAATGCATTGCCTTACCTCTCGAAGTTCAACACTCTTTTTACTAGGTCTTGCACATAAGTTCTCCTAGTCTCTCCAATACCATTCAAAACTCTTGCTACAGATTTTACATTCTTTCATTCCCATACTATAACTACCATTCCATAATTACCAAACATCTCTATTAACTCCAATACACACCTTGGTTCTCCCATTCACCAAGTCCTCCATAAATGCACACATTCCTACCAAAATTTTGCCATAGTTTACCTACAATCCTAACTTCTCCACATACACCTTTTTCATCAAATTCATTCCTAATCTAGCCACACCCTCACAAGGGTCCTACCAGCAATCAAAGCAAAACAAATCCATCTCAATACATCAATACTCCATCTCACATCAATACCAATACTCATACACAATGGACTTGGCTTCAAAGCCTACAATTCAAACACTTAGCTCACAAATACTTAAACTTCCACAACTACACTACTAATACACTAGGTTAGGTTCTTTTATTTGTTTACCCATTCCCATTACACTAATGCATTAAATTGAGCATTGAGAGAGAGTTCTTACCTTAAAGCTCTTATTTCCTACAATTCCTTTTTCAATTCTCCTCTTCCTCTCTTTCTTGCACAAATCGGTTTTTTTGGGAATGGAGTTGCCAACTCCATTCCCATCACCCAAAGCATACAAAACAAGTATAATTAATATACTAACCCTTAGATTTATGCTAACTCATTGAGATGTTTTAAACAAATTTCTAGGGTTTACCTTTTGAAGCTTTTAGGAGGGGTTTTAGCCCTTGGTTCAAGAAGGTGAATCCACCACCATTGCAAGGTTGATATTGTGCTCAAAAGAGAGAGAGAAAATGGAGTGTTACATAAGGGTAAAAATCAGTTATGAAGAGGGATGGAGAAAACATGAGTTTTTCATGAAGATTTTTACCTTAATGGAGATAGGAGACTCCAAGCTACACATTGATGCTATTTTCTTCACCAATGGGGTATACCCACGAAAATAAACTTCCTCATTTTTGAGTTTTGAAAAGAGAGAAGTGTAGAAGAGAGTGAGGGGATGAAGAATATGTACTTATTTTAGCATTTGGAGTTCAAATGAAGGTGGAGCATGCAAGAGAAGTGTGGTAGCCATTGAAGCTTTCTTTGGGGCTTCAAAATCGCCCAGCAGAGAAAGAAGGAAGGATCGGCTGGGAGAGAAGAGAGCTCACGAGAGAGAGGAGAAATGAGAGGATGAGAGGTGAGAGAAAAGGTATGTACCCTTTTTTACTTTATTTACTTTTTACTTTTTGACTCATTGTTTATTTAGCTAGTTACATGTGTGTGTGTGGGGTTATTTGGCTTAATAAAATCGGCCCACACAGTATTACTAGCTGGAGCGTTTTTTCATCTTTTACAGAAAACACTCGTTATTTTACCCGGTTTCGGTACTATTCACTAACCGGGCCCGTTTTCCGGAATTCTCTCGTTTAATTATTTTTATGGGTTATTAAGCTTCCATAAATGCTTAATAATTATTATTTAATGATTCACAATTTTTACGGGTCCGTTTGACCACTTAAAGCCATGTTCTCGGGTTTTCTCGGGAGTTGTTCCCATATATTATTTAGGTCTTATTAAGCCCTTAGAATCCATAAAATATGCTAACCGAGGTCTCATACCTCCTATGGTTATTTAACGCTTATTTAGCGTTTTTCGCTTTTTAAGCGTTTCTTTATTTCTTTGGATTTATTTTTCCTTACCAAAATTACTTAAGCATTATTAGGCTCTTAAATACCTATTAGGATAATTTTAATCGCCATATTTAAGGTCGGGGTATTTCAATCTACCCCCCTTAAGAACTTTGTCCTCAAAGTTGTTCGAAGTTATTGGATTACTATACTTACTTATTTATGCTTGCCTAATACCAAAGCCATTCATTCCTCCTCCTTACAATTCCCAAATTCTTTACTTAAGGTTTCTACATTCCATACCATACCAATGTACAATAATTACTCCAACCCATATTACTATCAACCATCCGGTTCCTCATTACAAAATTTATACATACATACATACAGTGCAAAGCTATCCCCAAAGCAATGCAATACACATCACAATCCCGCAGGCACTCAGGTCATCTCGACACAGGACTCCTCTATGTCCCGCTGCCCTTGGAATAATACAATATGCTATACTACTACTTCTCCGATATAAACTTCCAACAAGTCCTCAATCTCAAGTCTAAGGAGAATTCCTTTACAACTACTAGTTAGAAATTTTCTAAAACACACAACTCCAAATTCCAATTTATATTCACTACTTCTATCCTATGTGTGATTCTTGTGACCACTTGAGGGGAGCTTCGAGAATCATTCGACCCTGATGTGATCAGCATCAGTGTTGAACTATCTTTCCATCCCAATTTGTGTTCGGTTTCCCTTGATCTGATCAGGATCAAGTTCGACTTCCCACATCAGTTTCAAACAAACAATAATTTAATTGTTTTCATTTTCTATCTTTTTACCCTTTCTAGTCGTGATTACGAATTCATACATCTCCAACGGATGGAATCAGTCCATCAATCATTCTCACTCTACTTCCCAAATACTTTACTCCGTGGTTCAATACTTAAATGCTCATTCCATCAACCTTCACTACTTCCCTCTATTACTCTCCATCATTTCAATTATTCTAACTAGGGATTACCATACTTGTAAAATTTAGTTGTCCTCGATTCACTTCCAATAATTTACCTAGGTATACACTACACCTAGACTTCATTCATCTACTACTCTCATTCATTTCGTACTACTTCTTCAAAGGCTACAATACTTGTGGAGCTCCGTCCACTACTCGTTACTTTTCTTTTACCAATACTCTTACATGGTGTTACAAGGTAGGTATATCCATCCTATGATATTTGCATCTCTCATGCCTAATTACCACAATTTCAATATGAATGAATACTTATGTTTATTTACATAGTACCAATCATCCAATCAATTCTCATTTGTGCTATGCACATTATAGTTTATGTGTTTTATTCATAAATTCACATTATGCGGTTTTCGCTCTACCCCCCTTAAAAGAGATTACGCCCACGTAATCTACCATATGTTATTATTATTATTAAACATTGGTTTACTCAATGTTGGGTAATCTGAAGCGTTTTAGCTTCTTTACGGTTGGTTACATAATATACCCTTGTCAAAGGGTCCTAATCATAACAATGGTTTAGTCTTTGCACCAAGGATTCCTATATGAGTTTATTTAACTCATAATTAATTCGGTTCCAGCCTATTAGGCTTCAATGCATTAATAGCCATTCTACTATACTTACTAGGTATATTGTCTCCTAGCTAGGGCCCACTAGCTTCTGCTGCGCGACCCTGATAACTCGGGTTACTTACCCTTCGTGTTATCCTTAATGTGCTATACATCACCTTTTTATCCGTCTATTATGGGAATAAGGTTTACTAAACAATTGTGGTATTCTTTTATCGTATTTGAACTCAATTAGTTTTAGATTGTAACCAGCTCTCTGGTAATCTACTGCACATGCTATTCGTGCTTCCACGATTTTTTTTCATTAAGTTCCTCCGACTTATTGTCGGGTGAGGCTAAGTCACTACTTAGTTGTAGTGCTTCCTCTGGTGTCAATAGTTTCTGAATCCTACCAGTTCTTCTGGTTCAATACAAGTGTTCTTTACTTGTATGACCCTGCATTTATATGCGTCGGTCCTAGTGACTTTGTTATGTCTCCTTTCACCTTTTATTCCCATGGAATTCACATCTTGTGATTGTTAGTGTGTTTCACACTCTTCGTGCTTCTTTGGCCTCAGGCCGCACGGTCTGTTGCTAAGCTTCCTTAGCTGGCTTATGCCATGTTTGTTGGTGAAAAGAAGGGTTTACTACGGTTTACATTTTCATATCCCTAGCCATCCCATTAGATCATTAGCTGCACAAGTGCAATACCAAAACACTCAGTCATACAGAGTGCAGAGGCGTAAACGCTTGATAGTAAGTCACTTATGTGATAGGAAAGAATATTTCTGCCTGTCATCTCATACTTATACTCCGTGTCATTATCTGCTACTTTCTCATAGCGGTCGCTTGTTGCGCACCGTATTCTTACTCATTGTACAACATTGTTTTTACTGTTCCTGTTACTGTGGTAGTTCCTCTTCACTTATTGCCATTGTCATTGGCACCATTTCCTTATGGTGTACATACACTAGGAGTTTCCTGTGTTTGTGTGTATGACGGTTGTCGTAGCTTACCGCAATCTTATTATCTTCCCAATGTGGGACTTGGGTTTTATGTGTAGGTTAGCTTACCTCACATTCTATCATCATTTGTGATACAATTTGCCAAGTGTCATGGTTGATAATGGATGAAGTAATTTATCAGGTTACAAGCTCTCTTGAGCGTTGGTCATTCATGGTGTCCAATGTGCATTCGCATTGATTATTTTTGGCATTACTGTCTTCCAGTGCTGAGCATTTGTTATAGGCTCTAGCTGTGCAGTTTCACTTGTATGCATATCACCGGGACATCCCAAGAAACTTCAGCGATTTTCTGGTCCCGTTCTCTAATTGAAGAGTATTTTCTCACTGATAGGTGAAAGTTCTTGTTGAGGGGTTTGTCGCCACTCATACGTCTCATAGCAAGGTTACTATGTTAGTACCTGCTTATGTACTGCATATGGAGTATACTTACTCCTTTAAGTCGCGATGGTTTGGAATGTCTTTTCCTTGTTTCATCGCCTCTTGGCAATATGTATATGCGTAGGCTCTATTGTTATAGTAGATGGAAGCCTCTTCTAAGGGTTCGCATCTTCACCACCTTGGTGGTCTTCGATTAACGAGGGGTACTTTTCCTCGGTTTCCCGTAGTGTCCAAATGTGGCCTAGGCCAATGTTGGCATCATCACGATTCTTATGCCTCTGTGCTACCATTGCTACAGAAGGCGTGAAGGTAATTAAAAGCTTGTCAACTGTACACTATACTGATGCTCTAGTGACAGTGACACTGAGTTGGCCATTACTCCAAGCCACTCAGGATGTTGGGTTTGAGTTGATGGTCCAGTTGTTGATTTCTTCGTCGCATGAGGCAATATCTCTTGCAAGTCTTGTTATCAAATAGTGTGGGTTATGCAACCGTTAAGGTTTACATAACATAGTTGGTTGATGGCTTTTAAGCCTTATTGCTGCAAGCTATGCTCTTTGCAAGCTGCTTATACATGTTTCCACTCCATGTATACCCTGCAGACGTTATAAAGTGAGTGGTTATATTGGGTATAATTAACATAAAATAAAGAAAAGAAATTAAAAACTCAAAATAAACGTCGGGCTGCAAACAAATCCCGGTCGCAGTAGTATAGTGAAATGTAAGCGACCGGATATCGAACCACGGGACTAATATACATATTATAGTACCTAAGTGTGTCACAGGAGGGGGGATTAATTGACTTGTTTTTATAAATAAAAGGAAGGATAAAATAAACTAAATTAACAGATAAACTAAACGGGACTCTGGTTCAGATTAATATTATCTGCTCTTTCATGCTATTCCTACTGGTTTAATTATAATTGTCTGGCAAAATTCCTTTAATTATCTTAAGGACTAAGTCATAGCCTCATAAGAACTCGTTTACCAGAAATGCCCGGTCTAATCAAGGTTCGAGCACTCTTATGTAAACGGACATTAAATTCGAGGAAATATAATTGCATCTGAAAATACTAACTCATTAAATCATAATAGAGCTTTCTCCAGATTTACGGCTTAATCAACCTATCTATTTATCACCTGGTCTGATCAAAATAGACTTAGCAAGCAATTTAATAAACTCATGACATTTATTAAAAAGGCGAGAGATGAGCTTTAAGCGTAACAAACTTCATTAAATTAAAACCAGTAAAAACATTGCATAATTAATACAGAACATAATAATTATTCCCAAAGCGTACGTAAACTAGCCTAACATATTAAATAGATAGACAGAGACAAGAGTAATAGAAATCATCCATAATCACTCCGGCTCACTCTGCTATTTTGTATACGTAGGCTAGAGGTGGATTTGGTGGAATGTAAAATAAATAAAATGGAGAAGGCGGAAGGAGAGAAATGAGATGGTGTGTGAATTGGAACTCCAGAGGAACCACGGAAGGAGCCTCCGGAAGGACACTCAGTAAGGAGGAATGAAGCTCGTATTTATAGAGGAAGAAGAACAGAGCAGCAGCTCATTAGCTCACTGATTGAGCTCGATGATTGCAGCTCCCCATTGATTGCAGCTATTGATTGCGCAGGGGACAAGGCTAAAACGCGGGCGTGATTTCTGGTAGGCGCCGACTGCTTAAAGGATATGGCGGAGGCAACTTGCAGACGGAGTCGGCGAAGATAACCCGTTGATTTCCTGGACATTTAGACATGTCCGCGACATAAGTGGCGGTCTCCTCTGTCTTGTCCGCCCAGCGGTTGCCTCTCTGTCGTCCGCCTCGTATGAGGCGGTCGCCTCTGTTTCGTCCGCGACATAAGTGGCGGTACTCTCTATTCCCGTCCTCATATTATGAGGCGGTTGCCTCCATTCAGAGTGGTCCGCCCCTTATTGGGCGGTTGCATATCTTCCTTACGTGACCATCTTTTAATCCCTTATAACATATGTTGTTTTAGGTATTTTTCCTACAATTTAACACATAAAATACATCAGTTAATATAACAACATAATTATAGGAAAAAACCCTAGATAAGTGAGAAACATTACTAAAAATGCTATAATTAATAAGGTGATTAAACCCTAAAAGTCTATATGTTTTGCACTTATCAAACTTCCTCACACTTGACTTTTGCTTGTCCTCAAGCAAATAAGGAATATAATTATCTCTAAGCCTTAATAATAAAACAAGATTAAATAAGTGTAGAAGGGAATTTAGACAAAGTGACAATTGAAAGAATAATTCTGCTCTTAGAAGTAGGTTTTTATAAACAGTGAAAAAGAACAATTTAATAAAAGCACAGAAAGACTAACTGCAGAAAACAAGTTAGATTAACCTGGGATTTCCAACCAATTTCATTCTCTAACCCGGGATGACAAGGGGTGTGAAGTAATGCCTTATTCCGCAATACCTTTCAACACCACATACTCATGTTTATAAATATAAATTGCAATTTATATTTACATTTTTTTTTGAATGTGCAAATTGTATAGACAAAGCACATATTATTTATATAATATATATTTTTTTTATTGCATTATTTTTCTGTACCCCAGACTTTTCTCTCTATCCTTGTAGCGGTGTTGGGTCTTCTATCCCAGATCACGAGACCTTAGGTAGATAGGTGTTAAAGCACCCCAAAGAACTTAATAACCGGATAGACGAGGCCTGTTTTGGTTAAGAAAATTCATAAACAGCGGAGTACCTTGTCTTTATCCTTTTCTTTCCTTGACTTTCCACATATTTCCATAATCCCAAGCTAAACTAAATTGATTTTTACAATCAGCAGATCTATCATTTTTGAGTGAAATAGAGTATTTTGAAGGAAAATAATTTTACAAACTCCTAAAATAAAACCATCTTTCAGTTGTCACTTGACATAATTTCAGACACTTCTACAATTATTTTATCTCATTTTTATCAATTTTTTTTTAATTTTAGGCAGTTTAGAGTAGCAAAAAGTGAGTGTGGCATTATCGAACTACTGTCATAATTTCAGGGAAAGGTCTCTCCTTCCTCACACTTAAGAGGAGCAATGTCCTCATTGTTCAGAATTAAAATCAAGAAAAAGACCTTTCAAATTATGACAGACTCATAAAGGATTAAATAAATACGGGTTGAACATTAATAAAATAAAGGAAGAACTGAAACTCCCCTTGTATCGTAGATTGAGGAAGATATCCTTCCTCACACTTAAGCTTTGGTAGGGGTGAGACATTCCTCACACTTGAGTTTGCGCAAGTGTTCAACCGAAGATATTGAAATGCCAAAGCAACTGAGGTTGCTTTCCAAAGGTGAGTTCAGCTATATATATTCGACATAGAATTTGTTCTGAAAAGAAAATCATATATTAGCCAGCAGAACTCAAGTGGCACCAAAAGAAAATAAAAATATGATAAACATAAATAATTAGGCATAAATAACTTTAAGCAAAAATAATACAGTACTACATAAAATAAAAAAATGAAGCAAACCGAACTGTTACCTTCCAGAAGTTTGATAAGGTTTAAACAGTATAAGTCTACAAAATGTTAGTACACAACATAATAAAGTACTACATAAAATAAAACATTAAGAGTTAACAAATATTAATAAACAAAAAGCAACATAAAAACTAATATTAATAGCAACATAAATATTAATATTAAAAACAACATAAAAATTAATATTATTAACAAAGCATTAATATTTGACATAAACATTTTAACAAAATAGAAGACAAGAAGAACAAAATAATATGAAATATAAACAGAATAATTATACAACATAAATTCTGTCGAAAAATCGACAGAACCTCCCCTAAAAATCTACGATTCTCCACAATTAATTCAGTCAAACGCAAGGTAATTTAATACCGTTATCAGCCTAAATCCACATACAACAACCTATAATCATAAATTCTTTCGTTTAATAAAACAAGGCATAATACAATTGGAGAATGCTATTTTAACATAGCAAGTCTCGTATCTACATATACCTAAATTTGAAATTCATCCAAAACGACAAATTAAAGTATATTCAGTGTAGATTTAACCTTGTGTATGTATATTATGATTTTATAGAAGAAGAATCTGAGACAAAATCGCATATTAAGCTCGAATTTTCGAACGGGTCGACCTAGGGTTCGAAAGTTCAGTCCTTAATTTCTCCTAGTGTAGTTCATTATTTGTGGATTTGAAACTATAGAAACGTTAAGAATTGAAAAACAAAGATTTCGGTACTAACCTTGCGTAATTTGGTGGAGAATGAGGAAGTTGTGTTGAATTGAAGAGGAGGGGAGTTTTGTGTTGAATTGAAGAGGAGGGGAGTTGCGCGGCTTGTTCGTTCTCCTCTGTACCGGTTCGAGCTCTCTAATTTGGGGAAGAACAGATTGCAAAACGCGGCGTTTGAAGCTCTTTTTTTTTTGCGAAGTCCGTCCGCATGGTAAGTGGCGGACGAGTGTGTGGCGTCCGCACGTTAAGTGGCGGACGAGAGTGAGGCGTCCGCGAGGCGGTCTCGTCTGTGGAGTCCGCGTGGTAAGTGGCGGACAAGTGTGTGGTGTCCGCCTGTCAGGAGGCGGACACGGCCTGCATTTTTTTTTTGATTTAAACGAAACAGACTTTCGTAACATTAACAAGGTTAAAATCACAAGTTAGTAATAAAAATGACATAAATAATAAGTTAGTAGTTAATTTACATAAAATTAAATGTTAGTGAAATGGAAATTAAATGTTAGAGACAATGGAAATTAAAATGTTAGAGACAATGGAAATTAAATGACAATAATATAAGAGTCAATAATTAGATGTTAGAAGTCAGATGTCCGGAGTCCGAAGTTAGATGGCCAAAGTCAGGTGTCCAATTGCATATGTCCAATTAATATTAACAGATTATTAAATAATTAATATTAACAAAATATAGTAGACAATTAATATTAACAATAAACTAAAATAATATAGAAATAATATTAACGGAGATGAGAGAACAAAATATTTATAATTAACAGGTGAATAATCCGAGGCTTAGGAACTAGAATAAATCTAGTCCCCGGCAACGGCGCCATTTTGCAGACGTTATAAAGTGAGTGGTTATATTGGGTATAATTAACATAAAATAAAAGAAAAGAAATTAAAAACTCAAAATAAACGTCGGGCTGCAAACAAATCCCGGTCGCAGTAGTATAGTGAAATGTAAGCGACCGGATATCGAACCACGGGACTAATATACATATTATAGTACCTAAGCGTGTCACAAGAGGGGGGATTAATTGACTTGTTTTTATAAATAAAAGGAAGGATAAAATAAACTAAATTAACAGATAAACTAAACGGGACTCTGGTTCAGATTAATATTATCTGCTCTTTCATGCTATTCCTACTGGTTTAATTATAATTGTCTGGCAAAATTCCTTTAATTATCTTAAGGACTAAGTCATAGCCTCATAAGAACTCGTTTACCAGAAATGCCCGGTCTAATCAAGGTTCGAGCACTCTTATGTAAACGGACATTAAATTCGAGGAAATATAATTGCATCTGAAAATACTAACTCATTAAATCATAATAGAGCTTTCTCCAGATTTACGGCTTAATCAACCTATCTATTTATCACCTGGTCTGATCAAAATAGACTTAGCAAGCAATTTAATAAACTCATGACATTTATTAAAAGGCGAGAGATGAGCTTTAAGCGTAACAACTTCATTAAATTAAAACCAGTAAAAACATTGCATAATTAATATAGAACATAATAATTATTCCAAAGCGTACGTAAACTAGCCTAACATATTAAATAGATAGACAGAGACAAGAGTAATAGAAATCATCCGTAATCACTCCGGCTCACTCTGCTATTTTGTATACGTAGGCTAGAGGTGGATTTGGTGGAATGTAATATAAATAAAATGGAGAAGGCGGAAGGAGAGAAATGAGATGGTGTGTGAATTGGAACTCCAGAGGAACCACGGAAGGAGCCTCCGGAAGGACACTCAGTAAAGGAATGAAGCTCGTATTTATAGAGGAAGAAGAACAGAGCAGCAGCTCATAAGCTCACTGATTGAGCTCGATGATTGCAGCTCCCCATTGATTGCAGCTATTGATTGCGCAGGGGACAAGGCTGAAACGCGGGCGTGATTTCTGGTAGGCGCCGACTGCTTAAAGGATATGGCGGAGGCAACTTGCAGACGGAGTCGGCGAAGATAACCCGTTGATTTCCTGGACATTTAGACGTGTCCGCGACATAAGTGGCGGTCTCCTCTGTCTTGTCCGCCCAGCGGTTGCCTCTCTGTCGTCCGCCTCGTATGAGGCGGTCGCCTCTGTTTCGTCCGCGACATAAGTGGCGGTACTCTCTATTCCCGTCCTCATATTATGAGGCGGTTGCCTCCATTCAGAGTGGTCCGCCCCTTATTGGGCGGTTGCATATCTTCCTTACGTGGCCATCTTTTAATCCCTTATAAACATATGTTGTTTTAGGTATTTTTCCTACAATTTAACACATAAAATACATCAGTTAATATAACAACATAATTATAGGAAAAAACCCTAGATAAGTGAGAAACATTACTAAAAATGCTATAATTAATAAGGTGATTAAACCCTAAAAAGTCTATATGTTTTGCACTTATCATACCCCATAGGTTGGAGGTATTGCTAGGCTCCATGGTAAGTCGTGACATCACGCTTCCGTTCATAGGAGACCCTTTAGGCAATCTGGTGCTAATCAGTGCCTTCTTGTAGTTAGGGTATTTCCCGTTATGCGAAATCCCTCGGTCGGTGTCTAACCGAATGTTCGTTCTAGTTCCCGCGTTCTTATCATGACGCGTTGTTCGACTGTTGTCAACTCAGATACCCTTCACGGATTGCTCCTGAGTGCCGTTAGTTATGCCGTTACATCCGGCTAATGTTTATGACACGTTGTGTCCACTATATCGTCTTATGGTATTGTATTTAAGCTATCCCTTTAGGGTTATTACGTCTCCCATTCTTGGGTAGACCGTTTATACCTTCTCCTAGTGGTTTAGACAAGGTTTAATATCTTCTTCACTGATGGATTATACTTTGTGGTAATCTTGTGATTGCTCTTGGGAACTCCGTCCCGTCTGTTGAGCATTGTTGTGTTCACATTAGGCATTTGCCTTACTACGTTCAGGCTGGGTATACTTTCAGCTGTCATGTATTTGTTTGAAGTCTTTGAGACATGTCTAATGTCTATACCTGCTAGTCTGTGCTCTTGCACTTTCTAGTTCTTATTCCTTATCTCCAGATGGATTCTCTAAGTTCTTTATACTTGATCGTCTGAGGTGTCCAGTTGTTCTGGTTTGAACTTACTGATGGTCCGTAGAACGGAGTTGACTACTTCCCGTGCTTCGTACACTACATGTATACATACGTGGGGTACCATGCTGGTACGTTACCACTTACCTAACTATATGTCAGGCCTGCAAGCTCCTTCGGAGTGCGGTCGTCCCACATCCCGTAATTGGGTATACCCGTAGTGTTCGCCACATGCCTAGGTGAAGTATTCTGTCGTCAACTCCTCTTGTATCATGGTATGATACTCACCGTAATTCTGTTGGTTTGGTTTAAAAATCCAAGGTTTAAAATAAGGGTTGTGGTTTTGAAAGAAGAATTTGGTTTTGAAATCATGGTACGGTGTTAAAAGAAGTTCTTCATGGCATAGCCATGTTCGAAAACTTGACCAAGTCTAGCTTCCCGCTGACTGGTGTGTTCTAAATGTAGTGGTCAGGCCGTCAGGCCTTTCCATGGTTTCATTCTTCCAGTTTTTGGATGTCTATCCCTGTAGTCGCTTCATCGCTATCACGGTACATTACTATGTACCTGTGGTATGTTAAAAGTCCTCCGGAATGCTCCCGTTATTACTGCACTTGCCGTGGTAAGTGCGTGGTACTAGTGGTTTTTGGGTAAGACGATACCGGTCACGATATGGTTTCCACTGGTACTTGATAGTCCTGTTGACTCTTCCTCTGCTCTTATTGATCATTTACTCAGGTTAATTAGTCTCCTGAGTAATTTCTCAGTAACTGACATGGCTGTCGTTGATCAGGGTACCTCTCCAATCCTTGGAGATTCCCCTTTTAATTTGGTTGTGTTCTTCCTTGTTGCTCGTTCCCACGCGTTTGCTGTGGTTACTGAGCCTGAGTTGGTTTAGGCACTACGGTTGTAGTTGCGTTAGATTATATCTTGTGAATGTTATTGTAGCTGTCTGAGCTATGTTGGCCAGGTTTTGTACCTTTTTGGCGTTGTAGCTTTGGAGTCAATCACTCTCGACTATGTCCTTAGCCAGCTAGCATACCATTGGTGGTGTTGCTTGGCTATTACTGCTGTCCCCGCAGACTTGTGTCTCGGGTTCCATTACTGCTCCTTTTCCTTTTCGTTGCACGGTTAGTGCTTCCTTTCTTGCTGCTGGTTGTTTAGCTAGGACATGCGACTGCTAAGCATGTCGCCCCATGCTGTTGTAAGTTATAGCCTCGTTCTGGTTGGAGTGCTCATTCAACCGCTATTGAGTGCGGGTAATGTTGTTCAACCGGGATCCTCTCCGGGTCTTCCATTTCTTGGAATCTACTATATGTCAAGTTCATTCCTCTTGTAGGAATATCTCATTACTGCCAGATCGGGATTTCCCGAGTATGAGAGGGCTTTTCCTCTCTCCGGCGTCCTTTCCCAAGTTATACAATGGGGATGCGGTGGGCGGGACTGGTATTGTAGGTATCCGGTACTCACCGGGAGTTCCTAATTAGCATCTCTCTAATGCTATCACTCAGCCCTTAGCCCTAAGCTTCTAATTCCTAACTCGGTATTTCCTAAACTCGTATTCCCAGTCATTAGAGCGATACTTCGCTCTGATACCACTTTTTGTAACACCCCTACCGCTAATACAGTCCAATCTCCTTATAAATCCAGATTCACGCAGCTGATACTTACATACTCACGGTGGGTGATACACTGCCGTTAGTCACCGACGTGACTAACAAGGCTACTACTACTACATACAACATCGGTCTGATGGACCGGAATCCCGAGTACTACACATCTACAACATACTCCATTTTCAATCAACACTACAATGCCTCCATTCAACACTTTACTCCTTCACAATACCATACAATACAACATACATAACCGAGTTTACTAGGTTCCAAATACAAATACAACGCTTCCTTCAATTTCATACATACTCATCACGAGTCTATCCACTACCCATTCCTCACAATGGTACTTACTTCCTAAGTACAAGGGTGTACCACTTAGTACACCTCTACATTCTACTTCTACTATCCGAGTGTCCACCGTCTCTTACCTTGACCATATCCGCTTCGGGTACCTGCACACTAAAAACGTTCCCCTAGGGGGTCAGCTTTCGCTGCATATGATAACCGCATACCCCGCGTACTATGAGGTACGCCGACCACTTGGTCGAATACATGCGATTGATTTCATTCAAACATACATGCATACATGCGGCTCTTATACATAATATTACAATACATTACGCAAGGAATACATACATACACGTCAATACAAACTCTTCAATACATACATGGTAACCCATACAAGCCATCAAATACATTCTTACCTTTCTGAGATCCGCAGTCCACAATACATATACAATACATATGCAGTACATACACAATGCACCATCCTTGTTAGCTCATGTTGGTCCACCGGGTTAATCGGGTGGAGATTACTCTTTTACTCGTTCCACAGTACTTACGCATACATACTCATACTCATACATACTTACTTACTTACTTACTCTTACTCATGTTAAGTCGTCGGGACCTCCGGCCCGGGGACTACTCCGTCCCACCACCGGGATTTACTTGACTCACCAATCTGGGATGCTACCCATTTAAGGGGTTTGGGCCGCGGACCAGTTTAAGAGTCAGGAATCGGATCCAACCTCTTGTGTCTCCTCATCCTCACGCGTGGCCGAAGCTATATCGGACTTCTACTCATTCCAATTTATTCCTTACTTATGTTAGGAGTTAGGTAGTTAGGAATTAGTAGAAGTCACACATCCAAGCCACATACACATTACATTGTTCATATACACATCCATACGCAATACAATACAATATACAAGTACACTACGAGATACAAATACACTTCATCATTATTCATATATTTCATGAATTATACAAACTAGTGTTCAAGACAATAAATATCAAGAACAACATAAGTCAAGCACAGGTAAGTGCAATATAGTCCGATTCGTACATTTATCTTATTTAGGTGATCAAATAAGCACACAAATCAGGGTAACCAGATTAGGATACAGGGCATGAAGAAATCATACCTTTTTACCGGAATTTACTTTACCGGGTGCTCCCTTGTTCCTTTGGTTCCCTCTTGTCTCTTGATTCTTATCCACGAACCAATGACTACATGTCAAATGGTCCAATTACTAAGCATTACAATGCATACATAACTACTACTCCCGTACTTACCCCGTCGTCCCATTGTTTCGGTTTAACTTAATGTTCACATACTTACAATTCTCTTACTTAATTCTTCAACTCGTTTATACCTTTAATGACCCTTAAACATCTATAATTAAATATTGAATTTCTTATACTAACATTACCATTCATTACCTTTCCTTAAAAGCCATTTAATAAGCTTAATTTTACAATATTTGGTTGGTCCGGGACCTTGTCCGGGTCATAAGTCCCGGACCAACATGTGGTCATACTCCTCGGCCTGTTTTCAATTATGGTCCGGGACATTATACATAAGGCAAGTCCCGAACCCAAGGCTCTGTAAACTCTCGAACGAAATTTTAATTTGGTCCGGGTCCTTGCACATAAGTCAAGTCCTGGATCCATACTTATTGAAATTCTCAGCCTATTTTGATGGGGTGGTCCGGGTCCTTGTATGGGACTTAAGTCCCGGATCACCCTCTGTCATCAACCCTCGGTCTGTTTTAATATGCTGGTCCGGGACTTAGTCCTGGACTTAAGTCCCGGACCCTGCTAAACTTTCTACAGATTTTAAGTTTTCAAAATCTGTTACAATCCAAACTTTGCCTAATTAAATTCCCATTGTTCCTACACTTAATCTCACATGTTTAAGCACCTAATTAAGCTCCTAAACATGCTCAAATCCATTACCAACTCATTACTCCTTTTCATACTAATTCTCACACCAATTCTCCACACTTCCTTTCAACACTTACACAATTCCTTCCTAGTTTTGGTTTGTTACAGATTTTAGTTCCTACTTCCCCCATGCATATTCTCATCTCCTAATGCCATATCCAAGGCCCACAATGCATTGCCTTACCTCTCCAAGTTCAACACTCTTTTTACTAGGTCTTGCACATAAGTTCTCCTAGTCTCTCCAATACCATTCAAAACTCTTGCTACAGATTTTACATTCTTTCATTCCCATACTATAACTACCATTCCATAATTACCAAACATCTCTATTAACTCCAATACACACCTTGGTTCTCCCATTCACCAAGTCATCCATAAATGCACATATTCACACAAAATTTTGTCATAGTTTACCTACAATCCTAACTTCTCCACATACACACTTTTTCATCAAATTCATTCCTAATCTAGCCACACCCTCACAAGGGTCCTACCAGCAATCAAAGTAACACAAATCCATCTCAATACATCAATACTCCATCTCACAACAATACCAATACTCATACACAATGGACTTGGCTTCAAAGCCTACAATTCAAACACTTAGCTCACAAATACTTAAACTTCCACAACTACACTACTAATATACTAGGTTAGGTTCTTTTATTTGTTTACCCATTCCCATTACACTAATGCATTAAATTGAGCATTGAGAGAGAGCTCTTACCTTAAAGCTCTTATTTCCTACAATTCCTTTTTCAATTCTCCTCTTCCTCTCTTTCTTGCACAAATCGGTTTTTGGGGAATGGAGTTGCCAACTCCATTCCCATCACCCAAAGCATACAAAACAAGTATAATTAATATACTAACCCTTAGATTTATGCTAACTCATTGAGATGTTTTAAATAAATTTCTAGGGTTTACCTTTTGAAGCTTTTAGGAGGGGTTTTAGCCCTTGGTTCAAGAAGGTGAATCCACCACCATTGCAAGGTTGATATTGTGCTCAAAAGAGAGAGAGAAAATGGAGTGTTACATAAGGGTAAAAATCGGTTATGAAGAGGGATGGAGAAAACATGAGTTTTTCATAAAGATTTTTACCTTAATGGAGAGAGGAGACTCCAAGCTACACATTGATGCTATTTTCTTCACAATGGGGTATACCCACGAAAATAAACTTCCTCATTTTTGAGTTTTGAAAGAGAGAAGTGTAGATGAGAGTGAGGGGATGAAGAATATGTACTTATTTTAGCATTTGAAGTTCAAATGAAGGTGGAGCATGCAAGAGAAGTGTGGTAGCCATTGAAGCTTTCTTTGGAGCTTCAAAATCACCCAGCAGAGAAAGAAGGAAGGGGATCGGCTGGGAGAGAAAAGAGCTCACGAGAGAGAGGAGAAATGAGAGGATGGAAGGTGAGAGAAAAGGTATGTACCCTTTTTTACTTTATTTACTTTTTGCTTTTTGACTCATTGTTTATTTAGCTAGTTACATGTGTGTGGTGTGTGGGGTTATTTGGCTTAATAAAATCGGCCCACACAGTATTACTAGCTGGAGCGTTTTTTCATCTTTTACAGAAAACGCTCGTTATTTTACCCGGTTTCGGTACTATTCACTAACCGGGCCCGTTTTCCGGAATTTTTCGTTTATTATTTTTATGGGTTATTAAGCTTCCATAAATGCTTAATAATTATTATTTAATGATTCACAATTTTTACGGGTCCGTTTGACCACTTAAAGCCACGTTCTCGGGTTTTCTCGAAAAACGTGCGCTAAAGCTCTATTAGCGTTTTAATGTATTATTTGGATCTGTTTTCTTCGGGAGTTGTTCCCATATATTATTTAGGTCTTATTAAGCCCTTAGAATCCATAAAATATGCTAACCGAGGTCTCATACCTCCTATGGTTATTTAACGCTTATTTAGCGTTTTTTTTCGTTTTTTAAGCGTTTCTTTATTTCTTTGGATTTATTTTCCTTACCAAAATTACTTAAGCATTATTAGGCTCTTAAATACCTATTAGGATAAATTTAATCGTCATATTTAAGGTCGGGGTATTTCATTGTTGTTGTACATTAAGTAAAATATTGAGGTATATAAGGGTGGTTTAATGATGGTTAAAGGCTTGGAATCCAAAAGGAAGTAAATGTGTATGTGCAGGAAGCAATTTGTTGTGGTGTGTAGAATAATGTGAATATTGGAAATTGATTTGGTGGGCTGAATTTTGTATGTGGGCAATGCTAAATTTATAGGGGAAACTCTGTCGAAATTGCTCTAGGAATTGGATGACTTAAGGGTGCTGATGAGGAGGAAAGAACCTAGTATAACTAAGTGTCTTTTGAGGTAAAACTTGAGTAGTTAATCACCTTGGGATTTGATTGAGTAGAAGTGTGTATTTGGGTAAGACCTGAAACGGAGGTAATGCAATGAGCATTGGTAGTGCAGTAATTGTAGGACCATGAGTTGGTGAAAAGAAGTAGAGCATAAACCTGTAGCACGAGTTTAAGAGAGTTAAGAGTGAAAAATGGTGTAAGGAAACCAAGAAATGTGTGATGAGTTTAAGGAATGAATTAAGGGAGTTTTAGAGTGTTGATGTAGTGCTAAAACATGCTAGAGTTCATGTGGGAATATTGGCAAAGAAACAGGCAAAGGATTGAAGTGAGAACAGAGCTTAAAAAACTATAAATTTGCAACAGACTGAATTCGTAGTGGTTTGCAAACAAGTACGCAAACAAATACACAAACATGTACGCAAACAAGTATGCAACAGAAACTCTCGCTGAAGGATGGTCCGGGTTTGCAAACAAGTACACAAACCCAGACCACCTCAAAAACTTGACAGAAACTCTCGCTGAAGGATGGTCCAGGTTTGCAAACAAGTACACAAACCCGAACCACCTTAAAAACTTGACAGAAACGTGTCTGAAGAGATGGTCCGGGTTGTAACCCCGGACACAAACCCGGACCACCCCAAAAATTCACCAGAATGTGTTTTAATACATTTTAACGGTGGGGATTTTAATGGTAATGGTATTATAAGGTAATTAAGATTTGATTAATGATGTTTAATGGTCATTAAGGGTATAAACAAGCTTGGGAAGTAATGAAAAGTAAGTAACTTAGGTGGATGATTTTGATTTGTAAGGAATTAGTAAATGTAAACCGAGAAACGTTAGAAATGTAATGAGTGAGGTTAATTATAGTTAATTAACCACCCGATTCTATATATGTTATAGGATTCGAATAGTCGAACACCAAAGGGAAGTCGGTGAGTCCAAGTCAACGGTGAACGGTATGATTTTCTCATGCCCTGTATCCTAACCTGGTTACTCTGATTTGTGTGCTTATTTGACCACCTAAATAAGATAAATGCATGAATCAGATTTTAATGCACTTACTTGTGCTTGTTTTATATTGTTCTTGTTATATTGCCTTGAACATTTAGTTTGTATAATTCATGAAATGAATGGATGAGAATGAAGTGTATGTGTATCCTGTTGTGTACTTGTGTAATGTATTAACTCTTGGTATGGAGGTAACGACTTCTACTAATTCCTAACCATCTAACTCCTAACTTGAGTATTGAGTAAAATGGAATGAGTAGAAGTCCGATATAGTTTCGGCCACACGTGAGGATGAGGAGACACAAGAGGTTGGATCCGATTCCTGGCCTGAATCCTTTCTATGGACCAAACCCCTTAAATGGGTAGCATCCTAGATCGGTGAGCCACCCTAAAGCCCGGTGGTGGGACGGTGTAGTCTCTGCCCGAAGGTCATACCGAGTTGACTTGAGTAAGTAAGTAAGTAAGTAAAGAATTGTATGAGTAATGGTCTTGGCTAGTGTAAGCCATTGACCTTGAGTAAAAGAGTAATGTACACCCGATTAACCCTGGTGGGTAAAGAAGCTAACAAGTACTGTGTAAGTATTGGAGAAGTGTATCTCCGTATTCCGGTAAGTATTGATTGGTTGACTTGTAATGTCTTCCTTGTATGCATTGAATGTATGTATGTTTTGTAAAATGTATGTATTGTATTGTATTGTATAAGAGCATGTATGTATGTATGAATAAAACAAACCGCATGTATTCTACCAAGTAGTCGGCGTACCTTCGCTAGTACGCGGGGTATGCAAATTTCATATGCAGCGTTTCGCTGAGCCCCTTGGGGCACTGTTTTTATTTTCCAGGTACCCGAAGCTGATATGGTCTTTGTAAGAGACCGGCGGTTATGCTTAGATAGCTAGGGATGAATTGTAGATAGTAAAGAATTGTATAAGGCTTGTTGCCTGTGAAGTGTCGGTGTACCAAGGGGTACACCAGTATGTATTCGGGAAGTATGTGGATTTGTGAGGAATGGGTAGGACGTTAGATTCTTAGTGAGTATGTATGGACATGTGAAAAATGTTATACTTGGGTATTGTACTTAGAAAACTCGGTATATTGTATGGTAATAATGAACAATGTATTGAATGGAGAATGGTTGTACTTGGTTTGTAATTGAAGTATGGATTGTATTTGTTTTAGTACTCGGGTATTCCGGTCCATCAGACCGATGCTGTAGTAGAAGTAAACCTTGTTAGTCACGTGGGTGGCTAACGGCATTGTATCACCCGCCAATGAGTATGAATTATCCGCTGCATAAGTATGGAAGTACGAGGTGATTGGACGGTATGACAGTATAGTATTAGTGGTAGGGTGTTACAAAAAGTGATATTAGAGTGAAGTATCGCTCTGATGACTGAAAATACCGAGTTTAGGAAATACCGAGTTAGAAATTAGAAGCCAAGGGCTAAGGGCTGAATGATAGCTTGAGAGATACGCTAGTTAGGAACTCCCGGTGTGTACCGAATACCTACAACATCAGACCCGCCCTCCACATCCCCATTGTATAACTTGGGAAGAACGCCAGAGAGAAGGAAAGTCCTCTCACACTCGGGAAAACCCGATCTGGCAGTTGTGAAATAATCCTACAGGAAACAAGAACCTATCATATAGTAGATTCCAAGAGTTGGAAATCCCGGAGATAGTCCCCGGTCGAACAACAATATCCGCCCTTAATAGCGGTAAAATGAGAATCCATACCAAAAGGAGACTGGAAATTATGACAGCACGGGGCGACCTGCTTAGCAGCCGCAAGAACCTGGCTGGTTAAGCAGCAGTAGGAAGAGAAGCACTAAGCGTGCAGCGAAGCGGAAAAAGGAGCAGTAACAAAACCCAAGACACAAGTCTGCGGGACAATAAAAGCTAGATAATACCACCAATGGTATACCAATGACTAAGGACATAGTCCGGAGTGGTTAGCTCCAAAACTACAACGCTAAAGAGGTTACAATACCTGGCCAGTATGCTTAGACAGCTACGAGAACGTACTTGGGATATAATCCGACAGGACTACAGTAGTAGTGCCTAAACAAGCTAAGGCTCGGTAACCACGGTAAATGTGTGGGAACGAGCAACAAGGAGAACATAGAACAATAAATAGGGATCTTCAATGATTGGAGAAGCACCCTGATCTATGACAGCCACGTCAGATCACTGAGAAGTTACTCAGAAGACTGATTAACCTAAGTAAGAGATCCGCTGATCAAGGGAAGAGCCAACAAGGTTATCGAATACGCGAGGAAACCATGCCGTGATCGGTATAGGTTAACCCCAAAACTACCAGTACCACGCACTTGCCACGGCAAGTGCAGTAAGAACAGGAACATGTAGAGGAACTCTAACAAACACCAAGTACTTAGTGAAGTACCAGGATGGAGACGGGAGAAAGTATAGGATCGCAAATCCTAATGACTCGAATAAAAAACCTTGGAAAGGCCTAACGGCCTAACAATTACATCTAGGAACATACAGTCAGCGGGAAGCTAGACTCGGTAGAACCAACCGGCATTGAAATGCCAAGAAGATTTCTATTCTTTTAAACCCAAATCTTTTCTTTCAAAACCCAAAACATTTCTTTTAAAACCCTAGATTTTAAAACCAAATCAAAGATTCACAATAAGATAACAAAGGACGATATAAGAGGAGCTGACAACAGAATACTCCACCTAGGCGTGTGACTAACACTACGGGTGTACACAAATGAGATGTGGGACGACTGCACTCCGATAGGAGCTTGCGGCCCGACAGACCTACTTGTAGGATAGTTGGGTAAGTAGCGATGTATCAGTAAGGTACCCCACACATGTATACAAGTGGTGTACGGAACACGAGGAGTAGTTGGCTCCGTTCTATGGACCGTAAGTAAGTTCAAACCAGAACAGCTGGACACCTCAAACGATCAAGGAGAAGGAACTCAGCTAGGTAACGAGTAAAAGGAACTCAGAGAATTCATCTGAGGATAAGGAATAAGAATTAGGAAGTGCAAAGAGCACATAATAATAAGTATAGACATTTTATATGTCTCAAAGATATCAAAACAAATACATGACAGCTGGAAGGGATACCCAGCCTAAACACAGTAACGCAAATGCCGAACGTTAACAGAACGATGTTCGACAAATGGGACAGAGTTCCCAAGAAAATTACAAAGACTACCAGGGAGCATAATTCATCATTGGAAAAGGTGTTAAACCCAATCAAGAACACTAGGAGAAAGCATTGATGGTAACCCCCTACAATGGGAGACATTGAAAGCCTAAACAGGAAGGTTCAGTATATGTACCGCAAGCAGTATATTGGCTAAAAACACTCATGATGAGTGGCCTGGTATATTGGTGTAACTTAATAACACCCAGGAGCAATCCTTGAAGGGTGTCTGATTCAACAATAGTTGAGCGAAGTTCCACGATAAGAACCCGGGAGCTAAATGAACACTCAATTAGAACACCGAAAGGATTTCACCTAACGGGAAATACCCTAAATAATCAAGGGGCATGATTAATGCTAGATTGTCTAAGGGGCCTTACATGGGCGGAAGCGTAATGGAACGACCTTGCCATGGAGCCCAGTAGTACCTCCAACCCTACGATGGTATGCAAGGAGGTGGAGGTGGAAACATGTATAAACAGCCTGTAAGGAGCATAGCTCGCACAAATAAGGCTTAAAAGCCATAAACCAACTACGTCATGTAAATTTAAATGGTTGCAAACCCACGTTAAATGATAAGAAGAACTGCCGCGAATGGCAAGTGGAGAAATGTTATTTCCTACAATGAGCAGAACGACAATCGAATCGCTCAATTTGAACTCAATATAATGAGTGGCTTGGAGTAATGGATACCTCAGTGTCACTGTCACTAGGGCATCAGCCTAGTATACAGTTGACGAGGCTTTAATTGCCTTTCATGCCTTCCATAGTAACAGTAGCACAGAGGCATAAGAATCTAAATGATGACAACGCCAATCCAGCCACACTGGGCACTACGAGAAATTAGAGGAGTGAATGTACCACTCATTACCATAAGGCCGCTAATGCGGGGACAGCTTGAACAGGGAAGTGAAATTCCCAAACTAGTAGGAATAGGAAGGATCTTTGATAGTAACGGTTGAAAACTGAAAGAGTAGTCGGACTAGAAGCAAACATCAAACGAATACGCTCAAAGAGCATGGTGAATAAAGGAGTAGTACACTCTGTAGTTAACCAAGCAAACAAAGAACCATTATATAAGTGGTGGAAGTACTTGAGCAGAGGCTAACACAATTAGACCCTGTCATGAGGCTTATAAGTGAAAATAAACCCCTCAATATGAGCTTTCACTTAGCGGGTGATGGAACACCCTTATATTAGGGAACGGGACCAGTAACCCTTGGAGTTTCCTTGGGATGTCCCAATGATGTGCATTGAAGAAGAAAGGATGCACGACCAGACCCTACACCCAATGCCCAAAGTAGAAGGCATGAACGTCAAAAATAAGCTATATGAGTGCGTATTTGGATACATCAAATGACCAACACGCAAAGGAGCTGGTGATCCAACAAATTACTTCATCCTTGGTCAACCAAGTCACATGGTAAATGATGTTATATGTGATGTGAGAATGTGAGGTAAGCTAACCTACACATGAACCCAAATGGGAAGAAGAACAAATCTTCACATTGAGGTAACGACATTACGGTTATACTACAACAACCGCTAACACATGAATCTAGAAAACTTCTAGTGTGTTTACACCACGAGGGAATTGAATACAAATGTTGAAATACCCCTAAATTAATTTAAATTAATTTAATTAATTTAGGGGATTTCTTTTATTAAAACCTTAATAATATATAAGGATAAATTATTATATGGAATTATGAATATTAAATTATTATATGGAATTATGAATATTAAATTATATATGGAATTATGAATAGTAAATTATTATATGGGGTTGTGAAATTTATTTAGGGGTTTTCTTCTATTTAACCCTAATTATTATACATTATTATATGGTATTATGAATTTAATAATAAGATTTATAAGTCAATAAATCTTGGGAAATTATTAAACACTCCATATATATTATAAAGATTTTGGGAAGTGTTGGAACAATGTTTTGAAATATAAAAGTCAATATAAAATTCTAGAAACCTTAAAGCTTATTAAGCCTTGCTAGAGTTGACTTTTTGAGAATGGTCAAACCAGGTCATGAAACCTATACCAATAAATAGGTTATGAAAAACCATGAAGATCGATAAAAAGAACGTCAAAAACGGATCATCCTAGCCAAAGTTATGCTAGATTGAAGTTTTGAATCAAAATTTTAAGAGATGCCACGTGTCACTCTGTAATGGGTCGCCCACACTTAGCCGATTTCTTCCCTGATTTTCGTAACCGAATTCCCTTACTTTGCCCTAACTTTAGACGGCTGTAACTTTCACATCCCTCAATATTTTTCCATGCCGTCTTCACCATTCTCTTCTACTACAATTCCTCTTTCCAACCATTACTCACACATACCCTAATTCATTATACATCAGCCGGAAATTCGATCCAAAGTAGCCATCTTGCAAAACCGAAACTGCAGTTTTCCAGTTTCTCTTCGAATTCAGGTAACTTCGACTAGCCATAACTTCTTCGTTTCTCAGCCAAATTCCATGTTCTTTAGCTCGTTTTGAAGAGCTCTAATCCCTCTATAACTTCATGTTGATGACCAAAGCCAATTACAAACCGTTTGTAAGAGAGAGGTGTCTAAAGTTTCGAATTCATCACAGCATAAAATCACAGTTTTCTTTCCAGAAAACGTAAGGTAAACTCGCAACTTCTGGCTTCGATTTCTTCTGTGTGATGCGATTTAGGATTAGTGCTTGCTATCATTGTGTAGATCTACAATTCTTCTTTCCAATGAGCCCTTACTCAGTATCTAACTCGTTTTATACTGCTAGTTATAGATCCGAAAAGTCGGCACCACGAACTGATTAAAGTTCGAGCCTTTTCCAGTTTCCGGTTTTCGAATTCACCAAATTCGCACAATCCGGTGAGTCTCCGACCAAATTTTTCCGATATTGTTGTTCGTAGTTGTTAATTCGACCTAACCCATGTTTCAATTGTGTCAATTACGCTCTAGATTAGGAGAATTTGACGATTTAATAACCGAATCGTATCCTGTTCGAATATAAACCCTAACTCTCGTATTAACCTCGAATCTTGATGAATACTACATGAAAATTGGGGAAATCGGTACCATTAGAACCGGAATTCGATTTCGAATCCATAGAACAAAAACCATTCGATTTCGTTCTGTAGATTAGGAGATATAAGCAGATTAGTACTCGGTTTCGATATTGAGTTCTCTGAAGAACTCGCGCAGCAGGAGCCGTTCGATCTCAGTTAATAGAGATGGACGGCCACGATTAAAACACACGATTTTAAATGTATAAGTCTTTATATAGTTTCCAGGAATAAACCCTAACTTGTTTAATTAATTTAAGTACCTTCCCGAATGTATTTTGACTTGAAATTTTAACCATAGATTCCTTATTTTATGTAGTTTATTTTGATGTAAATTATTAAGGATTTGGAGTTTTTAAACATAAGTTATGATTTTTACAAGTTACGGCTTTTCTGGAATTATTTGGATAAATAAAAAGATATTTTTATGAAATAAAATTTTATAATATGTCTAAAATGTTATAGTTACTGTATACTAAATTTGAGAATTTTTGGGCAATGGTAAAGGGTTTTAAAAATTGTGTTTGTGAGTTTTTCATAAGAATAACCTATAATATAAAGTTTTTAATGTAATCAAAAATTAAAGTAAGGTTTGTTAATTAACTTTTAAGCTGGGGATAATAAAGGGAACTAAATTAGCATTATATAACAGTAAGTTAAAAATGTTTTGTATCAGCTATCAAGAGAAGTGAAATTATTTACATATATGTATAAATACTTACTTAAGTAGAAACTTATATAAATTAAGGAATTCAATTATCCTACATTTTATTTACTATATTATATGGGAGTTAACATTTAAATAAACTAAGGAACAAATATATATATTATGTTTACGCATTTATAAAAGGGAATTAAGAAGTAACTTATAGAGAATCAAGGAATTTAACTAAACTACATTTTATTTATTATATATAATATGGAAGCTAATATGTTTAACTAAAACTAAGGGAAATACTTTATGTTATAAACCACAAATCAGTTTTGGATATGTCTAAAAGATATTAGATATAATTAAATACAATAGAATTTCTTAAAGAGTGTTCTGGATAAATCTTAATATATGTAGGTATATGTATATGTATATATATATATTTAAGTACAATAAAAATAGATAAAGGAAATAACATTCCTTGTGAGAAATATAATAGGAAGGATATATATATATATACGATAAATAAATAAATAAAAGAATAAAATACCTTATAGAAATATAATATGAAGGAATTAATGAGTTAAACTAAACCTCTACATGATACTAATAAAAGAATATTATATGAGTTGGTATTAATTTATGGTTATAGGTTGAGTTTTTAGTTATCTTTGAGTTCCTAAGATTTATATAAACCGTATTTAAAACACATGTATTTATTTAGTCAATAACCACAATGTAAATTTATAATTTGGTTAAGGAATTAATAAGTTGAGATTTAGGAGTATTTGGAATTAGTTTACATAAAGTGTTACACAAATAGATCTTATTATATAATTAATAATAAAATGAATGAAATACTTTTACATTTAAATGTTCTTATTATATAAACAATAATAAAATAAATGAGTTACTTTGACATCTAAATGTGAAGAGGATAAATAAGTCTAGATTAATTATTTCTTAATATTTATAGTATTGAGTAATAACTTAATATTTTAAGATAGAATCATTAAAAGGATTATGATATAAACTATATTAAACTATGATTTGGGAATTTATCTAAATAATAATCCTTAAGTTTCTTGGCATTAGATAAGCCATATGAAATACATTTGTAACGTTGTTACCAATACTTAGGATGTGAGTTTATAAATAAGTGATGTACATAATAGTTAAAGATTTACAAAAAGGTTTGCAAATAGAAATTTGATACTTAAAATCATTGAACCTTTAACTAGATGAAACTAGGTTACATAAGATATTATATTAATATACTTTACGGTGATGGGAAGTAATGATGGGTTATTTGAATATAAAATATGAGAATTTTCATAATAGATTATCTTATTTAAATAATTAACAATTTTGCTTATGAACTAGAATTTAATTCTTTGATAAATTCTACTCTATGTAGATATATTGTTCATCCTAGATACAATAAAGGAAATTAATTTATTAGGTTATTCCTTTGAAACCTTAGGTTTTGTAAAACAATTTAAAACGTATTTAAGGCTTAAGTTTATTGAAGTTTAGTACAAAGGATTATACATAGTTTATAGAGAGTATGTGTGTAAAAAATAAAACATTTAGGGGACAAAGGTATTAAGCTTAAGGGTGATTATTGAGATTCTAAGACTAACTGAGTAATATAAATACACTTAAGATAAAGGTATTAATGTGAGAACTACGGTTAAGTATTAGTAGTGGATAAGAGTGAGGAATCTATTTAAGTTTGACTTAGGGCATAAGTTGTTGATGATAGATTACCTTTAATATTCTTCAGAGTACTGTTGATTGTTTGCGCAAGTTGATTAGAACTGCTACAACGTTACCCAGGTACGATTTCTCGTACTCAGCTTGTTGTGTTTGGCCTTTATGGAATGTTTTGTACGATTTCTCGTACTCAGCTTGATGTGTTTTGGACTTTATGGAATGTGTTGTACGATTTCTCGTACTCCGATATTTTGATGGTTGACTTGTGGAATGTTTGGGAAACGCTAACTGACTTTAAGAGGATTTTCTAAGAGGAAAAAAATGGTTGTGTGACTAACTCAGCTTGTGTGACTAACTGAGCCTTGGATGTGGAACTCACTTGGGTATTGGTTTCTTCTACTTGGTTGCCCGTTAGGCATTGGCTGCTTAGGGTTTACGCTTCTGCACTCTGTAGGACTGAGTGTTTTGGTATTGCTCTGGGTAGTTGGTGATCTAGCGGGATTATTGGAAAAGGTCAATCTTGGGAATCTTTCTTTCGACGTGCGCGCGTCTTTAATGTGAACAGTAGGGGGCTGTATATCCCTCGCCCATAGGGGCATGATATTAAACAGTAAAGGGCTGTATATCCCTTGTCCCGAGAGGACGTAGTTAACAGTAGGGGCTGTATATCCCCTGTCCTTAATGGACGTTCTTGGCGGTGGGGGCCATCTCTCCCAGTTGGTTTCATTCCATTCTTGAGTTGCTGGTTTTGGTTTTCTCTCATTCATTCCTAGTCCTTTGTGGCTATCTGGTTTTTCTACTCCTAACGGGAATTGGTTCTAACATCAACAATGGATGCTTGCTAACTATGTGGTGTGACTACTTAAGTGGATGACTTGGTTTGGAATTTCTTTATCTTTGTCTTTTTTCCTTTCTCTTTAAACTTGATTGTTTTGAAGTGTTTTATCTCTGTTTACTTTCAAGAGTTTATTTTCATGTTACTATTTATTTTGAAGAGTTATGTTTTATAAGTTGTTTTTGGAGAATTGTACCAGTTCCATTCCAGGGAACTGACCGCCCCTTTTGGGGTGGGCTGCTTGGTTTCATCTTGCAGGTGGAAAAGAATTTGGTTTCTGCTTGGTAGTTTCATTGAATTTGTTTACAGGACCATGGAGAGATGAGATGAGCGTTTGGGATGGGACTAGGTTTTGTGGAAGCGAATGTGTTTTTGTTATGTTTTGTGAAGTTTTCTCGAGTTCAGACCGTAACTTAGTTAATTGTAAAGGTTGTAATTGGTGAGGTTGTACGGGTGTTTGGAGCCCGATGGTCTGTAACACCTTAGAAAACTTCTAGTGTGTTTTACCACGAGGGAATTGAATACAAATGTAACATTGGAGCGTACAAGTTGGGGAATGGTGTCAACGGCAATGGCCATGAGTAAAGACAAGCTACCACAGTAGCAGAGGCCGTGAGAACGATGTTGTATAACTAGTAAGAACATGGTGCACAACAAGCGACCACTATGAGAATGTAGTTAGACCATAATATGGGAAACAAACCATGAGCTGGACTCAACGAGGTCGAGATGCAGGAATTGGTAGATAAACTGGGCATGGAAGCCTACAGCCTTAACCACATAACAAGTATCACACAAGGAACGCATTGTTCATTCCTAATGCAACTTCATAAGGAACTGAAAGCGTATACCTAGTGGATCAACTCAATAAGAGGAGTAATAACTTGGGGCATGAGTACTCGATTGCTGAACAACTAACCGTACTAAATGCAGAGGATTTGTAAACGCAACAGTGAACATGGCGCAAGCCAGTGTAAGCGTAAACTTAGTAACAAACCGTGCGGCCTTTCGGCCAAAGATGCACGAGGAACATTGGTAATGCCAACAATCACAACCTGTGAATTCCACTGGAATAAAAGCAGAAACGAAAACAATGAGCGCTATGAGGATCGATGCTTATAAATGCAAGATCGTGCAATAAAAAAAACTGGTATAACACTACATAAGTGAATAGCCAAGAACCAATGGTCAGAGGAAGCACTACGCATGCGTAGTAACTAAACCTCAACCGACAACAAGTCGGAAGAACTAAGTGAATAAACACAGAAGTATACAGCAGTATGCACAATAGATTTCCAGAAACTGGATAGAAAACCTATAACACAATAAGTTCACGCACGGTAAAAGATACCACGCTCCGGTTGGAAACCGTATATCCCAAGATAAAAGGGACAAAAAGTAAATGTGTAATACATTAGAGTAATGAAAAGGGCGAGTTAAGCTCTAAAGTTATCTGGGTCGCGCAGCAGAAGCTGGTGGGCCTAGTAAGTATGAGGGAATGGCTAATTATCAATGCCTTGAAGCCGGATAGGCTAGTACCGAACCGGTTATGAGTTAAATAAACTCTAATGGGAATTCTAGATGTAGGGACTAAACCGTTAGTATGGTTAAGACCCTTTGACTAGAATACATGATATAATAGACCGTATGGAAGCTAAAACGCTTCAGGATGCCCGAATTGAGTGAACCAAAGTTCAATGATAACATATGGTAGATTACGTGGGCGTAATCCCTTTTAAGGGGGTAGAGCGAAAAACCGCTTAGTGTAAGTTTCATGTATTAAACACGTAAACTATAATGTACATAGCACAAATGAGAATTGTTTGATGATTGATATGTATGTTACATAAACATATGCACCATTCATAGCGTAGTTATGGGTATTGCGCACAAGTAATGCGAATATTATGTATATAAAAATATACCTATCTTGTTAACTCGTGTGTTAGTATACAAGGAGAAAGGAGTAGAGAAACTCCTAGGGAAAGAGAATCCCTATAATATGTCTGTCTAGCTGAGATTAGACTCGGTATGAAACCGATGTAGAACCTAGAGGAATTGAGTTCCCTAGGTGATTGTTTAAGGAGAATTGAGAATGGTTGGTGGATTGAACTCCACAGGTATTGTATTCCTTAGATAGATTATTTGAAATGATTGAGAATAATGGATGAAAGGAGTAATAGTCGATAAAATGAGTACCATAGGTAGTGAATTCCTAAGTAAATTATTTGAAAGTAAATTGAGGATGATTGATGGACAGAGTTCCATCCTTTGGAGATGTATGAATTTATGATTACGACTAGGAAGATGTGGGCGTTGGTTTTGAACCCTCAAGTATTGAGCTTAAGGCTCTAAGGTTTGATTTGCAATTAAAATCATTAAACCGAAATTATAAAATTAAAGCTAATAATTATAACTGGCCCACACAAACCTAAATAGAGTTGCCACCTAAGTTTTAACCTTCTAAACTTGGAAAGGAAATGTTACTACGATTTTTAGAGCTATGGGTCCGGAGGCAGTATGAAATTTATAAGGGTTCAGATTCCTTCATTACCCATATAAATAACTTCTCCTTCACTATTATAATCCTAATGCTAAGTATTTATGAAATTATCCTTTTATTACAAAAATTCTATTATAACTTTGTTGAGATTTTCTGAAATGATAATAAGTGTTTTTTTTTAAGAAAACAAAGCTGAAGTTATTAAGCAAAATTGCTGCAACTCGAAGACCAACATTTAATATCATGTGCTGATCTTATGAAGGGGTATCAGCGGATTCATAAAAAAAAAAAAATTGACGAGATCAGAACTAGGCTATATAAAATACCAATATTGCATCCGCACGTGCATATACTGGAAATCATGTTAAATTTGCAAGTCTCGCAAAATAAGCACAAAAGAAAAGAGGGGAGTAATTATTACCTCTAATGCACCATGATTATCGTTTCTTCCCCTTAACTGATCTCTTGGGCTGCAACTTTGACGAGAAGCAAAGCGACACTGAGACAGTGATTTCTTCACCTTGTTTGAATTTGTTTGCCGCAATCAACAAAAGAGCCTCCTTCGTAATGCACCTCCCTTGCTTCTCGCTTCTCCAGTCTCCAAACACAGCATACGAACAGACATGCTGGGCGTTTCGTGGTCGATTTGGAAGAGGATCAGTATGAAGCGAATATAGTGAACTGTCGGTATTAAATTCTTTATCATTGATGGATGCAGGGAGACGAAAAGGAGCATTCCAACGTGCTAACAATGACTGAACAAGGAGTACTAGATTTTCCAGTACGACTCACTCCCAGTGAGCAGAAGAAACATGCTGCAGAAGCGTGAAGATGGAGCGATGATGATGACTATCGAGCAAGCAAGCAAGTTGGATGGTCAGGTGGCCTTCATTGTCGATGATGCCCGACGGTGAATGGAATGGAGTGAGATAGCAGTTGAGCAAAGATGATGCCTCAGGAGCTGTTTGTATATACACTCGCTGTCAACAATGGTGAGTATGTCGAGTGTAGCGCTGCTGGGATGTGAATGACAACGGCTGGGTGAGATAACTTCGGAGATGGCTAGGGGATAACTGAGAGAATGACCGTGGAAAGGATTTGATCAGATAGTCATGGCACAGTAGCATTGAACAAGGTTGGAAATTGAGCACCGACTTAGTATATCTCCCCCCTGTTTGCTCGCCATTGAAGACTGAAGAGAATACGCTTGGTGCTCATGTGGAAGTATTAATCAGTGTGGTGAGAGCACAGCACCAGCGACAAACGGGACTAGCCAACTAATGTGCAGGTTATGCATGTTAACGGTGGTATTATCACATGAATGGAATGGCGGTGGTCTTTAGTAACAGTCTGTGGTGGTATCGACAGAGATGAACACCGGCAATGGAGAGGTGTCCGATTCTATGCCTAGGAAGTGAGTTTATATAGATGGAAGTTTGGCTAGATAAGAGGCTGAAGATTTTGGGAGCTAAACAAACTTTTAAATTTTGAAAATAAGTTAAGAGAACATACGGATAAAAAATAAAGAAAAGTGAAAATTACCTAAAATAAAGGGGTTAACAATAAAATGCTAACGGCCAAGTTTTCTTCCTTTATTTTTAAAACAAAATAAACTACAATTCAAATAAAAAATGCATTTTTGTTTTGTTTTGTTTGTTTTTGAAAATCACATTTTTAAACAAAAACACAAAGGATGGAATTGTAAAATAACTTTATTTTAGTTTTGAAAACAATCAAACTCACCGGTTGAGAAAAAAAAAGGATAAGGGTGTGTAAAAAGTAAAAAGAGAAATTACCTAAAGCAAAGGATAAATAACCAACATGCTAACAACAATTTTATTGATCTTGTTTTTTTCGTCTTTCAATATATTCACGTGTAAATAATTTTGAAAGTTTTTTTCTTTGTTTTGGGAATTAAACTTCTAAAAAAATGCAATTAGAAAATATAAAAGAAAAATCATTATAAAGAAAAGTGAACATAAAACTACTTAATGTTTAAAAAAAAAATGTTTGTTCTTAGCCTTGAACCATCAACCTCTTGAACCTCCTTTACCTCATTCACCACTACACCAATACGACTTCTTATTTCCTACATCACCTTTCTCTGTTTTTAAAGTATCATCGATCACATAAACCTTACCCCCTCAAACCCTAGAAATACCTCCTTTCGCTCAAATGTGGGTAAAGATTTTGGGGATAACAGAAGAGTAAAAAGATAGAAAATGGAAATAATTGAATTATCTGATTGGGTGATACTGATGTGGGAATTTGAACTTGATCCTGATCAGGTCAAGGGAAACGGAACACAAATTGGGGTGGAAGGATTGTTCAACACTGATTCTGATCTCATCAGGGTCGAATGATTCTTGAAGCTCCCTTCAAGTGGTCACAAGTAATCACGCATAAAATAGATGTAATGAGTATAAATTGGACTTGGAGTTGATTGTGGTTTTCAAAAAGGACTTCTAACTAGTATTTACAAAAAGGATTTTCCTTCAAATTTGAGAATGAAGATTAGTTTTGAAACCACTACACCAGATGAGCACGGTGGGACGGTGGCAGTGTGTGTTGTGTATTTGTCTAAGAATGTTGGGATCATAGGAAAGAGTATTTTTGCATTGCTTTGGGATAGCGTTGCAGTGTATGTATGTATTGTGTATTGTAAAACCAGTAGGGTGGTTGGAATGTGGATTGTAGTGATTGTATTGCTTACAGTTGGATTGTGGAGTGGTTCCACGGGACGTATGGTACTTGTATTGGATTGTATGTAAACACCATGGGTAATGGATCTGAGGATTGGTAGAGATGTATGAATGTATGGGTTTGGCAATGGAAATGTCAAACTAGTAAAGATAGCAATTCACCAACTTTGACCAACTTTGAGGGCAAAGTTCTATAAGGGGGGTAGATTGAAATACCCCGAACTTAGTTATAGTGATTAAGTCATTATAATAAAGTAATTAAGGGCCTAATAGTGCCTAGAGAATATTGGTGAAGAAAATAAAACCAAAGAAAAGAAGAAAACGCTTAAAAAACGAAAAATGTAAAAACGAGTGTTACATAACCGTAGGAGTTATGTGACCTTGACTAGGATCCTAGGTGGGTTCCTAAGGCTTAATTATGCCTAAATAATATGTAGAAACAAATTCTTGAAGAAAACGGATCCTTAAAATGGATTAAAACCACTAATGAACCTTAAAGCGTGTTTTTCGAGGAAACTGGGAAAACACGACTTTAAGCGAGTTAAATAGACCCGTAATAATTTTAGACCATCAAATGTCTATAATTAGACATTAGTAAGGGTCGGGAGCCATTAAAATTAATTAAACGAGAAAATTCCAGAAAACGGGTTCCGGTGAGTGAATAGTGTAAAAACTAGAACTTTTGGGGTATAAATTGTAAATCGCCCAGACATTTCCCTCCATTATGTAAATAAAAGGCTGGCTCCCCCTCTTATATGTGTGTCACATTTTTTGTATTCAGACTCCCCCTCATATGCACTAAAAGAAAAAAAACAACTAAAAAGTAAACAAAAAGTAAAAAGCACTCTCTCACTCTCTCTCCTCCCCATTTCTCTCATCTCACCTGTACTCACTCCTCCTCTCTGAAATTCTTTCTTCTTCCTCCAGCTAGTAATGGCGATTTGGAGCCCTCCACTCAGCCCTCTCTTCCTCTCCACTGTTGAAGGTGCAAACAAAGTCCAAATGCCACAAAAATTATACCGTTGAATTCCCCTCGTTTTGGAGATCTTTTCCACCCTTGAAAAATCGAAATGCTCCAACTTCATCACCATGGCTGTAGCCCATTTTGAAGCTTGAAGAAGATAATTTTGGTCTCCTCCATCTCCCTGTTGTTTTAAGGTAAGAAAAAGTTCCAAAATCCATCTTTTTCCCACCTTCCCTTGCAAAACAGAAACTTCAACGTGAGCTCTTGTTTTCTTCCCCATTCCAGCCCATCTTGACTTCCATTTTGGAGCTGGAAACCTTGCTACCTTGCTCTCCAAAAACCCCCACCTAGAAGTGCAAGGTAATGACTCCCTTAAAACCTAAACGTGTGCTTGTTCCAGGTTAGTTTGGTGCATGTGGTGACTGTAGCATTATCGATTTTGTGAGCCAAGAACAAGAAAAAGAGGGAAGAGGAAGGAACAAGTAAAGAAGGAGAAATGAAGGAAAGAAAGGAAGCTAGCAATTCAAGGTAAATGAGCTAACCTTGAGCTAGTTTTGTATGTAGTGTGAAAACAGGATTTTAAGGCTTATAAATGAGGAGATTACATTGTCTAGGTAGTGATTATGTTGCTGTACATTAAGTAAAATATTGAGGTATATTAAGGGAGGTTTAATGATGGTTAAAGGCTTGGAAGCCAAAAGGAAGTAAATGTGTATGTGCAAGAAGCAATTTGTTGTGGTGTGTAGAATAATGTGAATATTGGAAATTGATTTGGTGGGCTGAACTTTGTATGTGGGCAATGCTAAATTTATAGGGGAAACTTTGTCGAAATTGCTGTAGGAATTGGATGATTTAAGGGTGCAGATGAGGAGGAAAGAACCTAGTTTAACTAAGTGTCTTTTGAGGTAAAACTTGAGTAGTTAATCACCTTGGGATTTGATTGAGTAGAAGTGTGTATTTGGGTAATGAAATACCCCTAACCTTTAAAATATAATAAAATGATCTATTAATGATCTAAGATGGTTAATAAACACCTAAATATTACTGGGGAACAATCTAAAGATCTCAACAAGGCAAAACATGCCTTAAGATCGGTAAAGCCAAAAGGTGCTTTAAGACACCATAAAGATTGTATGACCCCAGATAGGATCCAAAGTGGATTCCTAAGTATTATAATGAAGTAAGGAACACAACAAAACCATTATCAAAGAAAACTAAGCTCAGAAACACCTTGCAACACAAAATGTGCACTAAAACTCCTTAAAGCACATTTTTGTGAAATTGCCTTCTAAATTGGTTTTTAATGAGCTTAAAGGTTATAAATACCTTTAAATATGATATTATATCACATTATATCATATTAGGAATTTAATTCCAAATTTTACAGATTTTTACAAATTTAATATTAAAATATTAATAAAACCCTAAAAGGGGGCCCGTAGGAGTCAATATTGACTAAGATTGGTCAAGAGGTCAAAGTTGACCCCTTAGACCATATAAGTTCGACATTTACAAGCAAATGAGGCTCCAATTCGCCACTTGTACACAATAAACAAGTCTCCAACATTTCTCCACAAATTAAGGGCTTACTTTTGCCTTTTGATTACTTAATACACCACTAGCTCTATTATTTGAATTCTCCAGCTGGAAAAACGTGTGAGAGCCTCTCCTTTCTTCAATCAGCCGACCCCTTGTCCCCCTTATCACCTTGGTGAGTCATCTATCATTACCTAAACATAAACTAATCAAATTTGCTTTTCTAAGCAAATAATAGCCATTCTAGTCACTCTCTCTCTCCTAGCTGCATTCAATTCGGTGAAGCAGCTCCTCCAGCTCTCAAGCTCTCCCAAGCTCTCTCAACCGAACTTCTTCAGTTGGGAAGGTAAACCTAACTTCTAAGCTTCTAATTAATGGTTTAAGGCTTGTTTTTGGCTCTTTTTCTTCATCTCTTCACCACCTATGCTTAGATCTCGTGACTAATCAGTTCCTATGGCTTATTCTCAGTGTTATAAGGTTATAACATCAATCAAATTCGAATGAAACAAGTTTAGAGACCAAGGTTGCTCAAAATCTCATTTTAAGGTAAAAACATACCTTAAGCTTCTCTACTCTTCATCCAATTTTCTTCCTCTGATTTTTATGAGTTTATACACTCATAATTTTCATATTTACATGTTCAATCAGTTGGCTAGCCATTTGGAGCAAGGGTGGCCGAGATCCAAAGGAAATACCCTCTTTTAAGGCATTTTTCCAAGGTAAAACCTAATAACAAGAGAGCTTGTTGTGATCTAGCTATTTCCTATGTCAATATGGTGGATCTAACACCTTGTGGTGTGTTTGATTCAGGCCGAAACCATCTTGAACTCTCCTTGCATTTTTAAGGTGATTTTTGCCTTAAATCTTACATTAATTCTTCCTTATGGTTAAGCTCAAGCTTGGAGTGTAACCATATCTTTTTTTTGTGTATTAAACATGTCTAAATCATGTGGTGATTTTTCCTACATGAGGCCGAGAGCATACAAGGGCAAATCAAGGTATAAACACCTTAAATCTATGATTTTTATAATTTCTAAGCTTGTATATTATTATTGCTGAGAGTGAAATCTTAAGTAAGGGTCATATTGACCTAAAAATGGAAAAAAATGACTAAGATAAATTAAGCTAGTCATTTAAGAGATTTAATTAACATAATGGTCAAATTATGACATTATGTGGAAAAATAATCAAATACAAGTGAGGCCGTGAGTATGTATTATATTTTGAGACATTTATTGTGTAATTTATTTTGCAAGTTCAAGGTTGTAATAAGGCCATGTCATTAGGCCATTTTTGTTTAATTTTATAAGCTTATTTAGTTTTATTTATGCTTATAATTAAATTTGGGGTCAAACGGTAATATTAGGCCGAGAGCTTAATATAGAGGAATTTAGGGTTTTTAAATGAATTTAATAAAAATTATAACATTTTATAAAGTTTTGGGTCAAAATTGTAAAAATAGAAAAGTATGGGTAAAGCTTGGTAATTACCGAAAGGTTTGGGTCCAATTTGGTATTAGAAGTCAAAGTTGACTATATAGGAGACTTTGACCAGGTTTGGAGAATTTTGGAAATTTAAAATGCAACCTTATATTAAGATAAGTATTAATTTGTAAAAGATTTAAAAGAAATGGGGCTATGTAATTTCCGAAAACTTGGGGTACTAAATGGACTTTAGTACAAACCTTAGGTTATTAGGAATTTTTTGAAATTTATTTGGTTAAATTTGGAGCTTTTATGAATTATATAAGTATAATATAAGATATTTTATGATATTGTTACAAATGGGTAACATATGTGGTAAAACCGAGATTTGGAGAAAATATAAGGTTTGGAATAATGTTTATAACCTTTTGGTATAGTTTGGTGATTTTTGGAATTATATATAAGGTTTTATAAAGACATATGTATAATATATGGTTTTGATGATATTAGGAAACTATATGTTATAAAGAGGAGAACTTGGTGAATATAGAAAGTTAAGTGGTGGAAAGATAATTTGAATAGTGTCCGGTTGTTTTAAGGAAATAAAACTATGGGTTATAATTATTTTAAGGCTTAAAGGATATAATATAAGGTATATGATATAAGTGTAACAATGAAATATAATTTGGGGTTAATTTGTGATTTATAGAAGTTTAGTGGTTGTTTTTGGAAACCGAAAAAAATAAGGGGTTGTTTGGTATTTTACAACAATTTACAACTATATGTTATAATTGTTTTAATGACTTAAATGTCATAACATAAGTTATATAACTATAATGTAACATTACATTAATAATGTGGTGATTTTGTAAATACTTAAGAACATAAGTGCTGTTCGAAAATGTTGACATTTTAAAATGGAATTTATAATATGGTTTTTATGTTATAAGAGTTATAACATTTATAATATAAGAGGTATTCATTAAAAAGAATGAATATATTTTATAAGAGTACCATATAAGAAATAGTTCCATAATACATGATTATAAGTAAATATGTGTTATGGTGGAAAATATAACATGGTTTAATGACCATGTATTTTCATAATTAAAATGACATATGATAAAAGGAAAAAGAATTACAAACATTGGATATGGGATTCCAATGTTGAGAGTGAACATGTGATGATAAGGATTCATGTAATTAAAAGTATTGTTTACAAATGAATTATACCACATTGAAAAAAAAAAGAAGACAAACGTTAGGAAAAAAAATAAATACTAAGGTGAGATGCATAGTGCATGACAAAGGACCACACATGCAATAATGAAACAAACTATACGACATACAAGGGTATGTTAAGTCACATGCGATAACAAGTTCAACAATAACTACATTAATATACAAGACAAGACTACGCATGTAACATAACACTTTTCCAATCTCGAGTTAAACCTAAAACCCGACAAACATTGACAGTTTATAACGGGGGGTTAACCGGGAGTTAATAGTGATGGTACGGGGTACCGTAGGATTGTGTTGTTATACAGTATGCTAATCAGTAGCATTATGTATTGTTTAGACTAATAGAGACGAGGATCTTGCTGATTCATACTCCACCGTAATACATCAAGGTGAACGGTGTGTTGTCATGTGTCTCTGATTGTCTCTGAGGGCTTCCTCACAGACTTCTGTGTGATCTGTGATAAGATTGTTTGTCTGAATGTGTTAATTAATATGCATGTACTGTATATTTATAGCTGCTTATTATTTACTATTGTTGAGTTAACAGTATTGGTTCGTATATATGAACCTATATATATAAAACGAACTAGCGGCTATGGTGCTATCTTATATGAAATATAAGGAACGTAAGTAAAACGTTGTAGCACTAGGATAATAACATATACATATTATCCGAGACTTTTATACGGAGCATTGGCCTTTTCTATACGCCGCTCTCGTATCTAACACTGGATCCCGAGTTTACAGACTCCGGATTGGACTAATGACCTTAGTCTGCTGTGTTAGAAAATTTGGTAATGTGATGCGATGGTATAATTAATTAATTAATTAATGAATGGAAGTAAAGCCAAGAGGATGTGGCTCTTGGTGCGCGCTGTGATCACAAAAACGATACCAGGATGTCCGCGTACGGGTCCGCAAGTATCAAGAAAATTTCCCGTGAGCTAGAATGGCTCGTTGGTCGGAGACTCTACCGTTGGAGTGGCTACTGCCGTGGGTGACCCGCCATAATATATGGGTAACTAGAGACATGTCGTTTTAACGAGACATTGTCTGTAACACCCCATCCAAAGCCAATCGTGGTTATCGCAAAACTGAACACTTAAACGAATATGTCGCAGCGGAAATCATAAACACCTGGACCTTGCCACGGTCTGATCGTTAGAATATACCGGCCTTAACATTTACAATACTTATCCAAAATACTTAACCAACCCAATACATCACCATCCACAATACCACAACCAACCGAGTACAAGTAGCTAAATCATAAACACAACCTTACATCAGTTTAAGTATGAACAGTCGGGTGCACAGGCGCAACCCGAACTCAAAATAAACATCCCACCCTAAGTCTAACCGCTCCTACTCTCGTAGTGCGTCCTCATGGGTCTCTTACCTGCAAGTGTAAAAATAGCCCCCGAGGGGGTCAGCACGAATGCTGGTACACCCTCTCATGGCCCCCAAGCTAACGGGGCTACGACGACTAATTGTCGATAGCATGGAAATTGATTACATACACAAGCATAATATGAAGTGCAAGAACAATAATCACAGATGAACACATATAATTCACAAACAATGAACGACTCAAGCGTTCCCTTATCAAGTGGGTTAGTAACCCCTTCCTTAGTCCTCATTTCCTTAATCTCAGTTCCTTACCTTAATCTCAATCTTAACTTATTCTCAGTATACAAACCGTTCCTGGAAGGGAATGGTTGTAGCTTAATTCGAACCTGGGATTTAGGTGATCCCACCGCACCATCTTAATGCCTCCTACTCTGGACGGGAGTCCAGCGTAGCTGAGCCGGCAACCGGCCCTAGGCTACAAGTCCGAAGACAAGTCCTTAAGCGGAGGGCGGATCTGATTCAGATACCGTCCCCCTTTTTCCTTAGCATGCATGACCGGAGATCGGTCCCGGGTTTCCTCACTCAAGTTCCAGTTAGTAGACATCTTAATCACCATGTGCTAGCTAAGCCTTAACGGGCATTAACCAACAGCTACCAAACTTAACTCTTATTCTTAACTCAGTAAGTACTAAACTTGGTTAGTAACCATCTCAAGTCTCGCGGGTTAGTGTAAATATAACACGTACACAACGAGAACAAATATAACCGGTTGCATGCTTTATCTTGTTTTAGTCATAGCAATTAAACAGATAGCACACAAGCCGAGGGACACCTCGTTAGCAAGAAGGTCACAAGAAGGATTGTACCGTTCACCGTCGATCGTTGTTTGTTTAACCTTCTTCGGGGTCCCAATTCACAAACCTAAAACATTCATTCATTTTTAGGTCATTAGTTATTTGCATCTTACTCAACTCACTTAGTCCCTAAGGATTCCCATTCAATAACCTCTCAAGTCTTTGCCACTTAGCTTACAAACTTAACTTTAAACATTAAAATTTATACTTAACTTAACTTAACTTATTCCCTTAAGTTCTTAGGGTCCTAATCGTTACCACCCTACCAAAGGTATACCTTATTACCTATTACCATTCTTAGAATTCAAAATTTCTTTTTTTTTTATTTTTAGGCTCGACCGAACTTCCGACCGACCTTACCTAAGGTCGGTCCATTCCAGAACACTTTACCGTTTAAAAATTCTACCCCGACCGACCTTGCAAGTCCGTTCCCAAGGTTGGTCCATTCCCGAGAGTTTCCCCGAGGGAAATTTAAGCTCGACCGAACTTGCCAAGTCCGGTCCCATGTTCGGTCGATTCCAGAGACTTATTACCGTACAAAATACATGCCCGACCGACCTTGCAAGTCCGGTCCCAAGGTCGGTCCATTCCAGAGACTTAATTCCTTCACAAAATACAGGCCCGACCGACCTTGCAAGTCCAGTCCCAAGGTCGGTCCATTCCAGAAACTTTCTCCGGTAGTGTAAACTGAGCTCGACCGACCTTGCAGGTCCGGTCCTAAGGTCGGTCGGCTCCAGAACCTTGTTTCTAAATTCTCTTTTAACTCCAAACTTCTCCCCATATATCCTAATATGTTATAACCTCATTTGGGCACCTCAAACACACCTTAAGCCCTCCTCAAAACACATTAAATCATTCACCAAGATTCATCTTAGTCATTATGCATTTTCCTTGTAATAATGCTAACACTTGTAATGTTTTCCACTAGGTTTCTAGGTGGTGATTCATACCTAATGTAACCACTATGCCAAATGTTTTCCTCACCACTATAACATCATCTCCCAAGCATCTTTCACCATCTAAAACTCTTTTGTGCATTTACTTAAAGTTCCTTCACAAGCTTAAACTTCCATCCATCAACACATTATTTCCTTCCTAGTTGTTTACCAACATTTGCCTAAGTCCTAAATACTCAATTACATTCTCTTGATTCCTAAATCCTTCATAGTAACACCTAAGTCATTGTAAGTCATTAGAACACCTTAACCTCACCCTTTTTCATCAAGACAACCTCTAGAACAACCTAGTACTTCCTTAGTCATTAAATCCCCTTAGAATATCTTAAACACTTAAGTTCTCCTTTAAATTTTGCCATGGGTTCTCTAGTATATGGTACATCCTAACACTTGGTTTTTCTCCATCAAACAACCAATACCACTCAAATTCTCATCACAACACCTTAACACACAATTTACACCAAAACTACACCACATCATCTTATAGTGCATAAACTTAAATGCTTGGCACTTAGGCCCTTAAATGACAATAATCTTAACCACTGAATTTCCGCATACATTTGCCTTCAACCTGCGAATACACACAACAAGGCTCCCATTGAAATAAAATGCTTCTTGTAATTCACCTCAACATTGTTTTAACTATCTCTTCTTCTCATTTGCTCTTTAGTCACAAGTTCACAAGTATAGTCATTGTTTCTCCTAGGTTTTATATAACCCTTTTCTAATGTAAACTCTACACTAAACTCATCACATATCTAAATCCCATTCCCTTAAACAATAAAACACCTTAAGGTAAGTAATTTACCTTGTTCTTTTACAAGCTTTAAAAGCTTTCTTCCTTAAGTTTTCCATTGCTCAATCTCGGTCACCAATATATATCTCCTTGCCAATGTTCTAACCAATATCCAATGACTCCAATGAGTACTAGATAATACATTAACCCTAAGGAACAAACCCTAGGTTAAAAATATGCTTAAGGTATTAAGGTGATTGTTTTACCTTGGTTTCTCAAGACAAGCTTGGATATGAAGCAAGAAGGACCTCCTCAATCCTTTGAAGAGTAGAAAACAAGCTAGAACAAGGCATAAACATGGAGTCCCATGAGTGCAAATTTTCGGACAAGGAAGAAAATGATGGAAACCTAGATTTTCTTACACTTTCTTTCTTTACCTTAAGAGAATGGAGAAGCCAATGGAGTCTCCAAACTTGAATTTCCTCCTCTAATGGTGGTTTGACTTGGCACCAAAATGAAGCTCTTGAAGTTTTGAAAAGATAGAAAGAGAGAGCTTGAGCTAACTAAGGAGAATATGTAATTTGTTTTGGTTTTGGAGCTAAAATGAGTGAGTTGTGTGCAAAGCTAGATGAAGCTAGCATGGAGGTATGCTTCACGTTAATGGAGAAGGGGGAGAGAGCAAGAAAACCGTGGGAAACAAAGGAGAATGAAGAAGTGAGGAGAGAGAATCACTAAAGTGTGATATTTATGTAAAAGGTGAATAGTACTTTTGCTTTACAAATCTTTATTTGCTTAATGAGTCATGTAGGTGGTGACTCACCTTATAAGAAACCGGCCCCCATTAGTAACAAGGGGTACTTAAGTCTTTGTTGACCAAATATCTCACTTATATTGACTTATGTTATAAACTAGCTTAATTAATTTACTATTCACAAAACAAGGCACATTGTTGTGAAATTTTTGATTTCCCATTGATATAGACTTCCAAATGTGATACTATATAGTACACATGTTAATTAAAGAGTAATGATGGACATTTATCCATTCAAAACTCATTTACAAGACAATTTTTCAAAAACGTGCTTTAAGACTCCTTAAAGCACATTTTGTGTTTTAACTTGTTTTCAAGCTTGGTTTTCTTTGGTAATTGATTTAAAATGACCATTAGGATATTACTAAGGTCTTAGAACAACATTTGGGTACTCTCCCAAGTCTCTCCAAGCTTAGAGCACGTTTTTGCTTAAGCTGCTCTTTTGGTGTTTCCTTATATTTTCTTTGATTAGAAATGTTTCTTAATGTTTCCAAGGCATTATTTAGCCTCCTTATATCTTAGTTTATAATTTAAACACCATCTCTAAGTTTGGGGTATTTCATTGTCACTAGGTATAACTGAACAACTAAAACAATTGAGATTTGTACAGTGGCGAACAATATTGGTTTCTATACCATGGACGAGACTTAATACTTGTTTATTATTCTCGTTGTTTCCCTTTGTTGTTCATTGGTTATACATGTGGTTATTTTATTCTGTGTTGATGGTTGTGTTAATGTATGGATATTAATGTTATTTGATTTACAGTTTTAAATATTAAAACGGTATTGCATGTAACGAACCTCATGCTCTCGACCAAATAATTGAGGGGTCTTTGGGGGCATGACGGGGCATGTGATGACATACTCAGCAGGGGCTGATTCCATACCACAAACCATTTTTATTTCAGGAGAGTAGCTGGAGGTCGACGCGAGGCACAACGGTTGTAATATTTCTGTTGTTTAAGACTTGGTATGGTTTAATACTGGTGACGTTTGGTCTTGGGTTGTGTAACCGAGGTGGATTTGTTTAGATGCTCACGAGTACGGTTTGTAATAATTGGTTACTGTTGGTTTGTTTTTAATTGTTTAATTTCTACTATCTATCTCTTGTGGTCACTGCGGGAATACGTTTCGCATGTTGATTATCAGGTAACTCGTTATCACCCGTATGGGCGAGTGATAACAGTGACACCATAGGAGCGACAGTCTGTTATTTACCGCTGCGATATAATTATTATGTGCGACTTTTATAGGATTGTTTGGAGCCGAGTTAGTAGGGGTGTTACAAAAGTGGTATCAGAGCGGAGTACCGCTCTGATTACAAGAGATAGTAGTTAAAGTACCGTGAGCTTAGGTTATTCACACACCAGTACCAAGGAGATAGTTGTAAATGATTTGAGTTAAGTTATGGATGGGAAAAGAACAGTACAGTATTTATACCCGGAGCTGACTTTGATTCTGAATTCTCCAGATGTCTTCCGGAAGACGATCAGCTGGCAGAGGCAGAGGTGACGGTGGAAGAGGCGGCGGGCCTGGAGGAGGACCTCCGAGGCCCCAGCCGTGGGCGTTGCTGAGACGGTAGCGGCCGTCTTTGCTCAGCTAGCCTTGATGGGAGGTGTTCAGATAGGAGCACCACCAGTAGTCCCACCCGTACCCGCACCTAGAGAGCCTAATTGGCTGAAGAGTGTCGCTGACACAAGAGTACCTACCTATGACAGGGTAGCTGACCCCACCACCCTTGAGAGATACATCGTTGAGCATGAGAAGGCCTTCGACGCCATTCACGTGCCTGCTGAGCACCGGGTCGGCATAGCGGCCTTTCACTTGAGGGACGCCGCCAGCACTTGGTGGAGGTCCGTGAAGGCGCATTACCTTGCTACTGAGGGTTTTGGATGGACAGGTTTTGTAGAACTGTTGAGAGAGAAGTACTATCCTGCTCACTTGAAGCAGAGAAAGAGGGAAGAGTTTGAGGCCTTGAGGCAGGGTAGTCTGACGGTAGATCAGTACTACTCTTCTTTTATTGGGCTCTTGGACTTTGTCCTAGGAGTCGTTTATTCAGATGTTGTGAAGGTTGAGAAGTTTAGAGGCAGGTTGAGATATGCGATCAAGGCCGCCATGGGCGCTGCCTTATATCCTACGATACAGGTAAAATTAGTTGACAGATTATATCTTGTAACTCAGTTTGAATTATTACAAGTTGGGGAACTCACTGATGCATTGTAGGAATGCTACGAGGCTGCTTCCCGGACGGAGCTGTTGGTGAACAGCCGGGAGGACGGCCAGGGGCAGAAGTGTAAGGCCCCAGAGAAGGAGACGGAGGTTGCGGCTGGATGCGGGAGTCGCAAGAGTTGGAAGTAAGATCCACCTTTAAGTTATTTAATCTATTTAAATTACTTACTTGCTGCCTGCTTTTATACCTGCTATTCCTGACACTTCGACGATCACAGGAAGAAGAAGTTCTCCTGGAAGGAGAAGAAGAAGGAGCAGGCCAGCCAGAAGGGCAAAGAGAAGGTCCCGATGCTGACCGGGCCTACCTACGACGCCCAGCCTCTTAGATCTGTACCCCCTAAGGGTAAGCGATCTAACCTTGTGAACGAGATATGTACTATACTATCCATTACCATCCATGTGTTAATCTGAGTGTGATATGATAATAGGTTCTGCACCCCAGCGCCACTTTCACTGCAAGCGCTGTGGTAAAGACCACCCGGGTGTGGACTGCACCAGGCACGCTGTGGACTGTCACCACTGCGGGAAGAAGGGCCACAGGTCGTTCGAGTGCTTCTCGAACCCAGAGAGTCGAGCGTACCGCCCGCCGAAGGGGACTCAGGGCGCACCTACTGGAGGAGGTGGAGCCCGAGGTGGCCAGAGGGGGCCGGCGCCCCAAGCCTAGAGGGGACAGCAGCAGCAGCAGCCGCAGCAGCAGAACCAGAGGAACCCGCCGGGCAACCGCGTGCTGAATGCAGCGGGAGCATCGGGCGCTGGTACTAGCACCCAGCGCGGTGAAGGTTAGCATTTGAAACCTTAACCATTGTATGAAAGCATGACTGTGTGTTAAACGCTTTACCTTAGCATGAATGCGTGTTTTAATTACCGCTTAGGCAAACAACTTACCTAGGAAACCTGTTACCTCTTAGGAGACTTCGACATCTGCTATCCCACACTTACAAGACAGAGATCACCTAGACCCGTGGAAGAAAGACGGGAGTACCCTAGTGAGTTGTGTCATGTAGTCAGACCGGGCATGATACTTCTCAGAGAGTTCCTAACCCTAGATGAACAAATCGCCATAGTGAATGAGTGTAGAGCTTTGGGTAAGGCATAGGAGGATTTTATACCCCTGTATTTAATAATGGTTCTAGAATGAAACTACACATGATGTGCTTAGGGAAAGATTGGGATCCACAAGCTAGGGTTTATCGAGAGGTGAGGATGGTAGGTGGCGTATCTATACCTAGGATACCTGAGAGTTTCCTAACCTTGGTGAGAAACGCAATGGATATTGCTCAAGACTGTGAGACTTACCCATTACCCGACATGATACCTGACGTTTGCATCGTCAACTACTACGAGCAGGGAGGAAAACTTGGGATGCACCAGGACCGTGATGAGACGACCGAGTCCATCACCAGAGGAATACCGGTTGTGTCATTCTCCATCGGCGATGATGCTGAGTTCATCTATGGAGACCAAAAGAGGATGGATCTAGCAAGCAAGATCGTCCTCAAGTATGTGGATGTGTTGGTATTTGGTGGAGAGGCTAGGCTTGTATACCATGGTATTAAGAGCATTAAGCTCAATACCGCCCCACCAGCTCTAGTGAATGAAACTCACATCCGACCTGGCCGTTTAAATTTGACTTTTAGACAGTATTGATGTAATAGCAGTAGCTAAGTGTGTAACCTTGTATAATACAGTTGAATGCATGAAATAAGAGTTTTATGCCTTCAAGCATATGTGTTCAGTTTGTTGATACCGTTGATTCATAACTTCAGGCTACGAAAATGGAAAGGAGGGTACCATCTGCATCTTAGATATGGCGCAAGCCAAGGAGTCCGGTAATGTCATCACAGGTATGACAATTACAACCGACAGTAGATTACTGATTTATTGGGACTCGATGCTAATACGAGAGATGATCTCAGGTACCTTTCCTGTTGATGGTGTTAGTGCTTCCGTATTGTTCGACTCAGGGGCTTCACATTCTTTCATTTCCTCGGCATTTGCTATGAAGCTGGGGGCTGCCCCCGAACAGCTTTCAGACTTTTCAGTCACCCTTCCATCGAAGGAGAAAGTAGGTTGCACCAGACAGTACTTAGGCTCAGAGATCAGTATTATGAATGAGACTTTTCCCATTGATTTGATTGAGTTTAAGAACTTGGGCTTCGACATTATTGTGGGTATGGATTGGCTATAGAAGCATAAGGGCCGCCGTCATTGTGCAGAGCATCGACTACTACTGAAGGGGCCGAGCGGCCGGACAGTGTCATACCGCAGTGTGAGGAGAGAGCCGACTGTCAAGATCGTGTCAGCATTGTCCCTGATGAAGGATGTTAGGAAGGGCCGACCAGCCTTCCTCTGTTATGTACAGGACACGAGACAGTGCGACGAGATGGATGTAGACATTCCAGTCGTGGCAGACTTTCCCGATGTGTTTCCTGATGAGTTACCAGGCATGCCGCCTGTACGTGAGGTTGAGTTCGCCGTTGACTTATTGCCAGGTACGGGCCCTATTGCTAAGGCACCCTACCGTATGGCACCAGCTGAGATGAGGGAGCTGAAGGTACAGCTGGAGGACCTCCTCGACAAGGGATTCATTCGACCGAGTGTTTCTCCTTGGGGTGCTCCAGTGTTATTTGTGAAGAAGAAGGACGGCAGTATGCGACTCTGCATCGACTACCGCGAGCTGAATGCGGTCACGGTCAAGAACAAGTACCCGTTACCACGGATTGATGACTTATTTGACCAGTTGAGAGGGGCCAGTGTGTTCTCGAAGATAGATCTCAGATCTGGCTACCATCAGATTAGGATTGCAGAGGGTGACATAGAGAAGACAGCTTTCAGGACACGGTATGGACACTACGAGTTCACCGTTATGCCATTCGGATTGACGAATGCGCCAGCCATATTCATGGATTTGATGAACCGTCTCTTCAGAGAACAGCTTGATAGTTCAGTTGTGGTGTTCATCGACGATATTCTGATCTATTCGAAGACCAGGGAAGATCATGAGTTACATTTGAGACAGGTGTTGAATATTATGAGGAAGAACCAGCTGTATGCCAAGCTCTCGAAGTGTGAGTTTTGGCTAGACAGCGTGTCATTTTAGGACACATCATATCAGCAGACGGGATATCTGTAGATCCTGCTAAGATTGAGGCAGTGAAGAGTTGGCCAAGGCCAAAGACAGTTACAGACGTCCGCAGCTTTCTGGGTTTGGCTGGTTACTATAGAAGGTTCGTGAAGGACTTCTCCAAGAGGCCAAACCATGACTAATCTCATGAAGAAGGAATCCCAGTTCTTATGGTCTGCAGAGTGTGAGCAGTCCTTTCAGACGCTGAAGGATCTCCTGACATCGGCGCCCGTTCTTACTATCCCTGAGGGCACCGATGGGTTCGAGGTATACTGTGATGCCTCTGGAACCGGTCTAGGCTGTGTGCTTATGCAGCACGGGAAGGTAGTTGCCTACGCATCCCGACAGCTGAAGAAGCATGAGGTGAATTACCCCACACACGACCTTGAGTTAGGCGCAGTAGTCTTCGCTTTGAAGATTTGGCGACCTTATCTATACGGTGTGACAGTCACTATCTACTCTGATCATAAGAGTTTACAGCATCTCTTCTCTCAGAAGGAGCTGAACATGCGACAGAGAAGATGGGTCGAGTTCTTGAAGGACTACGACATAGACCTGAAATACAAGGAGGGCAAGGCGAATGTAGTAGCCGACGCCCTGAGCCGCAGAGCTCATTCACTATTTACATTGGTAGCGGGCAGCAGTATGATTGATGAAATACGAGCTGCACAGGAGAGTGATCAGTACATGGAGAGCATTAAACAGAAAATGTTGGAGGGTTGTTTTGAGAGTCAGAAGTATGACTTCGAACTGTGTAATGATGGCATGATTCGACTAAATGGCCGTTTGTGTATTCCGGAGTCTTCTCCAGATTTGAAGGAGAAGATACTCCAGGAGGCTCATTGCTCGTCCTTATCCGTCCACCCCGGTTCTTCGAAGATGTATAAGGATTTGAAGGTTCATTTCTGGTGGAGCGGGATGAAGAAGGATGTAGCTGACTTTGTGACTAGATGCTTGACCTGTCAGAAGGTTAAGTTTGAGCATAGAGACCGGAGGTTTAGTGCAGTCTATGCCTATTCCTTGTTGGAAGTTCGAGGACATCTCGATGGATTTCGTTGTCGGTCTCCCACCGACTAAGGGAGGACTGAACACGATATGGGTCATTGTGGACCGTCTGACGAAGGTGGCTAAGTTTGTTGCGATGAAGGATACCTGGAAGGTCCCGAAATTAGCGGACTTGTTCCAGAAGGAGGTGATCCGGCACCATGGTGTGCCAAAGACTATTGTTTCTGATAGGGACCCTCGATTTTTATCCAGATTCTGGGGACAGGTTCAGGAAGCCTTGGGTACGAAGTTGAAGCTTAGTACGGCATTCCACCCACAGACCGACGGTCAGAGTGAGAGGACCATCCAGACACTAGAGGACATGCTGAGAGCATGTGTCTTAGACTTTCAGGGGAGTTGGTTAGAGCGACTACACCTGATAGAGTTCGCCTACAACAACAGCTACCACTCCTCGATACAGATGCCACCATTCCAGGCACTTTATGGTAGACCATGTAGGACTCCCTTATGCTGGGATGAGGCCAGCGAGAATACGCTTCTAGGACCTGAGTACCTAGAGCAGATTAAGGAGGATGTCCTACAGATTAGGAAGAACATGAAGGCAGCTCAAGACCGGCAGAAAGCATATGCAGACACCAAGAGGAGGGACGTTGAGTTCACTACCGACGACATGGTATTCCTTAGAGTGTCACCCATGAAGGGGATATTCCGGTTTGGGCAGAAGGGCAAGTTGAGCCTGAAATATGTTGGACCTTATGCAATTAGGGAGCGAGTGGGCCCGTTAGCCTACAGACTGGATTTGCCAGCAGAGCTCGGGAGGGTGCACGACGTTTTTCACGTTTCACAGTTGAAGAAGTATGTGCCCCACCCATCGCACGTTTTGCAGCCAGTAGACTTTAAGATTTTGTACGGACCCCCGCTCTACAATATGAGAAGTACCACTCCGCATTCTCGATACAAGATGAGACAGACTAGGAACAAGACCGTTAGCATGGTCAGGTTCTCGGTCGAACCATGAGTGTGGAGGAGGCTACATGGGAGTTAGAAGACTCACATGAGAGCGAAGGTATCCCACACTCTTCGAGTAGTAGCTTGATCTTGTACGGGTTCGTGGTCAAACCCTTTTTAAGGGGGGTAGGCACCACTTGGCTTGCGCATATGTTTTGCATTAGGTCTTGTTTTGGTGGTGTGTTTTGTTGGTATGCTGTGTCATACATGTTTGTTTGGAATGATCATGTTTGTTTGGAATGATTGTATGTTGAATAAATTTTATGTATGTGCCTTAGTGCACCTGTTTGAGAATATATATATAGTACCGCTGAGTACTTTGGTTGATGTATTGGTTGTGCACCTTGTTTAGTGCTATCAAATGAATGAGTATATACCATGTGGTTTGGCTATTTGATATATGTTGTATGTAGAGACTAGGTTTGAACCTAGTGGGAGTTACTCCCTAGCGATGGACTGTTTGATTACTTAGTGGAACTTGATTCCTTAGGTGAACTGTAGAGGATTAAGGACTTCGGGACGAAGCCTTTTTAAGGGGGGTAGACTGAAATACCCCTAACCTTTAAAATACAATAAAATGATCTATTAATGATCTAAGATGGTTAATAAACACCTAAATATTACTGGGGAACAATCTAAAGATCTCAACAAGGCAAAACATGCCTTAAGATCGGTGAAGCCAAAAGGTGCTTTAAGACACCATAAAGATTGTATGACCCCAGATAGGATCCAAAGTGGATTCCTAAGTATTATAATGAAGTAAGGAACACAACAAAACCATTATCAAAGAAAACTAAGCTCAGAAACACCTTGCAACACAAAATGTGCACTAAAACTCCTTAACACATTTTTGTGAAATTGCCTTCTAAATTGGTTTTTAAAGAGCTAAAGGTTATAAATACCTTTAAATATGATATTATATCACATTATATCATATTAGGAATTTAATTCCAAATTTTACAGAATTTTACAAATTTAATATTAAAATATTAATAAAACCCTAAAAGGGGGCCCGTAGGAGTCAATATTGACTAAGATTGGTCAAGAGGTCAAAGTTGACCCCTTAGACCATATAAGTTCGACATTTACAAGCAAATGAGGCTCCATTTCGCCACTTGTACACAATAAACAAGTCTCCAACATTTCTCCACAAATTAAGGGCTTACTTTTGCCTTTTGATTACTTAATACACCACTAGCTCTATTATTTGAATTATCCAGCTGGAAAAACGTGTGAGAGCCTCTCCTTTCTTCAATTAGCCGACCCCTTGTCCCCCCTTATCACCTTGGTGAGTCATCTATCATTACCTAAACATAAACTAATCAAATTTGCTTTTCTAAGCAAATAATAGCCATTCTAGTCACTCTCTCTCTCCTAGCTGCATTCAATTCGGTGAAGCAGCTCCTCCAAGCTCTCTCAACCGAACTTATTCAGTTGGGAAGGTAAACCTAACTTCTAAGCTTCTAATTAATGGTTTAAGGCTTGTTTTTGGCTCTTTTTCATCATCTCTTCACCACCTATGCTTAGATCTCGTGACTAATCAGTTCCTATGGCTTATTCTCAGTGTTCTAAGGTTAGAACATCAATCAAATTCGAATGAAACAAGTTTAGAGACCAAGGTTGCTCAAAATCTCATTTTAAGGTAAAAACATACCTTAAGCTTCTCTACTCTTCATCCGATTTTCTTCCTCTGATTTTATGAGTTTATACACTCATAATTTTCATATTTACATGTTCAATCAGTTGGCTAGCCATTTGGAGCAAGGGTGGCCGAGATCCAAAGGAAATACCCTCTTTTAAGGCATTTTTCCAAGGTAAAACCTAATAACAAGAGAGCTTGTTGTGATCTAGCTATTTCCTATGTCAATATGGTGGATCTAACACCTTGTGGTGTGTTTGATTCAGGCCGAAACCATCTTGAACTCTCCTTGCATTTTTAAGGTGATTTTTGCCTTAAATCTTACATTAATTCTTCCTTATGGTTAAGCTCAAGCTTGGAGTGTAACCATATCTTTTTTTTGTGTATTAAACATGTCTAAATCATGTGGTGATTTTTCCTACATGAGGCCGAGAGCATACAAGGGCAAATCAAGGTATAAACACCTTAAATCTATGATTTTTATTTCTAAGCTTGTATATTATTATGCCGAGAGTGGAAATCTTAATAAGGGTCATATTGACCTAAAAATGGAAAAAAATGACTAAGATAAATTAAGCTAGTCATTTAAGAGATTTAATTAACATAATGGTCAAATATGACATTATATGGAAAAATATCAAATACTTGAGGTCGTGAGTATGTATTATATTTTGAGACATTTATTGTGTAATTTATTTTGCAAGTTCAAGGTTGTAATGAGGCCATGTCATTAGGCCATTTTTGTTTAAGTTTATAAGCTTATTTAGTTTTATTTATGCTTATAATTAAATTTGGGGTCAAACGGTAATTACTAGTTAAATATTAGGCCGAGAGCTTAATATAGAGGAATTTAGGGTTTTTAAATGAATTTAATAAAAATTATAACATTTTATAAAGTTTTGGGTCAAAATTGTAAAAATAGAAAAGTATGGGTAAAGCTTGGTAATTACCGAAAGGTTTGGGTCCAATTTGGTATTAGAAGTCAAAGTTGACTATATAGGAGACTTTGACCAGGTTTGGAGAATTTTGGAAATTTAAAATGCAACCTTATATTAAGATAAGTATTAATTTGTAAAAGATTTAAAAGAAATGGGGCTATAATGTAATTTCCGAAAACTTGGGGTACTAAATGGAGTTTAGTACAAACCTTAGGTGATTAGGAATTTTTAGAAATTTATTTGGTTAAATTTGGAGCTTTTATGAATTATATAAGTATAATATAAGATATTTTATGATATTGTTACAAATGGGTAACATATGTGGTAAAACCGAGATTTGGAGAAAATATAAGGTTAGGAATAATGTTTATAACCTTTTGGTATAGTTTGGTGATTTTTGGAATTATATATAAGGTTTTATAAAGACATATGTATAATATATGGTTTTGATGATATTAGGAAACTATATGTTATAAAGAGGAGAACTTGGTGAATATAGAAAGTTAAGTGGTGGAAAGATAATTTGAATAGCGTCCGGTTGTTTTAAGGAAATATAAAACTATGGGTTATAATTATTTTAAGGCTTAAAGGATATAATATAAGGTATATGATATAAGTGTAACAATGAAATATAATTTGGGGTTGATTTGTGATTTATAGAAGTTTAGTGGTTGTTTTTGGAAACCGAAAAAAAATAAGGGGTTGTTTGGTATTTTACAACAATTTACAACTATATGTTATAATTGTTTTAATGACTTAAATGTCATAACATAAGTTATATAACTATAATGTAACATTACATTAATAATGTGGTGATTTTGTAAATACTTAAGAACATAAGTGCTGTTCGAAAATGTTGACATTTTAAAATGGAATTTATAATATGGTTTTTATGTTATAAGAGTTATAACATTTATAATATAAGAGGTATTCATTAAAAAGAATGAATATATTTTATAAGACTACCATATAAGAAATAGTTCCATAATACATGATTATAAGTAAATATGTGTTATGGTGGAAAATATAACATGGTTTAATGACCATGTATTTTCATAATTAAAATGACATATGATAAAAGGAAAAAGAATTACAAACATTGGATATGGGATTCCAATGTTGAGAGTGAACATGTGATGATAAGGATTCATGTAATTAAAAGTATTGTTTACAAATGAATTATACCACATTGAAAAAAAAAAGACAAACGTTAGGAAAAAAAAATAAATACTAAGGTGAGATGCATAGTGCATGACAAAGGACCACACATGCAATAATGAAACAAACTATACGACATACAAGGGTATGTTAAGTCACATGCGATAACAAGTTCAACAATAACTACATTAATATACAAGACAAGATTACGCATGTAACATAACACTTTTCCAATCTCGAGTTAAACCTAAAACCCGACAAACATTGACAGTTTATAACGGGGGGTTAACCGGGAGTTAATAGTGACGGTACGGGGTACCGTAGGATTGTGTTGTTATACAGTATGCTAATCAGTAGCATTATGTATTGTTTAGACTAATAGAGACGACACACGAAGCATAGGATCTTGCTGATTCATACTCCACCGTAATACATCAGGGTGAACGGTGTGTTGTCATGTGTCTCTGAGGGCTTCCTCAGTTCAGACTTCTGTGTGATCTGTGATAAGATTGTTTGTCTGAATGTGTTAATTAATATGCATGTACTATATATTTATAGTTGCTTATTATTTACTGTTGTTGAGTTAACAGTATTGGTTCGTATATATGAACCTATATATATAAAACGAACTAGCGGCTATGGTGCTATCTTATATGAAATATAAGGAACGTAAGTAAAACGTTGTAGCACTAGGATAATAACATATACATATTATCCGAGACTTTTATATGGAGCATTGGCCTTTTCTATACGCCGCTCTCGTATCTAACACTGGATCCTGAGTTTACTGACTCCGGATTGGACTAATGACCTTAGTCTGCTGTGATAGAAAATTTGGTAATACGATGCGATGGTATAATTAATTAATTAATTAATGGAAGTAAAGCCAAGAGGATGTGGCTCTTGGTGCGCGCTGTGATCACAAAAACGATACCAGGATGTCCGCGTACGGGTCCGCAAGTATCAAGAAAATTTCTTGTGAGCTAGAATGGCTCGTTGGTCGGAGACTCTACCGTTGGAGTGGCTACTGCCGTGGGTGACCCGCCATAATATATGAGTAACTAGAGACATGTCGTTTTAACGAGACATTGTCACTAGGTATAACTGAACAACTAAAACAATTGAGATTTGTACAGTGGCGAACAATATTGGTTTCTATACCATGAACGAGACATAATACTTGTTTATTATTCTCGTTGTTTCGCTTTGTTGTTCATTGGTTATACATGTGGTTATTTTATTGTGTGTTGATGGTTGTGTTAATGTATGGATATTAATGTTATTTGATTTACAGTTTTAAATATTAAAACGGTATTGCATGTAACGAACCTCATACTCTCGACCAAATAATTGAGGGGTCTTTGGGGGCATGACGGGGCATGTGATGACATACTCAGCAGGGGCTGATTCCATACCACAAACCATTTTTTTTCAGGAGAGTAGCTGGAGGTCGACACGAGGCGCGACGGTTGTAATATTTCTGTTGTTTAAGACTTGGTATGGTTGAATACTGGTGACGTTTGGTCTCGGGTTGTGTAACCGAGGTGGATTTGTTTAGATGCTCACGAGTACGGTTTGTAATAATTGGTTACTGTTGGTTTGTTTTTAATTGTTTAATTTCTACTATCTATCTCTTGTGGTCATTGCGGGAATACGTTTCGCATGTTGATTATCAGGTAACTCGTTATCACCCGTATGGGCGAGTGATAACAGTGACACCATAGGAGCGACAGTCTGTTATTTACCGCTGCGATATAATTATTATGTGCGACTTTTATAGGATTGTTTAGAGCCGAGTTAGTAGGGGTGTTACAGGTAAGACCTGAAACGGAGGTAATGCAATGAGCATTGGTAGTACAGTAATTGTAGGACCATGAGTTGGTGAAAAGAAGTAGAGCATAAACCTGTAGCATGAGTTTAAGAGAGTTAAGAGTGAAAAACGGTGTAAGGAAACCAAGAAATGTTTGATGAGTTTAAGGAATGAATTAAGGGAGTTTAGAGTGTTGATTTAGAGCTAAAACATGCTAGTGTTCATGTGGGAATATTGGCAAAGAAACAGGCAAAAGATTGAAGTGAGAACAGAGCTTAAAAAACTGTAAATTTGCAACAAACTGAATTCGTACTAGCTTGCAAACAAGTACGCAAAAAAGTACACAAACAAGTACTCAAACAAGTATGCAACAGAAACTCTCGCTGAAGGATGGTCCGGGTTTGCAAACAAGTACATAAACCCAGACCACCTCAAAAACTTTCCAGAAACTCTCCCTGAAGAATGGTCCGGGTTTGCAAACAAGTACACAAACCTGGACCACCTTAAAACTTGACAGAAACGTGTCTGAAGAGATGGTCCGGGTTTGTAACCCCGGACACAAACCCGGACCACCCCAAAAATTCACCAGAATGTGTTTTAATGCATTCTAACGATGGAGATTTTAATGGTAATGGTATTATAAGGTAATTAAGATTTGATTAATGATGTTTAATGGTCATTAAGGGTATAAACAAGCTTGGGAAGTAATGAGAAGTAAGTAACTTAGGTGGATGAATTTGATTTGTAAGGAATTAGTAAGTGTAAACCGAGAAATGTTAGAAATGTAATGAGTGAGGTTAATTATAGTTAATTAACCGTCCGATTCTATATATGTTATAGGATTCGAATAGTCAAACACCGAAGGGAAGTTGGTGAGTCCAAGTCAACGGTGAACGGTATGATTTTCTCATGCCCTGTATCCTAACCTGGTTACTCTGATTTGTGTGCTTATTTGATCACCTAAATAAGATAAATGCGCGAATCGGATTCTAATGCACTTACTTGTGCTGGTTTTATATTGTTCTTGTTATATTGTCTTGAACATTTAGTTTGTATAATTCATGAAATGAATGGATGAGAATGAAGTGTCTGTGTATCCTATTGTGTACTTGTGTAATGTATTAACTCTTGGTATGGAGGTAACGACTTCTACTAATTCCTAACCATCTAACTTCTAACTTGAGTATTGAGTAAAATGGAATGAGTAGAAGTCCGATATAGTTTCGGCCACGCGTGAGGATGAGGAGACACAAGAGGTTGGATCCGATTCCTGGCCTGAATACTTTCTATGGACCAAACCCCTTAAATGGGTAGCATCCTAGATCGGTGAGCCACCTTAAAGCCCGGTGGTGGGACGGTGTAGTCCCTGCCCGGAGGTTATACCGAGTTGACGTGAGTAAGTAAGTAAGTAAGTAAAGAATTGTATGAGTAATGGTCTTGGCTAGTGTAAGCCATTGACCTTGAGTAAAAGAGTAATGTACACCCGATTAACCCGGGTGGGTAAAGAAGCTAACAAGTATTGTGTAAGTATTGGAGAAGTGTATCTCCGTATTCCGGTAAGTATTGATTGGTTGACTTGTAATGTCTTCCTTGTATGCATTGAATGTATGTATGTTTTGTGAAATGTATTTATTGTATTGTATAAGAGCATGTATGTATGTATGAATAAAACGAACCGCAAGTATTCGACCATGTAGTCGGCGTGCCTTCGCTAGTATGCGGGGTATGCGAATTTCATATGCAGCGTTTCGCTGAGCCCCTTGGGGCACTGTTTTTATTTTCCAGGTACCCGAAGCTGATATGGTCGTTGTAAGAGACCGGCGGCTATGCTTAGATAAGCTAGGGATGGGTTGTAGATAGTAAAGAATTGTATAAGGCTGTAGCCTTTGAAGTGTCGGTGTACCAAGGGGAACCAGTATGCATTCGGGAAGTATGTGGATTTGTGAGGAATGGGGTAGGATGTTAGACTCTTAGTGAGTATGTATGGACATGTGGAAAATGTTATACTTGGGTATTGTACTTAGAAAACTAGGTATATTGTATGGTAAGTATTGAACAATGTATTGAATGGAGATGGTTGTACTTGGTTTGTAATTGAAGATGGATTGTATTTGTTTTAGTACTTGGGTATTCCGTCCATCAGACCGATGCTGTAGTAGAAGTAAGCCTGTTAGTCACGTGGGTGGCTAACGGCATTGTATCACCCGCCAATGAGTATGAATTATCCACTGTGTAAGTATGGAAGTACGAGGTGATTGGACGGTAATGACGAAATTAGTGGTAGGGGTGTTACAGCTTTGGGTGATGTTCTAGTGTATTAAGTGAACCAAGAGTGGTTTAGGTACACTTAGGAATTTGGGGAGACTTTGGAAAGTAATTGAAATGATTAAGGGGCAAAAAGGTAATTTAAATGACGTTAGAGGAAATATAAGTAAAAGAGGTGTATAACCTATGATTGGGCTAAATAGGTAATGAAATAAATTGGGGAGTATAATAGATATATTTGGCTGAGAGTTAGGAAGTTAATTTGGTGAATAATAGAATTTATAAGTTTAAGGAGTTAAATGTAAATTCTAGAAAACATTTGGGGTCAAATTGTAATTTTGGAAAATGGTGGTCACAATTGAGACTTGGGTCAACCTTAGGGGATATGGGACTTTGACTAAATTAAGAAAAAGAAAAGGGCTTAATTGCAACTTTGGAGGAATTTAGGAGTTGTTTGTAAAGTGTGAAAAGTTTTGAGGGTCAAACTGTAAATATCGGAACATATGGGTCAATGGCATATTTTGGTCAACTTTGGAGGAAAAGTTGATGGTTTGACCAATTAAGAGGAATTAAGAATAGAAATGTACGTTATAGAAAGATTAGTAGTTGTTTGAAAAGTTTAGAATGTAAGGGGTCAAAAAGCAATTTTGGAAAAATATTAGTGAATAACATAATAGACCATGTGGGGTCTGTTCTTAATTTGCTGGAAATATTGGGTGAGAGTTTAGAGTTAAATTGCAATTATGAGAGATGTGGATAAAGGATTAAATTGTAAGGTTTATAAAAGTGTGTGGCCAAATGTGGTGGAAGTCAATGAATGACATTAGGGTTTGTTCGGTAATTAATATAAGTTAGCATAACACCTTGAGTTAATTTAAATAAGGAGTTAGGATTATAATATATGGTTTATAATGACATTGTAAGTTTAGATAAAATTTGTGGGCAAAAGTGAAAAAGGAAATTAAAGGAAATTAGTGTGTTGCGCCGAGAATTAGAGAATTATTAAGGGTAATATTATAAGGATGAGGAATTATATGACATAGCACTTAGGCTAATGTCAATTTATGGAGTTAGTATTGATTATATGAATTTTACTTATATGGGATATATGAATATATTATAAGGTAATATAAATTATATACAAGGTTGAAAATGTTTTAAATTAACATTACTATTTGTATGGTTGGGAACCATATTAAATAACGTTAAATATAACTAGAGGGAGTTTGTAGTTCACATAAAATATGGGATTATTATGAATATTGTGAGGTTTTATAATTCATACAAATGGAGTATGAATATATTGAATGTTATAGGATATATAACATGATCAAGAAATTTAATAAAGTAAGATGGAGTTTATTTTAAAGGTGGATAATTTCATTATGTAACATAACAACATTAAAAGACTTAATGTCGTGGTGTAAAGAGTTACATAAAAAAATAGAATTATATAATTCAAGGAATTATATTATGGGCTATATATAGTATTGTTGACTTGTATAAATTGACCAAGTCAACCTAATTGACCAAAGAGGGTCAAGTCGACCAACTCAGAACTTAAATGAGAAATAAAGGTTTATAATACCACAAGGTCAATTATATAATTAACATATTGTAACATACTATATGGATATGTGTATTATATATATATATACATATATATATATATATAATAAACCTATCAATAAATGAGATGGGTTATTTGGATTAAATCCTAAGTACTAAATAAATTATACATGTTATTATACATAATTAGAGAATGATTTAACTAATCCCGAACTGTTTAAAACCCGAATGATAAATGTTGAACAATCACGGGGTAATTATCGGGGGATTAGCGACTAATCGGGAAACCGACTTATCGGGAATCCTTGAGTTCAGACATGTTTATATATATATGCTAAGAGCGATATGTGTGATTTATATATGTGTAAGCGATTATATGATTTAATTGCTCGACACCTCGCGCTATTAACTGTGCGTGAACGTCTTTCAGAATAAAGTAATACCGATTGCAACTCTACTTAAGTTAGAGTAAGATAGGAAACCTCATTACTTATGGAAGTTCAATGAAATATTATATTATTTCTAATCAACCTAAGTGGAGAACTTAGGAAGGAGAATCAGGAATACCAATCTCTAGAGCATATGTACTCGAACATGAATACGACCTAGACGACTTCTAGGTGAGCTTATAAGATCTAGATGGCAACTACATTGACAATATACTCACTATAACACCTAGGGTTGAACCTTAGTTAAGGAGATTAGGTGAACTTAATCTTATAGTGAAAGATTGGAATTATGGAAATCCAGGAAATCCTAGTTGCGCATTGTGATCACAATAGAGCGGATGACTGTTACAGGTCCACTCGTATATTATTCCATTAGATTAGACTGATCATTGGATGGATTTCCCGCGTAAAGGGAATGACTTCGGTTGTGGGTGACCCGCCATATAATAGGTATCATAAGAAGGAATCGGAGTCCCCATGTTAAGGGGATGGCTACTGTCGTTGGTGATCCGCCATTATAGGGGTAAGTGTAGAGAACATGTCGTCTTCAAATATGACAACTGTTTGTGGTTAAGAATAAAGTGAATTAAACAATTAGACACGATATAATCACTATTACAAGATTCAAATAACTCTCGTAAAGTGGATAATTATATAAAGCATTGAAGGACGAATAAACGAGAACCGTTTAAATGAAACAACACTCGTATTGTTACTTTATGCACTCGTTTATCATATAGATTATATGTGCGAAATGTGTATGGATTTGGATGTGAATATTTGGATGGACTAATGTATGTTTATTGTAGGGAAAATTACATCCCTCATCCATGACGTTTGGCGAAATTACACACCCCACTCACGAGGTTTTGAAAATTACTTTGCCTACTCATGTGGTTTCTGCTATTTTACATCCAGTAACTTTTCTAAAATTTGATCAACTTAAAAGATGGTTAAATATTGTCCAAAATTGATCAAACTTTACATGGACGATGCTAAGGTGTTATATTTTGGTCTAGCGTGAAATCCAAAGTTTTTTAAGCTCATAGGTGATCTGTGGGACCCAATGAAACATGTGACATGTGAACGTGTTTTCAATGGGTCCCACAGGTAATATATGACCTTAAAAAACTTTGGATTTGGCATTAGACAAAAATATAACACCTTAGCATCATCCATGTAAAGTTTTATCAAATTTGGACAACATTTAAGCCTCGTTTAAGTTGATCAAATATTTAAAAAGTTGCCATATGTAAAATAGAGGAAACCACATGGGTGGGCAAGGTAATTTTTGAAACCTCGTGGGTGGGGTGTGTAATTTCGCCAAACGTCATGGGTGGGGGATGTAATTTTCCCTTTATTGTATTATAGGTGTTTTATTATATACATGTAAAATGGATCCGCATGAAAATAAACCGCATGTTAAGACGGTTAATTGACTTAAGGAGTCTAGCGGATCCTAGGATTACACTTTAGCATATTTAGCAGTTTGTGTTTAGCCCGTTGTGGCATACATTTTACAGGTGCTCGATCAATACCGAAGCCAGAGTGCGGGATATATTTGGGTAGTTAGTTACGAACTACTCCTCAATTATACTATTGTATTAAATTTGGATGTAATATATTGTATAAGACTTTGGATATTAGAATGCTCACTAGTTCATAGATTTAGTACATTGTATAGAATTATATTTATCTCTTGGTCATCATAGTGGTTATTATATACGGAATTGGAAGCCTAGTTACTCACAAGGGTGAGTAACGGCGGTAGCACCCGAATTAGTGTTTTATTTTGTATCTTCCGCTATTTATCGAATTATGTTTGGGACAGATTGTACTGAGACTGTATTTAAGATGAGTTTATGAGTTAGGGGTATTACAAAAAGTGGTTTTAGACTGACTCCACTCTGATGACAAGAGATGGTAGGGTAGAAACAGTGAGCATAGGATTTTGGGTATACGGGAAAACGTTTGTGAGGTTCGCGACCTAAGAAGGTTGTAGCAATGCTAAACACTTTCGGATATTAACCAGGATGGCATTTCAATACAAATGACCATAATTACGATATGTTACTGAGTGAATGTCTAACTCGCCCTTCGGGCATATGTCAAAAAGGGGTGAAGGAAGATATACTAGAAGAGGACGAGGCATGTCGGGGGATGATGAAGATCCTGTAACCACAAATAACGCATAGAAGGTAATGACCGCTCTCACTCGTTGGGAGTATATCCTGAGAAATAGCAATGATACCCCACCCGCCGCTACCCGTATCTTGAATACGACCTGTAGAGGCAAAGAAATAAAACACACCAAGGAAATGGAAATTCCCTCCTATTTAGGATGACCCGATGTAGCTGATATGGATGTTGTGACATCACGTGAGAAAAGAAATTCTGATACAATGGATCATTTAGGACCAGAAGGTCCCTATAGCAAAATGCTATCCAAAAGACGCTACCGTACGTAGTAGGAGTTAAATTGTAAATCCTACTAAGAAGAGGGATAAAATTATTAGGAAAAATGGGGTTGACCTACTAAGCAGGCAAGTAACCCTGTCCAGTTAACTAGAGGAAAGCACTGATAAGTGCACATGAAGAATAAGGGATGGAAAAACGAGTCTAAGACGAATGTCAAAATACATAACATGCGGAACTAAAGACCGCTTAGAAGTCTCTCCCAAAAGAGATAACTTCGAACTTATGCAACTTTAAAGGTTCGGGAAGACTTGATCTACATGATGCGAAAGCTATAAGAGCTTATGAAGCAAAACTTGCCTAGGTTTTTACAATGGAGCACCGTAAAAAGAGAGTTAATACTTTACTACCACAATAAAACGTGTGGGAACGAGTGTGGGGACAAGATGGTATTAAAGAGAAAAAGAGCCTCCTCAATAGGGCAACACCCGATAAGGGAACATCATACACAGGATAGCAAGAAAGAGGCCCAAGAAAATTAAACTACAAAAACCCGATAGGGCAACAGAAGAGTCAAAGAGACCAACAAGTGCAAGGATGGGAATAAGTATAACAACTGACATGCACAGTAACTGTGGCTCAGCCTGCATGGTGCGCTCGCCATAGCAAGCGCTATACTAATCATTGTATTGGTAATTCCACCAGGATGCGCACTTCTACAACAATGTTGTAATTATTAACGAATTTAAAAGACCATGTAGACCGAAGGGCATATTACCATGGCAATAAGTGAGTATCAAATTAATGTATATGTCCGTAACATAATGAGGCTTATGAGCCTAACACCATAAACCTGTGCCGGCATTGAATTCCAAGTATTACCGATGAAAAGTGTTGAGTCCTTACAACAAACACGACCATAGACACTCAGTGAATAAAACACCATCATTAATGATGGTATGGGATTAAGGAACCAAGATGCACAAGCTGTAGCACAACTTATAATATATTCAAATAAACGGATGAGTGACTAGACATGGGTATTCAATGTAACAACTCATTCCAAAACCTTAAAGAAAATCATAGGTAAAACGAGGTCAAGTAATGATGAGGGCCAATGCTATGCCCGCAACAGCACACACCGATGGTTTTGTGAACTCTTATAAAAGAAAAGACACTTCAATCCTCGGTAGGATTGAGATAAAGACCACCGATGCCACTAAACTCCAGTAGGAGAGCACAAGATAAGGAGCTTAAACGATGAACTACCTTGATGTTGGAAACATTATGACCACAAAAGGAGAGACTGAAAAAGTTACACTATGAAGCTGGTATTGTTAGAATTGACTGTAGTCGTAAACGCTAATCGGTGTTACCTGCTTAAACCATTAACGCCCAAGTACAACCTTTAGAAAGGAATACCACAGCCAACAACGAGCAAATAGAATGTCACGATGGAAGTATGTAATTATAATATTAGACACCAAGTCTAAACACCGTAAGACATACGCCTAAGAGAAGGTATCTGATATACCACTAGAAGGACACAAGTTTGGGATAGCAAAAGTATCGCCTCCGATAACCTTTCCAATAGATGCCATTAAGGCAACAATACCTACAACACAAGGTGATAAATGACAAGCATTGATTAATACCAGACCACAAGGGGGACTTCCATAAAAAGTGGAGAACATGAACCTTTATTATGGAGTTTGGAACTACACCAAAGGATGTAACCCAGTTGATCGGGTAGAGTTCAAAGAACTAGAAACATATGTCGTAAGCAGCATAAATAGCCTATAAATGAGCAAGAGTTTGAGATAGTGAACAGAACAATAAGTTTCACTCATAAAAACTAGATAGGGACTATGTGAAACTCAACACACAAGCAACTCCAACAAAGGCTTATTAAGCCATAGACCAACTGTAAACTTGTGAATACAAGTGGTCTTAAACTCATTTCAAATATTTATGGGAGAATTGTCAATAATGACATCAATGACAGAGGAGAAAACCACCCTCGTACCATTGCATAATATAAACCCCACTGTCAGGGTGCCATATCGCAAATACCTATCGAAGAGAAGGTAAATAATCATGCCTATTAGGCAAGGGACCCATGGAACCTAGAAAATTCTTTTGAGGCATCCCAATACTATCTGTTAAGGAGTTTGACAGCAAAATACTTCAACACGAGTTACCGGAAACTAAGCGTGCGATAACCGCTTGAAACAGACACTAAGAGTGTACAAAAATTAGATATGGGACGAACATACTACGAAGGAGCTTGTGGGCTTGATGAAACTTAGGTATAAGTTAGTCAGGTAAGTAGTAATGTATCATTAAGATACCCCATATAAATAAACCAGTAATGTAGTGAACACGAGAAGAAGTTACCTCCGTGATATAGTCAAGAAGCAAGTTCTGACAAACACAAGCTATTTTACCTCGGATATATTGATGAGAATGATCTCAGTCAAACCAACACGGTTCGAGAAACCAAAAATTATGATTATAATACGACCGAAAGTCGTAACTCCACAGAGGAGTGGTTAATACATGATAATAGTGGGAAATTTCCCAAAGACAAGAAAGCCTATGGTCAACTTAATGACAAAGGCAATAGAACCCCATTAAATGGGCAAATAATTATGCAAACCCTTATAGGGATCAAAGATTTGCTTACATTAGCACAATGCTTATCGTTCCAGAAGGAACCCATTGAACGTTATTAATGCTACCCGAGAAAGGGGCATAAGAAGAACTATTCTACGCGCTAGAAACATAGCGACCATATTGTATGATGTAACAATAAACACATGCTCAAGCCATAGAGCGTTAGTATGTTTTCACCCAAATAGGGTTGAACATAAGACAAATATCAAGTAATCCTCATAATATCGACACCAGTATGCAATGTGAGGAAGGAAGAGCTAGCATACTAGTGAATGCCTTAAGCTCGAGAGTAAGTACTCTATACACACCACGATAACAAATAACTCTCAAATCGACAAGGAAATGGTGCGCAAAGAAGTGATCATTGTATACAATCATCAACCATAAATATATTAGTGGCAACAGGATGAGTAGAGTTTGAATAAAAACTCGATAATGGGGAACACAGATTGAAGGCAGACTGCGCAACAGTCTAGACCTCACAAGAAATATAGTGTTCATCGTTGTACATCCACTTAGAGACATGTAAATGTACAAGTAGATTCCTAGTGAATCAACATGGAAAATGATATAATAAACCTTGGGGCAAAATGCCTCAATTGCCTGAAAGAGCAAGCCCAGGCCAGATACTAATAAATGTAGTACATTCCTACTAGCATTGTAATGGATTCCCCCTGTTTAAGGGCAGGATGAACTGTAACACCCCCGAATAAAACATCCCTAGATTAATTGAAACACTCGACGATAATGTAAACTAGCTTGCAGCGGAATAACCTCCATCCGGGTGTCACAGACGCCAACCACCCACGTGGTTGACACAACAACTCTATCCATATCAAGCTACGGTCTGAATGACTGGAAACAGCCCTCTATCAAAATCCAAATACAACAGATAGTACAATTCCCAAATACCTAGTGTATACAACAAATTTACCAGATCGTAGACTAAGAATTACATCTTGGGTTTTATAACAACCCGTATATTACACAAGCCACTACAACTTAAAAGTCATGCCCTGATGGACTACCCCCATGGTAGCCATCCCACCTACGCTCCGTTATTGTCTGGCACAAGACCTGAAAAAATTGGGTGTAAAGGACTCAGCAAACTACGCTGAGTATGAACGTGTGAAGCCCGCATGTTACCGGGCCACATGACTACTTGGTCGAATATTATTAGATCAATTTACATGCTATAATAAAGCAGTAAAGCACACATCAACACATCATGATAACATACACACTCATCGGTAGCATAGCAACATCAAAAAGCAACCAAGCACCACTTGCAAGTAGCAATGTCAAACACGCAATCCAGCACAATAAGCTGCTAACGTAGCAACAACAACCAAGTAATTCATAGGACATGTGCGTAGGTATATTATACCGTCGATCCTCACTATGTGATCATTCAAGAGATTACGTATTGTTTTCTTGTTCTCATTACACAAGTTTATATTCCTTTTCTTGCACCGAGTCAAGGGATATAAGTTAGACCCCGAGACTTTATTATGTAGGTGCTAATCAGCTCTTGTTTCTTAAAGAATCACATTTGTGAATTTTCTTATTTGCTTGATCTCATTACACATGTTTTCCTCTATTCTCTGGCACCAAGTCAGGGGATATAGATTAGATCCCGAGTCTTTATTATGTTGGTGCTAATCATTCCTTGTTTCTTTAAGGATTATTTGTGAATTCTCTTATCACCACAATTTGGAGAACGTCTTCTCCATAGCCACTCCTCCATTCCCGACGTCATATGTCGAGAAAGAGGGGTCATCTCTAGACCCCAGGGTGTGCTCGCTAATCCTCCAGTCCCGGCGTCGTACGTCGAGAGAGAGGGGTCATCTCTCGACCCCAGGAAGCGCTCCACAATAATAACAATAGTCGGTCGAAGGATCTGATGCAGATACCAACTCCCGAGCGTCCAAACCGCGCGGCCCGAGAATTCTTCTTCCCGGATTATCCATATGATCCATCAGCTGGTACTTACTTTATATATATATTTAATTATTTTTTGTCAGCTCGACACCATTGTGGGTGTCGATCGTAGTCCTCAATAGGGCATTCACTTATCATAAATATCTTGACACCATAGTGGGTGTCCTTAGGAGTCCTCTATAGTTAGAGAGGAGTTTTCTCATTGTGTAGTTCTTTTGGTTTGTTTACGTAGTTCGTCAAGTTTCATCTCAAGCTCCATAGACGAGAAAGGACTACACTACTGTGTGCGCGCAAGTAATATGCAGCAATGATATATCTCAAGCATATAAGCAATCACAACAAGCAATCCAATTCCATGCTTTAATCTTATGGTCATTGTCAAACAAAGCACACAGCACACAAGCCGTGTAACACGGCAACATACGAACCACACATGTCCATACCTGATTTAGAAGCAAGAGTTGTCTTACACTCGAAGTCCCGGTCGGAGCTCGCTACGGTCCTAGAGGTAATTAAAACAGTGTGTCAGTTTATTATTTTATGTGACGACTCTTTATATCGTATGTTATCCCCTAGGTATGTTGTCACATGCTTAGTTTATGTTGACTCTTAGAACTTCACATGCATTAATCCTAGGCTCAACTTACTCCTAGGATATTCACCTTGCCAACTCACACGTTAACTAAGTCATTTCCTCTAGCTAGTGCTTTTAGAGTATCATAAGCACTAACATGTAACAAGTTTATTTATGATGGACTTTTATTTGCCTAAGTGGTATTCTTCCCTTAGCTAGATAGTTAGGTTTTTAAGCTCCTTATTTACACAATAGCACTCTTCAACGCTTCTTGAACTCCCTTATACTGAAGCTTAAATGTTTCAAAACCGAAATAGTGTTCTAGTGTACAATCTTATCTTATCACCTTTTTTTTTTTGTATCTAAAGGTGGCTCACTTTATCCCAAAACGTTCCATCAACTAATTAGGTATATTAGTACTGGTTTGGGTTCCTTATTAGACTAACATCACCCTTATAATACCTCTGTAGTCTAGTTATACAGAAGCTACAATATTAACGAAATCTGAAACTACATACTACACATTCCCTCTTGGTTCCGGTATCTATCCGGTTCCCCCAATGTTTCCTTCTTTCCCACAGTATTACCCAACTAGCTATAGGTGTTAATAATGTTCTAACTCAAACTAAACCAATGAGTCACCCAAAAAGCTGCTGTGATGAGTCACGCAGAAACAGCAATCCTACAAAAACTGAAACACAAAACCGATATCATCACTTCTATTACTTTTCTTTACTCTTGAGTTTGACTTCAGTTTTCCCCAAAGTGTTAACACGTTTAGTTAGGTAGGTTATCAAGGCTTTAAGCTCACAACTCTCTCTCTCTCAGTACAACCCCTTACACTCACTGGTGCAGCCCTTATATGGAAACATAAATTTCAGAAACTGAAACACCCACTCTAAGCATATACCTCATTCAGTTGCTCTTGTCAATGTGTTAAATTGTTTTTTTTTAGGGTGGGTGTGCTAACAAGGTTTTAAGTTCATTATCAGACCAAATAAGCAACCTTCATACCTCTGTAATTCAACCCTACCGAAACAACACACTAATGAAGACTTGTTAACATAAGTGGTGCAAGCTTCTTTCTTATTTCTTCTGTCAGGGTGTGTAATCTGATTTTTTTAACCTTCCAATAAATATACCAACAAAGTTCACTCTTTTAGCAATGCCTTGGGTTCAATCTTAGGCCACTGCAACACCCTTAAACATCTTTGAAAGTCAGCTATATAGAAACAAAGATTCCAGAACAGAACTGGAGAAGAAATACAAAACAGAAGCACCAGTCTGACATCTTTTCTTCTATTTTCCTGTCTGTTCATGATCCTGATTTTCAAGCCTCTCCCAAATTACTAATTCTCGTAGTATAGTGTGTGATCAAGCTTTTAAGTTCCACACAGAAAGGAAATTTCAGAAAAACCAAAACACCAATCTGAAGTATCGACTTCTGTTGACGTTTCTTTTGTTATCTTCTGTTACAAATCAGTTTTGTTTTGTTCCTCCCATTCTATATCTAGCTGCATAGTTGAATGCCCTAATATAGTTTTAATCCCCCAAGGTACCCACTACCTGTAACACTCTGCTAGTTCCATGGAATTCTTTTTATACTGCGACTGAAAACAAAAGAAAACAACCTGAAACATGAAGTACGTTCTTTCCTATCATTTTCTGTCCGTGTAGTAATTTGTCTTCCAAAATTTTTTTCCTCGTTGATAACTCACAAAGTTAAGTGTCCTATGACTATTCTTAAATCTCAAACAACATGTGAACCTTACCGAATCAGCCTTATACTGAAGCAAGGGATTTACAGAAACTGCAACAACCCGAAACTTCCAAACAACACTCTGGTATTCTTTGTCCTATTATTTTTTTTTCTTTCTGTGCTCATCAATCTGACTTACAAATCTCTCCCAAGTTATTTACAGCTTAAGTTATGAGTTTAGCTAGGTTTCAAGTTCCTTATTAAACCACCACAATACTCTTATCCTATCTGTAACAGAAACCCAAAACACAATTTCAGAGCCAGAATCTGAAACTGATACACCTTTCCCGTTATTGTTTTCCTTCTGTTCCTCAAGTTGCTATCTGTTTTCTTTCTTTAGTCCGTCATTTTAGTCATTAAACTGACTTCTATTTCTTTCCCCACATGTTTAACCATTTAGTTGCATGTTTAAGCAAGGTTTTTAAGCTTACGATCATTCTACAACCTCACTGATAACTCCCTTGAACTCCCCTATGCTGAAACCGAAAAACTATAGAAGACTGTAGCACTAATCGGTGTATTCACTCTTTTAGTCTCCCTCTCTGTTCATTAATCTGTATGCTAATTCTGCCCAAAGCTTTTACCCGTGCAGCTAACTGTGTTAGGACCGTCTTGAACTCAAAAACAACTCAATGCAACATTGATAACACCCCTGAAACGTTTTTATACTGAACCAACCAACTGTAGAACCGCAACCACCCAAAACAACCCAAACAATATTGTTAATGTTACTGAATTCTCATTATCCTGAACTGAAAACTGTAACAACTGAGGGTAGATTAAGTTTTCTGCATTTCGTTCTTCTGTTCCTCTTCCTGACATGTTAACTTGTTTCTCTAGCAGTCCCATTTATTTCCCTTAGTCTAACGAGTTAGCTAGTTTCTACACTTATTAACTCGCCAATGCAACCTTTAATATGTTCCTGAATTCCATTTACAGAGGAGGAAAGTTGCAGGTTTTAGACTAGCTTCTGCACTAGTTTTCGTTAGCTATTTGTCCCAGATTTCTCTAGACCCATTTAACTTGTAGTTCAACCACAAAGTAGCTGGCACTTAGTCATTTAATGCAGCAGTATTTACCCAGAGTAAATCCATCCCTAATAGACACTAGGAAGCAACAAGGTTTTAAACCAGATACGTTTAAATTTCCTGCTGCCATTTAAGCAGTTCCCAACCAGATTCGACACAAGGAAACACCATATTTCAATCCAGATGGATTCCATGTTCTGCTGTTACTAAAAAAAAGTTCACAACCAGTTTTTTTTTCTCAGTCGACACTAGTTATATTACCCTAGGAATATGCCTGCATATTTTTCGGCATTTCCCTTTCAGAACTCCGGAATTGAAACCCAATGCTTAATCAAAACAGCGCACAGATTACCAGCAGACTATTAATCCTCACATCACACAGTTTTTTTTTCAACGTTACCAGATCTATCAAGACATATTCAACAGAGTTATACCAGAGTAAGCATAATGTTAGGTAGGGACATGGATTATAACCTTGGGTTCAAAGTTGTTGTTTTTTTCCGGTAGTTTCTTGTTACTCTATGGTCTGTGTTCGCACCTTGGTTAGGCACTAGCTCTTCCTTGACTTCCTTTTCGGTTTGATTGGCGACTTAACGCATTGACAATCGGCTATGCACAAGGAAGGAGTTCCAGATTAATTACTCAACATTTCACCGAGGGATTAGTAGAGTGAATGATGTCCTTAGTGGGACTGAAACAGAAAAAAGAAATAAGACAGAGAAACGTTTGTGGCCTCACCTTGAAACCCGTATTCAAAACAGAGTGAGGGTGAGTTTCTGGGTAATTCTCGGTGAAACCTTGCGGAAGTTTTCCAAAGAAGCTCATGCATGCAGAAGGTTAGACGAAGAGAGAAGTCAATGCTCTATTTCTCGGGCGCCCAAAACAGAAAGCATAGAAAGGATCTGGAACCTGCTCATACCTTCGGGCGATCGAGGAGGGGATTTTTCACCGAATCTCAGAGACCCCAACAGTAGGCTTGCATGTACGATTCTTGCGTGAAAGATTGCAGAATGCTAGAGGAATAGAGAGATGGTTTCCGGACGGGACGGAACAAGGCAAGGAAGCAGAAGTATAGAAGCAAACCGGGAGTATTTACCTTGTGACAGAACTCGTGAAGGAATGGAGTGGGTTCCTTGAGGGAACTTCGGCTCTTTTCAAGATTTTGTTCCCCGACGGTTGCATGCATGAAGAGGAGAAAGACCAGAGAGTCACCCTCAAAAGTTTCGGACAAAATCGCAGAGCACAAAAACCGAAGTGGAGGGGCTGGTAGCTTTTACCCTACTTGTTGATTTTGTGTAGTCCCGCATTTTCGAGACCGGTAATTCAAATGGCTTCAGAATGCAGGGGAAGAATCGAAAATTTTGAGTCTCGGTGGAAAGTGGGAAGTAACGTAAATCGCCAAAGCACTTACTGGGAATCGCCATGGAACATTTCGGGAATAAGGAGGGGAGGAGAAGTGGCTCACCATGCTCCAGAACTTGGGAATTAAATTCGTCTCTGGACTTGCGCAGGGGTGGAGCGACTGGAGGAAAGGAAAGGACTTAATGGATTCTTAATCGGGGCAAGCATACACAGGAAGAGAGTGGCCCGAGTATTAAAAATTAACAGTGAAGATAAAACATGCGTTGAGTGGGTGATTATGTGGGGTTAGTTGGACTTGCGGGACTTTTCGGTCATATTAGGAATTAGTGAGTCTATTTTCATGGTTACCTTGTAACGGGATTAAGCAGTTTGTAGGTAATTAACTTAATATCTTAGTCATGGGATATACATCGGTGAGTACACGTCCTTATAATATTGTCGCTTGTACGAATTCGTATAATATAATCCCGTAACATATGTTACTTAGTACAATTGTTATATGTCAACATGACGCTCGTGTATTATGCCTCACGGTCCACTACATAAATAATGTACTAACATGGTATAATGATTTGCTCAATTGTATTGGTTAATGTCAAACCGATGAGCATCAAAGCTTATATACATTGTGACTTGCTATAGATTCACGGACATATGTATGTCCCTTGGTATCGTAAGTTATACTCGTAACATGATTATATTAATGTGCCCAGTTTACTTAAACACTCCTCGTATATATTTGTGATTTTATGCGTTTCAGTTGTTAGGGGTGTTTCATGAACCATAGATGTGTTATTATGGACCGATGCACGAGAGATGCAAGTTCATATCAATAAAGAAGTACCTAATAGGTACCGAACTAATGAAATTACTCCATAACAAAATAATCGAGAGCCATAGGATGACAAGGATTATCTTCATGGACGTATAACTAGTACGTCTCAAGATTTCATAGACAAGTTCAAGAAGCACTAAGTACTAACTGTAGCTTAATGCAGACTGAAAGTCATCCATAAAAGACAAAGGAAACACTTGAAGTGTGTTACGCGCATGTGCGCCAGATTTCTAGAGTATCTGGATAGATAGTTTAGATCTAATCAAGTGCACGTACAATAAAGATACCGCGCTGATTAAGATACCTCTATTCCATAAATATGAAAGACCGTATGTATAGAACACTATCACATTGGAATGAGGTCAGCAATAAATGCTGCTAACACATGAGAATATTAAGCAATGTATAATACATTAAGAACAACGAAAAGGGAAACAGAATCCTAAAATCGTCGGGTCATACTACTTTACGGAGCGAGTGGGCTCATGCTTATAGGTCGATATACCTAGTGAATTGAGGAAATAATGATGTATTTCACATCTCCCAATCAAACACACATATACCCTATCTATTAGCGGTATTATGGCCTAAGAGGCTATGACTAAATCCAAATACAAGACATGTGTAGACTCTAAATAAGAGCTTACGATGGGATTAGAATCCTCTAGTCGGAACACATGGTGGTAAAGGCCACATGGGAGTTAGAATACTCAATACGAGTTAAACATTTTGAGCTGGTTGCTTCAAGGATGATATATTTGTAGAATATTTAGGTGTAATCCCTTTTAAGGGGGTAGAGCGATTCACGCGCCTAACGTATGTCATACGTATAGTATTGTACGCATAGTACAAGTGAGTATTGTACGTATAGTACAAGTCATATGACTATATTATATTACTTGAAGTAATATTGTATTGTTTTCTTATGTACGTTCACATAAACATATATATATATATTAGTTCGCACCACTGATTGCAAATATGAGGGAGAACAGAAAGAATGTTCTTATGTTAATCACAATTACTTTCGCACAATAGAATGCGAGTATTAGACATAGAAAATGTCAATCTTGTTAGGTCCGATAAGAGCATACAAGTAAGAGGGAGTAGAAACTCTAGTGATATCGTGATTTGTGACTTGGTATGAAACCGAGTATGGTGATATTTTGATTTCTGACTTGGTATGAAACCGAGTATAATAAAATTTTGATCTGTGAATCGGTATGAAACCGATATATAACCTAGTGGAAGTTAAAGCCTCTAAGAAATGGATGGATGTTTAAATTAAGGGAACTTAGTTCCATAGTTTAGGATATATACAATCCTTTGTTCCTACAGCTAGATTAATTATACTAGTTGACTTTTGTGATGATTGAACACAATGTGGCAAATATTATGAGAATATAAGATTAGAACATGGTAAATAAATTGATTGGTTGAAATTGACGTGGGAGGTCGAACTTGGTTCTAGTCAGATCAAAGGAGACTGGACACAAATTAGGGTGAAAAGATAGTTCAACACTAACGCTGACCACGTCGGGGTTGGATGATTCTCTAAACTCCCTACAAGTGGACACAAATATGTGTAGATAACGAGTTTAGGTATTGTGGAGATCATGTGACATTACCCAAGGGGTCGTGGACCTTAGAGTCCTTCGTCATGAGGCCTATTCTCCTGTGGGTAATTGTAGATGTTTAGTTACTCAAAGGGCCATGGACCGTAGAGTCCATCGTCATTAATATTGATTCTCCCACGGGTATCTATAAACATTTAGTTATATGTGCATATATGCACTGGGTTGTTTTGTTTATGTATCCTATGAGAAACTTGGATGTGTATGTTTACACTTTGGTTGATGTATGCCTTGTGATACTTATGATATATATATGTGTGTGTGTGTGTGTGTGTGTGTGTGTGTGTGTGTGTGTGTGTGGTGTGTGTGTGTGTGTGTGTGTGTGTGTGTGTGTGTGTGTGGGTGTGTGTTGGTGTGTGTGTGTGTGTGGTGTGTGTGTGTGTGTGTGTGTGTTTGGGTTGTGTGTGTGTGTGTGTGTGTGTGGTGTGTGTGTGTGTGTGTGTGTGTGTGTGGTAAGTGGAATGATCACTTATGGTTTGGTTAGATAAGGATTGGGAATTGATTGTACCTGAGGGAGGTTGTTAAGGTATTGATATAGAAATAAAATAGGGTGCTGATGGATCACCTATGTCCATATATGTATTAAGTAAACACCACAAATGTTGGCTAGTGCTGTATAAGCATGTGATGATATGTGAAAGTGATATCGGATAGATATACGTTATTAGAATAATATCTGATAGATATATACTATCGGGAATTGATTTCCTAGAACTATTATCAGAGGAAGATGACTTTGGGATGAAGTATCCTTAAAGGGGTAGATTTAAATACCCCAAACATTAATCACCATAATTAATTAGGGGTTAATGAAATCAAAGGGTTTAAACCAAAGATTAATCATTAAAGGAAAGGCTAATGAGCCAAATTCACTAAGGTATCTTACAACCTCTAAACATACATATATAAACAAATATGTATAGTTCAAAAATGAGCATTAAGTCTCACAAAAAAAATGGACTAAAGAGGGAACATTAATAAGGAGAAAATAACTCCTAAATTTAATGTAACATGTTACACATCGGTACATGAAACAAAAACACCAACATCATGAGAGTATCAAAGAACATACTTTTACCAGTCATAATGAATAGTAAAGAATACCAATCACTCAAAAACATAAATTAACACACTTTAGGACAAGGTAATCATGTTGGTCACAAACTAATACATGAAATAAGTTCTAGTGCACAACATATAAGTGCACAACATTATAACACAAAATATTGTACAATTACCCAAAATTTAACCAAATTACCCCCTTGGAAATCAAAGTGAGCGGCAAACTCCTCTACCTCATCATGCCACCTTTCAAATTTTGAAACAAAATATCTTCTAAGATGAGTTAGTCATCTTTACTAGTCATAACCAATCACTTACTCATTACACCAAAGTAAGTCAAGGTTTCCCCTCTCTCATCCTCCCTTGGCCGAGAACAAGCAGCCCTCTACTCCCTCTGATTTTCTTCATCATCTCTTGAATACTTGAAGAACACCAAGAACACTACAATAGTGACTTAGACCTATTCTTCTTTTTTCTTTAAATCTCTGTCTTTCTTTCACCAACACAAGGAGAACACCAAGAGCTCTCCTCCTATACTATCAAAGGCAATTCCCAAGATATTTTGGAGCCCCAAATTCGGCAATCAACAAACATGGAGCAAAGGAATAGCTAAACTCGCTTAAGGTATAAAAACATGCTCTAAGGAAAATCACTAGCTTCTTACACTTATCTTCTTCATTTTTTTCAAATACAAAATTAAGAACTTCCTAGCTCTCTTGTTGGCCGAAAGTTGAAGCAATAATCAACTCCGCAGGTGATAAGTGCAAAACATATAGACTTATTAGGGTTTAATCACCTTATAATTTGTAGCATTTTTAGTAATGTTTCGCACTTATCTAGGGTTTTTCCTATAATTATGTTGTTATATTAACTGATGTATTATATGTGTTAAAATGTAGGAAAAATACCAATTAAACACAAACATTATAAGGGATTAAAAGAGGGAGATGGAAGAGTCACGCGACAAGGGCGTGTGCACGCCTGGTACGGATATGAGTAGAGGCGACCGCCCCGTAGCTGGCGGACAAGAGACAGAAGACCGCGAGGCGGTCAATACAGAGGCAACCGCCCAATAAGGGGCGGTCAAGACAGAGGAGACCGCGAGGCGGTTGAGATAGAGGAGACCGCTAGATAAGTGGCGGACACGTGTAAATGTGTAGGAAATCAACCGGTTATCTTCTACGCCGACTCGCTCTGCAACTTGAGACGGCGCCTACCAGAAATCACTCACGCGTTGTTCCTGTCCCCTGCAATCAGTGAAGCTTCAATCAACGAGCTCAATCAATGAGCTGCTCCTCTGCTGATTCTTCTTCCTCTATAAAAAACAACGCTCAGCTTACCTTCTTCATTGTCCTTCCAGAGGTTCCGTCCGTGGTTCCTCTGGAGTTCCAATTCACACCATCATTCCATCTTCGTACCACTTCACCTTCACTCACTCGTTCATTCCATTTCTAATCTCCCGCTTCTCCATTTGTTTTCTTTTCATTTCATTAGTTTACCTATACTCTGGGAATAATTATTATCTATCTGTATTAATTATGCAATATGTTTTACTGGTTTTAGTTTTAATAAAGTTTGTTACGGTTAAAGGTTTTCTCGCCATCTTTTTAATAAACCTCATGAATTTATTAAAATGCTTTACTAAGTCTGTTTTTGAATTCATCGGTTGGAAACAGATGGGTTGATTAAGCCGTAAAACTGGGGGAAACTTATTTTCATCGTTTAAGTTAGTACTCAGTTGCAAATGTAATCCCTCAACACTCCTCTGCCGTTCGCAGGCTTTTGCTTGAGTTTTCATCGGACCTTGCTTTACAGGTGAACGAGTTCTTATGAGTTTTCATCGGACCTTAAGAAAATATCAGGAATCTTGCCAAACAGTTATAATTAAACCAGTAGACCTAGCATGAAAGAGCAGATATTGTATTAATGTGAACCAGAGTCCCGTTAGTTTATTTGCTTAAACAGTTAATTTTATTAACTGTTTTTATTTATATGTAACAAGTCAATTAATCCCCCCTCTTTGTGACACGCTTAGGTACTATAATATGTATATTAGTCCCGTGGTTCGATATCCGGTCGCTTACATTTTCACTATACTATTGCGACCGGGATTTGTTTGCAGCCCGACGTTTATTTTGAGTTTTTAATTTCTTTTCTTTTCTTTTCTTTTAATTTTACACCAGTTTAACCACTCACTTTATAACGTCTGCAAAATGGCGCCGTTGCCGGGGACTAGATTTATTCTAGTTCCTAAGCCCCGGATTATTCACCTGTTAATTATAAATATTTTGTTCTCTTATTTCTGTTAATATTATTGTTAATATTAATTATCTACTATATTTTGTTAATATTAATTATCTAATAATCTGTTAATATTAATTGGACATTTGGACAATTGGACACCTGACTTTGGCCATCTAACTTCGGACTCCGGACATCTGACTTCTAACATCTAATTACTGACTCTTATATTATTGTCATTTAATTTCCATTGTCTCTAACATTTTAATTTCCATTGTCTCTAACATTTAATTTCCATTGTCCCTAACATTTAATTTTATGTAAATTAACTACTAACTTATTATTTATGTCATTTTTATTACTAACTTGTGATTTTATAACCTTGTTAATATGTTACGAAAGTCTGTTTCGTTTAAATCAAAAAAAAAATGCAGGCCGTGTCCGCCTCCTGACAGGCGGACACCACACACTTGTCCGCCACTTACCACGCGGACTCCACAGACGAGACCGCCTCGCGGACGCCTCACTCTCGTCCGCCACTTAACGTGCGGACGCCACACACTCGTCCGCCACTTACCATGCGGACGGACTTCACAAATAAAAAAAAAGAGAGCTTCAAACGCCGCGTTTTGCAATCTGTTCTTCCCAGCTCGAACCGGTACAGAGGAGAACGAACAAGCCGCGCAACTCCCCTCCTATTCAATTCAACACAACTTCCTCAATTCTCCACCAAATTACGCAAGGTTAGTACCGAAATCTTTGTTTTTCAATTCTTAACGTTTCTATAGTTTCAAATCCACAAATAATGAACTACACTAGGAGAAATTAAGGACTGAACTTTCGAACCCTAGGTCGACCCGTTCGAAAATTCGAGCTTAATATGCGATTTTTGTCTCAGATTCTTCTTCTATAAATCATAATATACATACACAAGGTTAAATATACACTGATTATACTTAAATTTGTCGTTTTGGATGAATTTCAAATTTAGGTATATGTAGATACGGGACTTGCTATGTTAAAATAGCATTCTCCAATTGTATTATGCCTTGTTTTATTAAACGAATGAATTTATGATTATAGGTTGTTATATGTGGATTTAGGCTGATAACGGTATTAAATTACCTTGCGTTTGACTGAATTAATTGTGGAGAATCGTAGATTTTTAGGGGAGGTTCTGTCGATTTTTCGACAGAATTTATGTTGTATAATTATTCTGTTTATATTTCATATTATTTGTTCTTCTTGTTTTCTATTTTTGTTAATATTACTAAAATGTTTATGTCAAATATTAATGCTTTGTTAATAATATTAATTTTTATGTTGCTATTAATATTAGTTTTTATGTTGCTTTTTGTTTATTAATATTTGTTAACTCTTAATGTTTTTATTTTATGTAGTACTTTATTGTTGTGTACTAACATTTTGTAGACTCATACTGTTTAAACCTTATCAAACTTCTGGAAGGTAACAGTTCGGTTTGCTTCATGTTTTTATTTTATGTAGTACTGTATTATTTTTGCTTTAAGTTATTTATGCCTAATTATTTATGTTTATCATATTTTTATTTTCTTTTTGGTGCCACTTGAGTTCTGCTGGCTATATATGATTTTCTTTTCAGAATAAATATTCGAACATATAGCTGAACTCGCCTATGGGAGCAACCTCAGTTGCTCTAGGAATTCGATACCTTTGGTTGAACACTTGCGCAAACTTAAGTGTGAGGAACGTCTCACCCCTACCAAAGCTCTAAGTGTGAGGAAGGATACCTTCCTCAATCTACGATTCAAGGGGAGTTTCAGTTCTTCCTTTATTTTATTAATGTTCAACCCGTATTTATTTAATCCTTTATGAGTCTGTCATAATTTGAAAGGTCATTTTCTTGATTTTAATTCTGAGCAATGAGGACATTGCTCCTCTTAAGTGTGAGGAAGTTAGGAGAGACCTTTCCCTGAGATTATGACAGTAGTTCGATAATGCCACACTCGCTTTTTGCTACTCTAAACTGCCTATATAAAAAAAATTTGAAAAATGAGATAAATAATTGTAGAAGTGTCTGAAATTATGTCAAGTGACAACTGAAAGGTAGTTTTATTTAAAGGAGTTTGTATAAAATTATTTTCCTTCAAAATACTCTATTTTTACTCGAAAAATGATAGATCTGCTGATTGTAGGAATCAATTTAGTTTAGCTTGGGATTATGGAAATATGTGGAAAGTCAAGGAAAGAAAAGGATAAAGACAAGGTACTCCACTGTTTATGAATTTTTCTAACCAAAACAGGCCTCATCTATCCGGTTATTAAGTTCTTTGGGGTGCTTTAACACCTATCTACCTAAGGTCTCGTGACCTGGGATAGAAGACCCAACACCGCTACAAGGATAGAGAGAAAAGTCTGGGGTACAGAAAAAACATAATGCAATTAAAAAAAAATGTATGCTTTGTATATACAATTTGCACATTAAAAAAAATGTAAATAATAAATTGCAATTTATGTTTATGAACATGAGTACGTGGTGTTGAAAGGTATTGCGGAATAAGGCATTACTTCACACCCCTTGTCATCCCGGGTTAGTGAATGAAATTGGTTGGAAATCCCAGGTTAATCTAACTTGTTTTCTGCAGTCTAGTTTTTCTATGCTTTTATTAAATTGTTCTTCTTCACTGTTTATAAAAACCTACTTCTAAGAGCAGAATTATTCTTTCAATTGTCACTTTGTCTAAATTCCCTTCTACACTTATTTAATCTTTTTTATTATTATGGCTTAGAGATAATTATATTCCTTATTTGCTTGAGGACAAGCAAAAGTCAAGTGTGAGGAAGTTTGATAAGTGCAAAACATATAGACTTATTAGGGTTTAATCACCTTATAATTTGTAGCATTTTTAGTAATGTTTCGCACTTATCTAGGGTTTTTCTATAATTATGTTGTTATATTAACTGATGTATTATATGTGTTAAAATGTAGGAAAAATACCAATTAAACACAAACATTATAAGGGATTAAAAGAGGGAGATGGAAGAGTCACGCGACAAGGGCGTGTGCACGCCTGGTACGGATATGAGTAGAGGCGACCGCCCCGTAGCTGGCGGACAAGAGACAGAAGACCGCGAGGCGGTCAATACAGAGGCAACCGCCCAATAAGGGGCGGTCAAGACAGAGGAGACCGCGAGGCGGTTGAGATAGAGGAGACCGCTAGATAAGTGGCGGACACGTGTAAATGTGTAGGAAATCAACCGGTTATCTTCTACGCCGACTCGCTCTGCAACTTGAGACGGCGCCTACCAGAAATCACTCACGCGTTGTTCCTGTCCCCTGCAATCAGTGAAGCTTCAATCAACGAGCTCAATCAATGAGCTGCTCCTCTGCTGATTCTTCTTCCTCTATAAAAAACAACGCTCAGCTTACCTTCTTCATTGTCCTTCCAGAGGTTCCGTCCGTGGTTCCTCTGGAGTTCCAATTCACACCATCATTCCATCTTCGTACCACTTCACCTTCACTCACTCGTTCATTCCATTTCTAATCTCCCGCTTCTCCATTTGTTTTCTTTTCATTTCATTAGTTTACCTATACTCTGGGAATAATTATTATCTATCTGTATTAATTATGCAATATGTTTTACTGGTTTTAGTTTTAATAAAGTTTGTTACGGTTAAAGGTTTTCTCGCCATCTTTTTAATAAACCTCATGAATTTATTAAAATGCTTTACTAAGTCTGTTTTTGATTTCATCGGTTGGAAACAGATGGGTTGATTAAGCCGTAAAACTGGGGGAAACTTATTTTCATCGTTTAAGTTAGTACTCAGTTGCAAATGTAATCCCTCAACACTCCTCTGCCGTTCGCAGGCTTTTGCTTGAGTTTTCATCGGACCTTGCTTTACAGGTGAACGAGTTCTTATGAGTTTTCATCGGACCTTAAGAAAATATCAGGAATCTTGCCAAACAGATATAATTAAACCAGTAGACCTAGCATGAAAGAGCAGATATTGTATTAATGTGAACCAGAGTCCCGTTAGTTTATTTGCTTAAACAGTTAATTTTATTAACTGTTTTTATTTATATGTAACAAGTCAATTAATCCCCCCTCTTTGTGACACGCTTAGGTACTATAATATGTATATTAGTCCCGTGGTTCGATATCCGGTCGCTTACATTTTCACTATACTACTGCGACTGGGATTTGTTTGCAGCCCGACGTTTATTTTGAGTTTTTAATTTCTTTTCTTTTCTTTTAATTTTACACCAGTTTAACCACTCACTTTATAACGTCTGCAGCAGGTGACTTCAAGGGTAAGTCATAATCTAGTCTTCTTTCAACTCTTAAGATACCTTTTATCCATTGATATAATCTAGATCATACTCTCATAATTTTCTTACATTATAGCTGAAATATTAAGGGGGAAAATCTCACTTATAACACTAAAGGTAATTCCATCTCCTTAAGTCACATTTTGTGCTTTAAACTCTAGCTTATGTTATGGAGTCTTAAATACCCTAACAAGATTCCTTTTCCATGTGTTCAGATCTGTCCAAAATATGAGCTCAATGTGCTAGTATGTGGCCGAGAGCTTGGGAACACAACTTGGTGAAAACATCATTTTGTGAAGGTAAACCCTAATATAAGCTATTACTCTCTTGAATCATCATCTAGACTATTGTTTGATGAAATAAACTAACTCCACCGTATATAATAAATATGGTGGTGAGTAAAGAGTATGAGAAAAACAACCTTGGATCTTCAAGGGTAAGATTCTTGTCTTAAGACATATTTTTAGATTTTAAGTGTTATATTTGTGGGGAAACAATTTGTTATACCCAAAATTTCAACCCCCCCGGAAGAGAGTCTCTACTAATAGGCTAGTAGCGAGGGTTCCCAATTCGATCGGCACATTTCAGAGTACTAGGGACAGCTTAGTCATCTCCAGGGGCATTTTCGCAATTTTTCAAGGCTCCTAAGCCCCCTATAGGCTTTCTCTCTCCTCCAAATAAGGGTCAAATCAATTCAAAATGCTTTGAAATTTTAACCCATGATAGAGGGTGACATCAGAAGCATAATGGCGTTGGAATTTTGATTTTTTGATTTTCCAATAATTTTCTAGCAATTTCTGATTGAATCTGACGAGAAATTGAATTTAAAAATATTCCAATGTCCAAAAAATTCGATTCCACTTTAGAAAATTCGGAAATATCATCCTTTAACCATGTGTAAAATTTCATAATCAAATTCCTTTTGGAAGTCCTTAAGCTAAAACGTCGGTAAATCTCGGTTTTTACCGGATTTTTCTATCTTTAAGGAAGCCTATATAAGGAACCTTATCCCATGATCAAAGGAGGACCTCAAGAACCCTAGACTCTCAAAGAAGGCAGCTGTCTCTCTCTCTCCACGTTTTTGAACTCCAGAGCCACAATCAAACACTGAAATCTCACCAAAATCAACACCAAAACATATTTTTCAACTCCCACAACATCATCAATCATCAAACATCAACCAAACCACCTCCAAAACGTGAAGAACACCTTCAACAATCAACAACCAGAAGCTCGGGTCGAACACAATCCAGAACCGGCACCATCGGAGCCTCCGAAGAATCCCGACGTGAAGAATCCTCTTGAATTCGAAGGTGAAACAAGTTACAATTCTACTTTTCTAATTCCCCACGACCTTATTAACTCTCTGTCAAATTTTGGGCTCAAACTAACTTTTTTACGCGTCTGTATTGCTGTTTGTTTAAGCTTCTATACAATAACTTGTTTACCAAGTTTCGTGCTTAATTCGAATTCAAATTAAGAACTTTCAATCACTAATGTCTTGTACATCTTTCAGGCTACACACCCATAAAATTTGAGCCAAAAACACCTTCGGGAACAGCCTCAACGCCGCCGTCCGAGGGCGGTCCGCACCCATGGACGTCATGTCCGGGGTCCCGGACTCCCTGTCCGTAAGCCCGGACGCCCACGGACGGCGGCGGGATTTTAAAAAATTCAAAATTTAGGTTTTCTAATAATGTCCGGGCCCACGGACAGCCTGTCCGTGGCCCCGGACTCTGCAATTTTTTGTTTCCTTCAATTTCGACTATTCTGTATAATTAGGTTAACGGGGTCCGTGGTCTCGGACATGGGGTCCGTGGCTACGGACGTAAGCAAAATTTGACCTAATTCTGCCTCCGAAACCCTAGTTTAGGTAGCTTTTAATTTCACTTTAATTTTCTGTCAAAAAATGCTAAAAAACAAAACAAAACAGAAGCTCGCGCACTTAGGTTAAAACGACTCGTGATAAGCCGTAATTAAACTAAGTAGAGGAAAAACGACTTCTAGGGGTAATGAAAGTAATTGAACCCTAATTAAGTCGAATATCAAGCCCCCGAACTCGAACTCTCCTTTCCTAATTTGATCTAGGTTAAAATTAGGTGGCGACTCATAATAGGTTCCAGTGAGCTAGCTTAGGTTTTAATAATCATTGTTATATGACATAGTTATTAACCTTAGGTTATAAGTGGACCTAAAACCCGGTTAGATCCTAACCAGCTTTAACCAACACAGGATAGGGTTTAAAATCGAGGCTCACAGACTGGCGACTCTGCTGGGGACAAACTCTTAATATTAACTTGATTAATTTTATGAAAGAGGGCTTAACTCGAAAAATGTTTATTTATGGCTTTATTACTTTGTTTGTTTACTTTTGTGCGCACTTTAATTTTCTGCACCTTTGCATCATATGAGAGCGAGGGTCCACCTAAACCGATTTCATCCCGGGACCCGTTTGAGGGTCCCCTGTCAGGGGCTCACACCTTTTAGGTGATGTGAATAAGCGGGGGAATAGAGGAGGATGTCGTCTAACCACATCCCCTTAATACCTGGGCCTTAGCCCCAAGCGTTTTCCTGGCAGTGTCCTTACCTAGCCCATTGTTTGGTCAGTCAAAGACCCGGCCGCAGACGCACACCTTCAGGTGATGTGAAAAAAGTGGGGAAGCCCAAAGAGAATAGCGTGCAAGCCCTATTCCTTTGTGGCGACCTGGGCCCAAGCCCCAGGCACCTCTCCAGATCGATCCATACCCAAATTGATTTAACCGTCAAGTGAGGACATGTTGAATTTGTGTGGGCTTTGTTTGCTTGTATGATCGGCCCATTACCCAGCCTAGAGATTGATAGGAACTTCTCCTACATTAACCTAGCCCAACCGAATTGGCGGCTCCACTTGTTTGTGGCCCAGAGGTCCTGTTTGGTTTAATATGTGAGTCATTCGGGCTTCGGCCCAAAAGCTTAGACTTAGGTGATTTCTCTTCTGGCCCAATTTGAATTATCCAATTAGTTCTAGGCCCAAAAAAAAGAAATCCACCTGAACTTGAAATAACCCACAAGTTCTGAAAATAAAATTTTTCTGCTTAGCAACCATCTTCTCTGGCCCAAAGAAAGTTAGGCCCATTTGTGATTTAGGGACCATTCCAGCCCATGTGCTTTACTCCAGGCCCAAACACATTCCCGCCCAAGGGCTCATTCTAGTCTAGGTAGACTTCTTATTCGGGCCCTGGTCCAAAACCCTAGATCTAGGTGTTGCCTCTCAGGCCCAATCAAACCATCTGTTTACATTTCAGTCCAAATTCCAGTTCATAGTCTGAGAGATACTCCAGCCCAAACACCTCATCTGGGTATCCTGGCCCACTTGCTTTCAGCCTAAGTCTGTTTTGATCTATCTTGTGAAGCGTCATTCTCACCTTAGTATCTTTCAGCCCACTTCCTTTTGTTAGCTAATAATGGACACCTTGGACACAGGTAGACTCAAGTCCTAAGTGCGGTCCAATCGACATGGAAGCCCAGCTCGCAATTTTGGAACAAAAGCACATGGCCACCATTGAAGCCATGGAGCAGAGGCATAGTGCTGCCATGGACGCCGTGGAATCTAACTACGTTGCTGTTATCGAAGAGTTGAAAGCAAAGGCTCTTTCCTTCGAGTCCTAACGTCAAGCTCGGGATGCGTTAGTGGACAGGCTTCTCAACACCCTTTATGACCGCATTGAAGTTGGCTCCATTAGGGTCCAAGGATTGGAGGAGAATGTCAAAGAAATTGCTACAGAACTCAGGAAAGTGATCAGACAACCAGGTGCAGCAACTTGCATCCAAAGCTGCACCCGTAAGAGAACCAGGCAACATGAGGAGGGCAGTGATCGACAGTCAAGAGGACCTGGTTGGAGCGTTGGGACAGTAGAACCATCCCGACGGAGTTCTCGACAGAGAGAGTTTACAGACATCGGCCGAACACTAAGACAAGCACTTGAGGAGCTTCGAGGAAGATATCCGATGCAACCGCTTGCCCTGAGGCCAGGAACTACTCATTTGGGGAAGGATCTTAATCAATTTTGTCACTTCCATCAGCTGCCCGGTCACGACACTGACCACTGTAGGGCCCTACAACACAGAATCTAGGACCTGATCGACCAAGGGCTCCAATTATAAGAACGTGGTGGAGAGCGCAGAGCACGCGTGCCCAAGCATCATCAGAAATGTTGTTTTTTCTCATTAAATGCGTTTCTTTTCTTTGATTAGTCATCTTTCAACTTTTGTAGTAGTTAGTTTCCCTGATCATTTTCGATAGTTTTCCCGAGTTTGTAATTTCAAACTTTATTTTTCGTTGAATAAAACATAGTTCCATTTTCATAATTTTTGTACAAAGCATCATTCATTAATTCGAAAAACTTAAAAAAAAGAGCACTCATGTCTTTCAAGGATCACGAAGTAATCATTTTCTGACTATGCAATGGAACGACTTGTCTCTTGTTTCTAAAAATTTGAACAGGCCTAACCAAATTCCACAACTCACCCCATAATATCCTAACAACCCTCAATGAGGTTCAAGGCCCACATCTATCAAACTGTTGTCCCAAACCCCAAATCAATACTGGGGGCAATCCGAGTTTAGAATCATTGTCTTCGAATCTTTCGGTTAAGCGTGTGAACTAGTCTCTGAGTGAAATTCACGAGAGTGTCTTGAGCAGAAAAACCATGAGTGAACGAGCGTGTCATTTTTACACGACTCCGGTGAGACCACATTCAAAGGTAAGGCAAACGGCATGACTCCGATCGAAGGAGATAATTTGTAAATTTACTCTTAGACCTGCGAAAAGTAACAAAGAGCGGATACACAACTATCAAGAATGACGAAGCACCTAGGTACAACACCACGTAGCCAAAAGCTTGTGAACCCTGACATTAAACCCTAGACACCCCCGCTGAGCCTTTCATATATTCCTTTTCGATATTATGAACTCCACAAAATAACCCAGCCAACGATGAATGTCCGACCCGGTGACCAAAGGACGCGAGAAGTCCGGCTCTCAGATAACGTTCTCATCAGTCCAAAGAAGCAACGCCGCTATTAGCATGACAAAGTGATCCGCAAATGGTCCCAGAGTGACACAGGATCCAAAAAGCTCGCATCAAAACAGCTCTCGAAGCCCAAAACTGGGAAACACAAGAACCCCAAAGGCAAAGACAAGAAAGGATAAAGAAAAAAAGGCAAACCCGAAGTGCCTCGAAGAGATCCAAATGACAAAGAGAAGAGAAATGGTGAAAAGGACAACTTCAAAAGTCCAAGTCCAGAAGCTCAAAAACAACGTCAACATGAAGCAGTAAGACGACTTCAAGACAAGGAACATGAATCTGAGAGAAGACGCAAGTTGCAGCTTTGGTCACCCACTTAAGCTCCACATACCTCAAATATCCCTCCATGGTCCCGTTGTCCTTCATCACACCCCGTGGCCACGTTATAAGCTTTAAAGACTTCCGACTTGATAGTTGTGCGTCCAATCACGTGAAAGTACAGATCAAATGCGTAAATCCATCAAATATCGAATTCAATGGTCTAGAAGTTGTGACTGTAGGTGAGGAACGAGTGCAAGCACCAAACACGCCGAGTGTAGGTTAGGAAGCACCACATAAAAACATAAGCCCTGACCCTGTGAGGACGAGACTCGTTCGCACGTTTAATAAAAGAAAATACTGGGGGCAATCGATCGGAACGATCGATTGCCACGAACTCTAGCTCGGATTGTCTTAAGGGAAAAATACTGGGGGCAATTGTCGGTTCCAACAATTGCTATGACAACACCAATTGGAACCCAGAGCTCAAACATCACCACCACCATCACACACCACCGGCCCGCATAAGCCCTTACCTCCACATCAAACACCACAGGCCCACATAAGACCTTATCTTTACACCATACACCATACCCCACCGATGGCATGTTCATCTCCTAGGAGATAAATTACAAGTCCGAAGGCTATGGTTAGGAAATGATAATCTCGCTTTCCTTTTCATTAAACAGATCATTCTTCAAACACTACCGCGTTTGGCACCTCTTTCAGCAATTTCTTGTTTTGGACAAATTTCTTACATACACTTTGATCGTATTTTGACATGCACATCCTCATTGCCACGTTTGGCACTTCATAATTAACTTTCATCAAGACCATTGCATCTATTCGTATGAGACTCCTCGTCATAATTCAGGGATACAGATTCTCAGCCGAAGATACAGATTCTTCAGGGATACAGATTCTCAGCCGAAGATACAAATTTTTCAGGGATACAGATTCTCAGCCGAAGATACAGATTCTTCAGGAATACAGATTCCCAGCCGAAGATACAGATTCTTCAGGAATACAGATTCTCAGCCAAAGGTACAGATTCTTCAGGGATATAGATTCTCAGCCGAAGGTACAGACTCTTCAGAGATACAGATTCTCAGCCAAAGATTCAGATTCACCAGAGCAGCAGAACTCACCCGAATAGAAGAACTCGACCCAACACCAATTTTCAATCACTGGTAGGTAGTCAACGCCTCAGAATAGCTTGACATCATCTCATTCATTATAGGTAGTCAACGCCTTAGAATAGCTTGACATCATCTCATTCATTATAGGTAGTCAACGCCTTAGAATAGCTTGACGTCATATCATCCTTATAGGTAGTCGGCGCCTTAGAATAGTCTGACATTACTTCATTATTACCTTTAGGTGGTCGACGCCTTAGAACCTCTCGACACCCTTCCACTTTACTCATAGGTAGTCAGCGCCTTAGAATAGCTCGACGCAACTTGTCGGATTGCACGTGCGGTCTTTTAAGATCCAAAATTTTGGGGTATCACTCAAGCATCAACTAGCCTTTTCATTTCCATTACAAAGTCTAGTTGACGGGGGGCAATCTGTTATACCCAAAATTTCAACCCCCCCGGAAGAGAGTCTCTACTAATAGGCTAGTAGCGAGGGTTCCCAATTCGATCGGCACATTTCAGAGTACTAGGGACAGCTTAGTCATCTCCAGGGGCATTTTCGTAATTTTTCAAGGCTCCTAAGCCCCCTATAGGCTTTCTCTCTCCTCCAAATAAGGGTCAAATCAATTCAAAATGCTTTGAAATTTTAACCCATGATAGAGGGTGACATCTGAAGCATAATGGCATTGGAATTTTGATTTTTCGATTTTCCAATAATTTTCTAGCAATTTCTGATTGAATCTGACGAGAAATTGAATTTAAAAATATTCCAATGTCCAAAAAATTCGATTCCACTTTAGAAAATTCGGAAATATCATCCTTTACCCATGTGTAAAATTTCATATTCAAATTCCTTTTGGAAGTCCTTAAGCTAAAACATCGGTAAATCTCGGTTTTTACCGGATTTTTCTATCTTTAAGGAAGCCTATATAAAGAACCTTATCCCATGATCAAAGGAGGACCTCAAGAACCCTAGACTCTCAAAGAAGGCAGCCGTCTCTCTCTCTCCACGTTTTTGAACTCCAGAGCCACAATCAAACACTGAAATCTCACCAAAATCAACACCAAAACATATTTTTCAACTCCCACAACATCATCAATCATCAAACATCAACCAAACCACCTCCAAAACGTGAAGAACACCTTCAACAATCAACAACCAGAAGCTCGGGTCGAACACAATCCAGAACCGGCACCATCGGAGCCTCCGAAGAATCCCGACGTGAAGAATCCTCTTGAATTCGAAGGTGAAACAGGTTACAATTCTACTTTTCTAATCCCCACGACCTTATTAACTCTCTGTCAAATTTTGGGCTCAAACTAACTTTTTTACGCTTCTGTATTGCTGTTTGTTTAAGCTTCTGTACAATAACTTGTTTACCAAGTTTCGTGCTTAATTCGAATTCAAATTGAGAACTTTCAATCACTAATGTCTTGTACATCTTTCAGGCTACACACCCATAAAATTTGAGCCAAAAACACCTTCGGGAACAGCCTCAACGCCGCCGTCCGAGGGCGGTCCGCACCCATGGACGTCATGTCCGGGGTCCCGGACTCCCTGTCCGTAAGCCCGGACGCCCACGGACGGCGGCGGGATTTTAAAAAATTCAAAATTTAGGTTTTCTAATAATGTCCGGGCCCACGGACAGCCTGTCCGTGGCCCCGGACTCTGCAATTTTTTGTTTTCCTTCAATTTCGACTATTCTGTATAATTAGGTTAACTGGGGTCCGTGGTCTCGGACATGGGGTCCGTGGCTACGGACGTAAGCAAAATTTGACCTAATTCTGCCTCTGAAACCCTAGTTTAGGTAGCTTTTAATTTCACTTTAATTTTCTGTCAAAAAATGCTAAAAAACAAAAAAAAACAGAAGCTCGCGCACTTAGGTTAAAACGACTCGTGATAAGCCGTAATTAAACTAAGTAGAGGAAAAACGACTTCTAGGGGTAATGAAAGTAATTGAACCCTAATTAAGTCGAATATCAAGCCCCCGAACCCGAACTCTCCTTTCCTAATTTGATCTAGGTTAAAATTAGGTGGCGACTCATAATAGGTTCCAGTGAGCTAGCTTAGGTTTTAATAATCATTGTTATATGACATAGTTATTAACCTTAGGTTATAAGTGGACCTAAAACCCGGTTAGATCCTAACCAGCTTTAACCAACACAGGATAGGGTTTAAAATCGAGGCTCACACAATTATGGCCGAAATGAATCTGAGAAAAATGGTCTAATAAGACCTAATAATGAACATAAAATGTTATAACCCATTTGGATAAGTTGGTGAATGATTTAATGACTTAAAAGTCAAATTTATAAAGAAAGTGGGGCTAATGAGTAATAAGCCAAAAGTATTTGGCCTTGGAAAAATTAGGCTGGGACATGGGATTATTTTAGTGCATTTATAACATACTTTAAGCTTAAGTTAAGATTTTTACATAAGCCAAATGTTTAGGCTTGCTTTTGGAGCTTTAATGCACTTTTATGCTTTAGAAGCATAGGTTATGGTTTTAAATTGCTTTGGGTAATGTTCTAGTGTATTAAGTGAACCAAGAGTGGTTTGGGTACACTTAGGAATTTTAGGAGACTTTGGAAAGTAATTGAAATGATTAAGGGGCAAAAAGGTAATTTAAATGATGTTAGGGGAAATATAATGTAAAGGAGGTGTATAACCTATGATTGGGCTAAATAGGTTAATGAAATAAAGTGGGGAGTATAATAGATATATTTGGCTGAGAGTTAGGAGGTCAATTTGGTGAATAATAGAATTTATATGTTAAAGGAGTTAAATGTAAATTCTAGAAAACATTTGGGGTCAAATTGTAATTTTTGGAAAATGGTGGTCAAAATCGAGACTAGGGTCAACCTTAGGCGATATATGGGACTTTGACCAAATTAAGAAAAAGAAAAGGGCTTAATTGCAACTTTGGAGAAATCTAGGAGTTGTTTGTAAAATATGAAAAGTTTTGGGGGTCAAACTGTAATTATTGAAAAAAATGGGTCAATGGCTGATTGTTGGTCAACTTAGGAGGAAAATTTGATGGTTTGACCAATTAAGAGGGCTTAAGAATAAAAATGTAGGTGAAATACCCCGTAATTAAAAACAGTGATTAATTAAGCTAATTATAATTTTTGAAGGCTTAATTACACTTAAATAAATATAAGGGAACGAATCCCGAAGAAAACGGACCTTTAAAATGGGTTAAAAGCATAAACGAACCTTAAAGCGCGTTTTTCGAGGAAACCGGGAAAAACGCGACTGTAAGCGGGTCAAATAGACTCGTAACAATTTTGGTCAACTAAATAGTCACTAATAAATATTAGTGAAGCTTTTGAACCAGTAAAATTAATTAAACGAGAAAATTCCGGAAAATGGGTTCCGGTTAGTAAAACTGTCAAAACCGGGAAGTTGTGGGGTGAGAGTGCAAATAAACAAACTTAGTGTGTCCACTTGGTAAATAAAAATCTGAAAGTGCTGTGTGTGTATAGAGGGGGCCGGTCCACTCACTACTCCCCTCCTCTTTATTTGCCTTTAGAAACAAAAGGACAAAGAAATAAAACAAAACTACACACTCTCTCCTACCCCTCACCCCTCTCTCACGTAACTCCCTCCTCCTTCCTTCTAAATTTTCTCCTCTCTCCCAGCATGTCAATGGCGATTTGTTGAGCTCCCTACAGCCCTCTCCTTCTCTCCTCTCTTTGAGCACTCAAATCTTCTCCAAATGCAACAAAAATTGTACCATTGAAATCCCCTCACCAAGGAGAACACTTTCCTCCTTTCAAAAATCCAAAAACTCCATTTTCGTTTTTATGGGTATCCTCCATTTGAAGATTCAAGACCACCATTAGAAGCACCTTCACCTCCTTGTCATCTTGAGGTAAAAAGAAGTTCGAAAATCCATCATTTCTAGCCCTTGTTTACATTATAAGAATTTTCAGATTTTGAACTCTTTGTTCCTTCTTGCTCCAGCCGATTTTGGCTTCTTCTTGGGCTAGGAATTTGTTCTCTTGCTAGTCAAGAACTTCATTCATCCATTGGAAGGTAATACTCTTTTCTAAACCCTAAAACCTAAATTCTAGGGTTAGTATAAAATGTATACTAAGTAGTTATGTGTATTGGCATGGGGTGCTGTAGCATTGCCCATTCCTTGAGCAAAACCGAGAACAAGGAGAAAGGAAGAGGAAAAGAAGAGAAGGAAAGGAAAGGAAGGGAAACTAGCAAGGCAAGGTAATTGTGCTTACCTTGAACTAGTTTGGTATTGAGTAATGTAACAGTTTTTTAGTAGTAAAATGAGTAATGTATTTGAGTAATGAGTAGTAGTAATGTAGTAATGTATTGGAGAAGAAAATAAAACAGTTTTGAAACCTTTTGAAAGATTTTTAAAAGCTTGGGAAAAACCATGGGTAGTATATGTGTATGTGCAGGAATTTATGGTGTTGTAGTGGAGTTGAATTGTGTGTATAGTGTATTGGGTAAACAGGTATATGAATGAGCAAATTGTTGAGCTGAAATAGTGTGTGAGAAAAGTAAGAATTATAGGGGAGACTATGTCCAATTTTACTTAGGAATGAGAGGACTTAGGTTGTTTAAGAAGAGGAAGTAACCTAGGTGATAACAAGGTGTATTTGGGGAGTGTAATGGGAGTGTTTTGTAGTTTGAAACGGATTTGGATATGAGTTTGTAAGTGGGATGGAGTTAGGATGTGAACTAATGTATTTATGATGCTAAGAGTGGCATTAGTTAAGAGAGTATTGGAGGTTAGAAGTTTGAAGGAAAAGCTGTAGCATAAAAAGGGAGTTTAAAAATCTGTAGCATTAGAAGAGTAAAAACTAGTATAAGTGTTGAGAAGAAGTGAGGAAAATGTGAAAGTGAATGTGGGAATTGAGTAGTAAGTTTGGTGGATGAACCAAGGTGATTTAGAGGGCTTAATTAGTGCTAAATCATGTGGGGAAGTATTGGTAAAGATTAGGGAAACAATGGGTAAAGAAGCCAACTGAAAATAGATTTTAAAACTGAAGTACTGGGCCGGACCGGACTTGCGACCGGACTTGCAAGTTCGGTCGAGCCCAGAATCGCAAAGACGGGAACCTTCTGGAATGGACCAAACATGCGACCGGACATGCAAGTTCGGTCGGACCAGAAAAATTCCCCGTCTGAAACCTTTTGGAATGGACCGAACTTGCGACCGGACATGCAAGTTCGGTCGGACCAGAAAAATTCCCCGTCTGAAACCTTCTGGAATGGACCGAACTTGCGACCGGACATGCAAGTTCGGTCGGACCAGAAAAATTCCCCGTCAGAAACCTTCTGGAATGGACCGGACTTGCGACCGGACATGCAAGTTCGGTCGGACCAGAAGATTTTCCCATAATGTGAGCTACTAGAATCGACCGGACTTGCAACCGGACTGGCAAGTTCGGTCGAGTAAAAAAAAATATATTTATTATATGATTATAGTAATATAGTATATATATATATATATATATGCCTATATACATATAAGCATATATGTAGTAGCACACTATAAATGAAGTAGTAAGGTAAGAAAGTAAGTATGAGTAAGAAAGCAAGAATAAGAAGTATGAGAAAAGAATGGTTTTATAATCAAGTAAGAAAGTAAGAAGTAGTAGTATACATTGAAAGTATCAATGAAGGAGTAAGTTAGATCAATAATAGATCATTGATCATACTACTTCATGTATGTATAGGAATCAAATAGTTGATCATCAAAGGACCGGTAGTCCGAGTACGACGGTGAACGGTATGATTTCTTCATGCCCTGTATCCTAACTTGGTTACCCCGATTTGTGTGCTTATGTGCACAACAAGATAAATGCACGAATCGGACTTTTACACTTAATTGTGTTTGAACTATTGTTCTTGTTGTGTCTCTTGAACATTAGTTTGTATAATTCATGAAATGAATGAATGAGAATGAAGTGTATGTGTACGTGATGAGTATTGTGTATTGTATTGAGTATGGAAGGTAGTATGACTTCTACTAATTCCTAACTTCTAACTCCTAACTTGAGTAATGAGTAAAATGGAATGAGTAGAAGTCCGATATAGTTTCGGCCACGCGTGAGGATAAGGAAACACAAGAGGTTGGATCCGAATCCTGGCTGTAATCTTTTCCATGGACCAAATCCCTTGAATGGGTAGCATCCTGGATTAGTGGGCCACCCTAAAGCCCGGTGGTGGGATGTAGTAATCCCTGCCCGGAGGTCATACCGACTTAACTGGAGTAAAGTATGTAAGAAGTAAGTATTGTATGTGTATCGGTCTTGACTATTGTAAGTCATTGACCATGAGTAAGAAGTATTGAACACCCGATTAACCCGGGTGTGTAATGAAGCTAACATGACTTCTGTATGGAATGGAGAATTGTATCTCCGTAATGCGGTGAGTATCGGTAAGTAAGAACGGTGACTTGTAATGTCTTCCTTGCATGTATTGAATGTATGTATGCCTTGTGTATGGAATGTATTGTATTGTGTTGTATAAAGCATGTATGTATGTATGTATGAATGAAACGAACCGCATGTACTCGACCAAATAGTTGGCGTACCCTCGCTAGTACGCGGGGTATGCGGTTATCATATTCAGCGTAAGCTGACCCCCTAGGGGGAATGTTTTTATTCTACAGGTACCCGCGAGGCGTGATGGTAGAGTAAGGACCTTGTGAATTCTTTTTGGGTAGTTAGTAGATTGGATGGTGTACCGAGTTGTACACGGCTAAGGCCTTTTGAGTAGCCGGTGTACCATGTGGTACACCTTTTTGGATAATGATAAAAGGAGGAGTAAAAAACTCTTAATTTTTGGGAAGTAGTTGAATGTAATTCATATTTTGGATACTCTGTAATCAATTGTAAGTAAGTATTTGGTATTGTAAGTAAGTAGTATGTATTCAGTAATTCTAATCGTCAGACCGTTACTGTAAGTAGTAGTAGCCTTGTTAGTCTTGGATGGCTAACGGCGTTGTATCACCCGCCGGGAGTAAGTAAGTAAGTAAGTATTCCGCTGCGAGTAAGGTAAGTATGAGGACGATCAGAAGGTAATGGAAGGATTAGCGGTTGGGGTGTTACAAAAAGTGGTATCAGAGCGAAGTCTCGCTCTGATGATTAGAATGCCGAGTGTAGTGATTACCGAGTTAGGTTATAAACCGTTTTACAACGGAGAATTAGAAACCTAACTAGGAATTACCGTTAGCAATAACGGATACCCTTTACGTCTGCAAAGACGATACCATTGCTTGAATCAAGACCATGTGGTCATAGTTTCACGTATCTAATGTAATCCACACTTGTTCAGATGTCAGGACGAGGTCGAGGCCGACCTAGAGGAGAGACATCTGATGGACCGGACGCGGACGATAGCTGAGATCGTCGCCGCCACGGTAGCACAGATGCTACCAAGTAATCACCGCAGTACAAGCAACAACAAAACCAGCAGCAACAAGCAGCACAGCCCGACCCGCCTCAACCCCGTGAAACGAATTGGGTAAAGGCCGTCGCCGACCTTCGACCTCCATGCTTTAGAGGCGAGAGCGACCCCGCCAAGCTCGAGGCCTACCTCTCCGAGATGGAGACGGCATTCGAGACACTTGAGACTCCCGCTGGAGTTCGAGTGAGGATAGCTGCGTACTACCTCAAAGACGCGGCTATGGACTGGTGGAAGCTCATTAAGGCCGAGCACGTAGCCGACCCGCATTGGTTGGGAAGCATTCACCTCTCTCTCCGATCTAAGTACTATCCCGAGCATGTCAAGACCAAGAAACGGCTTGAGCTCGATGCCCTAAAATGACGAGAAGATGACGGTTGATGAATATTACCGCACCTTCACCTCCTTCTCAGACTTCTACCCGACCTTGGGTATACCGGCCAAGTCTTGGTCGACCGCTTCTACGGCGGATTGAGCCATCGACTCCGGTATGGCATGGGCTTCACACGGTTTACCTCCCTTCAGGTAAACATCGTTGAACCCTTAAAAGCCATGAGTAATGTGAATTAGTATTCCCGTATGTAAGTGTAACCTAATGCCTAAGTAATTCAGGAGTGTTACCACGCTGCATCTCGAGTTGAGATCACCTGCCAGCTGAGAGATGAGGAGCAAGCGCTGAAGCGCAAGGTGCGCCAAGGGTAACACCTCCGACGACCAAAACCAAGCCAGACCTTGGAAGAAGAAGAAGGGAAGCATTCCCACCAAGAACACCTCAGGAGACGGCGGAGCCCATACTGAGAAGGGCAAGGCAGCTGAACCGTTACAGATTGCCTACACCGCACCAGTGGCAGCGAAGCCACTGAGGTCTCAGCCCTACAAGGGTAAGAACCCAAAACCGAATTAGTACACTTGTGAAACGTATGTATATAGAGTATTGTAAGTATACCGAACCTTGCTAACTTGGAAGCTATAGGTTCTGGATTTGGCCAGGGCAAGAACCAATCTGATGGCCGCAGCTACATATGCCGAAACTGCAACAAGGATCATCCCGGCACAGATTGCCAAGGAAGGGAGATCCGCTGCTACACTTGCCAGAAGCCGGGGCACCGTGCTAATGCATGCCCAGAGAACTCTAAGCCCAAGGGCAACTATCAGGGCTACAAGCAGCGTGAAGGCAAGGAGGTTGCATCTGGCGATGCTCATGCCCAGCAACCTCGCAGGGACAGGGATCCCGAGGTCCGCAGAAGGGCGCACCGCAGAGGCAGCCGGCCTTACACATCATGACCGTGACGGGACCGGGACTAAGTCCGGCCCAGGTAACTACCGTAACCTTTAATCCTTGAAGAGCATGTCTAATGTCAAAGTAATTGTATGAATGGAGCATGAATGCGTAAGTACTTGAAGTATGAAATGAGCATGAGTAAGTAACATGGAAGTATGTATTGAGCATGAAATGAATTAGTAAGCCTAGAACTCACACTAGATGTAATTTACCACCTTAGGGAAATTCCTTATCTGTTACCCAATACCTTCGAACTCACCTCATGAAGAGACCGACATCGCCACTCACCACTTCGACAACAATCAGTGTCAGGTCATCCGCCCAGGTATGATCTTATTAAAAGGATACCTAACACCCGAAGCACAAGTTTCAATCATCCGACGATGCAACGAGTTAGGAATGGGTCCAGGAGGATTTTATACACCCGAATTCCCCGGTGGAGCTACAATGAAGCTGAAAATGATGTGCTTGGGAAAGGATTGGAACCCTTATACCAAGACATACCAAACGAAGCAGGAGACGGAGCCACACCTCCAGCAATACCTCCTGAATTCCAAATGCTTGTCACACAAGCTGTAGAAATTGCACAACAATGTGAAGATGAACCAATCCCTGCACTTGAAGCAGATCTATGTATCGTCAACTTCTATGAGAAAGAAGGACGACTTGGCTTACACCAAGATAAGGACGAGACAACGGAATCTCTTGAACTAGGAGTGCCCGTAGTGTCTTGGTCCATTGGTGATGACGCCGTATTCTTGTATAGCGAGCAGAAGCGTGTGGACCTCGCAGAGAAATTGGTATTGAGATCAGGAGATGTCCTAATCATGGGTGGAAAATCAAGGTTGCTGTATCACGGGATCCAGAAGATCAAGTTGAATACGGCACCACCGGCAATAATCAATGCCACACACATGAAACCAGGACGCCTGAACCTTACCTTTAGAAAGTATTAATCTTGTAGTAGCATGTAATCCAGTAGTAACGTGTATTAGAGACACAGTATGTATGATGGTTGGTTATTCAATAAAAGCAGTGTTGGTTATTAAATTCCACTTGCGTTCCACCATCGTTACTTATCATCTTATGAATCAATAGGTTGTGGACTCGGTACCGAAGGTAACCTGAGTATCCTCACCGAAACAAGCCGGCAAAAGCGGCACCATTCTAACGGGAACATTCCCGGTAAACGGCATCGAAGCCTCAGTATTATTCGACTCCGGCGCCTCTCACACCTTTGTATCGCCATCATTCGCTACAAGGTTGGGGCTAGACGCAGATGAGCTACCAAATTTCTTGGTTACTCTCCCGTCGAAGGAGCGAGTAAAATGTACTAACTATTACCACACCGCCACAATTCAAATCAAAGGCGAAGCGTTTCCCATCTCCTTCATTGAATTCAACGGGTTGGGATTCGACTTGATAATTGGAATGAACTGGTTGGAGCGGCACAAGGGGAGAATCCTATGCGTCGAGCATCGATTGCTGCTCAAGAGTCCATCTAGGGTCACTGTTTCATACCGCCAGAGACCGAGAGAGCCTTCAACTACAGTCATCTCCGCTATGGCAATGTACCGGGAGCTCAGAAAAGGACATGAAGTGTATTTATGCCATGTGCAAGACCTGGAGAGAGATCCAGAGTTCAGTGATGATGTAGCAGTAGTCTCAGAATTCCTGATGTATTTCCGAAAGAGCTACCTGGTATGCCACCACAGAGAGCAGTAGAGTTCGAAATCGACCTTGTACCTGGTACTGGTCCCATTGCTAGGGCACCATACCGCATGGCCAGCAGAAATGACAGAGTTAAAGAGCAACTACGTGAACTACTCGACAAAGGGTTTATACGCCCGAGCGTATCACCCTGGGGAGCACCGGTCCTCTTGTGAAGAAGAAGGACGGTAGTCTGCCTCTGCATCGACTACCGCGAATTAAATGCGGTCAGTAAAGAACAAATATCCATTGCCACGCATCGACGACCTGTTCGATCAGTTGAAGGGAGCTTCGGTCTTTTCTAAGATTGATCTCCGATGGATATCACCAAATTGCTATCAAAGAGCAAGATATTGAGAAAACAGCATTCCGAACAAGATATGGCCACTACGAATTCACGGTGATGCCATTCGGTTTGTCTAACGCACCAGCCAAATTCATGGACCTAATGAATCGTTATTCAGTGATCAGCTGGACACTTCAGTAGTAGTTCATCGACGACATCCTTGTGTATTCGAAGTCAGCAGAAGAGCATGAAAACCACTTGAGAAAAGTACTTGAGACACTGCGCGAGAACCAGCTGTATGCGAAGTTCTTCAAATGCGAGTTTTGGCTAGATCAGGTATCATTCCTCGGTCATGTCATCTCAAGCGCGGGTATTTCAGTAGATCCATCCAAAATCGAAGCAGTGCGATCATGGCCTAGACCTAAGACTGTTACCGACATCTGGAGCTTTCTTGGTTTAGCCGGTTATTACCGGAGGTTTGTAAAGGACTTCTCAAAAGTCGCTAAGCCCATGACGTCATTGATGAAGAAAGATGCACCGTTTGTGTGGACAAACGAGTGCGAGGTATCCTTCCAGAGCCTAAAAGACTTATTGACCTCAGCGCCAGTTCTCACACTTCCAGAGGGCACAGAGGGATTTGAGGTGTATTGTGATGCATCGGGCAAGGGCATGGGATGCGTACTCATGCAGCATGGCAAGGTAGTAGCATACGCCTCCCGCCAGCTGAAAAAGCATGAGGAGAATTACCCGACACATGATCTAGAGTTAGGAGCCATTGTCTTCGCCTTGAAGATATGGCGACACTATCTCTATGGGGTAAACATCACCATCTACTCCGACCACAAAAGTTTATAGTATGTACTCACACAAAAGGAATTGAACTTAAGACAGAGGAGGTGGATGGAGTTCCTCTCAGATTACGACATCAACCTCCACTATAAAGAAGGGAAGGCAAACGTTGTAGCCGACGCCCTGAGTTGTCGAGCACACTTGCTCCATTCGCTACTCGCTTCTTCTAGCTTGGTTGACGAGGTGTGAGACGCTCAGTTGAGCGACCCTTACTTCACAGAGATCAGACAGAAAATCACAGAGGGTACCTTCGAGAACCAAAGTACGACTTCAAATTGCATGAAGATGGTCTGATCCGATTGAATGGCAGATTATGTGTTCCCCGAAGCAATGCTGAGCTAAGGAATTGCATTCTACGAGAGTCACATTGTTCGACATTGCATGTCCATTCGGGAGCCTCTAAAATGTACAAGGACATGAAGAGGTACTTCTGGTGGTTAGGAATGAAATCCGATGTGACTGAGTATGTTCTGAGGTGTCTCACATGCCAGAAGGTGAAGTACGAGCACCGAAGACCGGGAGGAATGGTGCAATCCATGCCCATTCCGGAGTGGAAATTCCACGATATCTCTATGGATTTTGTTGTTGGACTCCCACCTGCTAGGGGAGGACTCAACATGATCTGGGTAGTAGTCGATCGTCTCACCAAGGTTGCCCGCTTCATACCGATGAAGGACACCTGGAAGGTGGCGAAGCTCGCGGAGCTATTCGACAAGGAGATCATCCGACACCACGGAGTCCCGAAAACCATTGTATCTAACCGCGACACCAGATTTCTTTCGAGATACTGGAGAGCAACACGGGAAGCGCTTGGTACTGAGTTGAAGCTTAGCACCGCCTTCCATCCACAGACCGACGGTCAGACAGAAAGGACCATCCAAACACTAGAGGATATGCTTAGGGCATATGCCTTAGACTTCCAGGGGAGCTGGATTGACAAACTTCATCTTATCGAGTTCTCGTATAACAATAGCTATCATGCTTCGATTAAGATGTCACCATTCCAAGCTTTGTATGGTAGACCTTGCCGTACCCCGTTGTGTTGGGATGAGTCAAGTGAAGCGGTCATCATAGGACCGGAGTATCTGGAACAACTACAAGCTGAGGTACAACAAATCCGAGCAAACATGAAAGCAGCCCAAGATAGACAGAAATCCTATGCGGATGTGCGATGATGCGACCTTGAGTTCGCCGTGGGCGACCAAGTGTTTTTGCGTGTCTCACCTATGAAGGGTGTCTTTCGATTTGGCCAAAAGGGCAAGCTGAGCCCAAAATTTGTAGGGCCGTATACCATTACCGAGAGGATTGGAGCCGTGGCTTATAGGCTAGCGCTGCCTGAAGAATTGGGGCGTGTTCATGATGTCTTTCATGTATCACAACTCAGGAAATACATAGCCGATCCCTCTCATGTATTAGAACCCGAACATCTATCCCTAGAGCCGACGATGAAATATGTCGAGACTCCATTGCGAATCCTTGATACAAAGACAAGAGACACTCGCCATAAATCTGTACGAATGGTGAAGGTCTTGTGGTCTAACCACGACGTCGAGGAAGTGCCTTGGGAATTAGAGGACGCCATGAAGGTGAAGTACCCGAACATATTTGTAGAATAGATGTCTAGTATCTGTATAGAACGGAGGGTACGGGGCGTACCCCTTTTTAAGGGGGGTAGAGCCTTTTTACTTTTCCATTACTTCGGGTTAGCATTGCGTAGTACGTATGTATTGTAATCGTATGTGTTGGACATGTAGTGCTAATTGTATTATTGGATAAGTAGTGCTAGTAGTATCGGTATGTAGTACAGGAGTATGGTATGTGTATGGTATGTATGTATCAGTAATGCATTGGTTGTTACGGTGACACGAATGACATTGTGAATGTATTGTGGAATATGCGAATTGGATGGAGTATTGTGTATGGCAATTGAACTGGGTATGGTGTATGGTATCTGAATTGTGTGTGCTGGTAGTGTAAGAATTGTAAACACCTTGTAGGTGGTAGTAGAATGCATTGTGGCAATGGCTTGCAAATGGGTAGAACAGTAAACCGAAACCTTGAGCAACTTTGAGGGCAAAGTTCCTTAAGGGGGGTAGATTGAAATACCCCGTAATTAAAAACCAGTGATTAATTAAGCAAATTATTAATTTTTGAAGGCTTAATTACACTTAAATAAATATAAGGGAACGATCCCGAAAAACGGACCTTTAAAATGGGTTAAAAGCATATAAACGAACCTTAAAGCATTTTTCGAGGAAACCGGGAAAAACCGACTGTAAGCGGGTCAAATAGACTCGTAACAATTTTGGTCAACGAAATAGTCACTAATAAATATTAGTGAATCTTTTGAACCAGTAAAATAATAAAGAGAAAATTCTGGAAAAGGGTTCGGTTAGTAAACTGTCAAAACCGGAAGTTGTGGGGGTGAGAGTGCAAATAAACAACTTAGTGTGTCCACTTGGTAAATAAAAATCTGAAAGTGTTGTGTGTGTATAGAGGGGGCCGGTCCACTCACTACGCCCCTCCTCTTTATTTGCCTTTAGTAACAAAAGGACAAAGAAATAAAAAAACTAACACACTCTATCTCCTACCCCTCACCCCTCTCTCAAGTAACTCCCTCCTCCTTCCTTCTGAATTTTCTCCTCTCTCCCAGCATGTCAATGGCGATTTGTTGAGCTCCCTACAGCCCTCTCCTTCTCTCCTCTCTTTGAGCACTCAAATCTTCTCCAAATGCAACAAAAATTGTACCATTGAAATCCCCTCACCAAGGAGAACACTTTCCTCCTTTCAAAAATCCAAAAACTCCATTTTCGTTTTTATGGGTATCCTCCATTTGAAGATTCAAGACCACCATTAAAAGCACCTTCACCTCCTTGTCATCTTGAGGTAAAAAGAAGTTCAAAAAGCCATCATTTCTAGCCCTAGTTTATATTATAAGAATTTTCAGATTTTGAACTCTTTGTTCCTTCTTGCTCCAGCCGATTTTGGCTTCTTCTTGGGCTAGGAATTTGTTCTCTTGCTAGTCAAGAACTTCATTCATCCATTGGAAGGTAATACTCTTTTCTAAACCCTAAAACCTAAATTCTAGGGTTAGTATAAAATGTATACTAAGTAGTTATGTGTATTGGCATGGGGTGCTGTAGCATTGCCCATTCCTTGAGCAAAACCGAGAACAAGGAGAAAGGAAGAGGAAAAGAAGAGAAGGAAAGGAAAGGAAGGGAAACTAGCAAGGCAAGGTAATTGTGCTTACCTTGAACTAGTTTGGTATTGAGTAATGTAACAGTTTTTGAGTAGTAAAATGAGTAATGTATTTGAGTAATGAGTAGTAGTAATGTAGTAATGTATTGGAGAAGAAAATAAAACAGTTTTGAAACCTTTTGAAAGATGTTTAAAAGCTTGGGAAAAACCATGGGTAGTATATGTGTATGTGCAGGAATTTATGGTGTTGTAGTGGAGTTGAATTGTGTGTATAGTGTATTGGGTAAACAGGTATATGAATGAGCAAATTGTTGAGCTGAAATAGTGTGTGAGAAAAGTAAGAATTATAGGGGAGACTATGTCCAATTTTACTTAGGAATGAGAGGACTTAGGTTGTTTAAGAAGAGGAAGTAACCTAGGTGATAACAAGGTGTATTTGGGGAGTGTAATGGGAGTGTTTTGTAGTTTGAAACGGATTTGGATATGAGTTTGTAAGTGGGATGGAGTTAGGATGTGAACTAATGTATTTATGATGCTAAGAGTGGCATTAGTTAAAAGAGTATTGGAGGTTAGAAGTTTGAAGGAAAAGCTGTAGCATAAAAAGGGAGTTTAAAAATCTGTAGCATTAGAAGAGTAAAACTAGTATAAGTGTTAAGAAGAAGTGAGGAAAATGTGTAAGTGAATGTGGGAATTGAGTAGTAAGTTTGGTGGATGAACCAAGGTGATTTAGAGGGCTTAATTAGTGCTAAATCATGTGGGGAAGTATTGGTAAAGATTAGGGAAACAATGGGTAAAGAAGCCAACTGAAAACAGATTTTAAAACTGAAGTACTGGGCCGACCGGACTTGCGACAGGACTTGCAAGTTCGGTCGAGCCCAGAATCGCAAAGACGGGAGCCTTCTGGAATGGACCAAACTTGCGACCGGACATGCAAGTTCGGTCAGACCAGAAAAATTCCCCGTCTAAAACCTTCTGGAATGGACCGAACTTGCGACCGGACATGCAAGTTCGGTCGGACTAGAATAATTCCCCGTCTGAAACCTTCTGGAATGGACCGAACTTGCGACTGGACATGCAAGTTCGGTCGGACCAGAAAAATTCCCCGTCAGAAACCTTCTGGAAAGGACCGGACTTGCGACCGGACATGCAAGTTCGGTCGGACCAGAAGATTTTCCCGTAATGTGAGCTACTGGAATCGACCGGACTTGCGACCGGACTGGCAAGTTCGGTCGAGTCAAAAAAATATATATTTTTATTATATGATTATAGTAATCATATGTATATTATATATGCCTATTACATATATACAATATATGTAGTAGCACACTATAAATGAAGTAGTAAAGGTAAGAAAGTAAGTATATGAGTAAGAAAGCAAGAATAAGAAGTAATGAGAAAAGAATGGTTTTATAATCAAGTAAGAAAGTAAAGAAGTAGTAGGTACACATTGAAAGTATCAATGAAGGAGTGAGTTAGATCAATAATAGATCATTGATCATACTACTTCATGTAGTATAAATAGTTGATCATCAAAGGACCCAGTAGTCCGAGTACGACGGTGAACGGTATGATTTCTTCATGCCCTGTATCCTAACTTGGTTACCCCAATTTGTGTGCTTATGTGACCACCAACAAGATAAAATGCACGAATCAGACTTTTATCACGCTTAATTGTGTTTGAACTATATTGTTCTTGTTGTGTTCTCTTGAACATTTAGTTTGTATAATTCATGAAATGAATGAATGAGGATGAAGTGTATGTGTACGTGATGAGTACTTGTGTATTGTATTGGAGTATGGAAGGGTAGTAATGACTTCTACTAATTCCTAACCTTCTAACTCCTAACTTGAGTAATGAGTAAAATGGAATGAGTAGAAGTCCGATATAGTTTCGGCCACGCGTGAGGATAAGGAAACACAAGAGGTTGGATCCGAATCCTGGCTGTAATCTTTTCCATGGACCAAATCCCTTGAATGGGTAGCATCCTGGATTAGTGGGCCACCCTAAAGCCCGGTGGTGGGATATAGTAATCCCTGCCCGGAGGTCATACCAACTTAACTGGAGTAAAGTATGTAAGAAGTAAGTATTGTATGTGTATCGGTCTTGACTATTGTAAGTCATTGACCATGAGTAAGAAGTATTGAACACCCGATTAACCCGGGTGTGTAATGAAGCTAACATGACTTCTGTATGGAATGGAGAATTGTATCTCCGTAATGCGGTGAGTATTCGGTAAGTAAGGACGGTAGACTTGTAATGTCTTCCTTGCATGAATTGAATGTATGTATGCCTTGTGTATGGAATATATTGTATTGTGTTGTATAAAGCATGTATGTATGTATGTATGAATGAAACGAACCGCATGTACTTGACCAAATAGTTGGCGTACCCTCGCTAGTACGCGGGGTATGCGGTTATCATATTCAGCGTAAGCTGACCCCCTCGGGGGAATGTTTTTATTCTACAGGTACCCGCGAGGCGTGATGGTAGAGTAAGGACCGGATGTGATTCTTTTTGGTTTAGTTAGTAGATTTGGATGGTGTACCGAGTTGTACACGGCTAAGGCCTTTTTGAGTAGCCGGTGTACCATGTGGTACACCTTTTTGGATAATGAATTCATGTTTGGATAGAAAGGAGTGGATGTACAAACTCTTAAGTTTTGGGAATAGTCTTGAAATGTAATTCATATATTTTGGGATACTCGGTAATCAATTGTAAGTAAGTATTTGGTATTGTAAGTAAGTAGTATGTATTCGGTTATTCTAATCGTCAGACCGTTACTGTAAGTAGTAGTAGCCTTGTTAGACTTGGATGGCTAACGGCGTTGTATCACCCGCCGGGAGTAAGTAAGTAAGTAAGTATTCCGCTGCGAGTAAGGTAAGTATGAGGACGATCAGAAGGTAATGGAAGGATTAGCGGTTGGGGTGTTACAGTAGGTTAAAGAAAGATTAGTAGTTGTTTGTAAAGTTCAGAAAGTATAAGGGGCCAAAATGCAATTTGGGAAAAATATTAGAGTGGAAATTAGGACAGACCATGTGGGGGCCTGTTCGTAATTTTCTGGAAATATTGAGTGAGATTTTAGAGTTAAATTGGGAATTATGAGAGATGTGGGTTGAGGATTAAATTGTAAGGTTTATAAAAGTGTGTGGCCACTTTGTAATTTAAGGAAAATGTGGTGTAAGTCAATGAATGACATTAGGGTTTGTTCGGTAATTAATATAACTTTGCATAGCACCTTAAGTTCATTTAAATAAGGAGTAAGGATTATAATATATGGTTTATAATGACATTGTAAGTTTAGATGACATTTGTGGGTAAAAGTGAAATTAAAGGAAATTAGTGTCCTATGCTGAAAATTAGAAAATTATTAAGGGTTGTTATATTATAAGGTTGAGGAATTATATGACATAGCATTTAGACTAATGTCAATTTATGGAGTTAATATTGATTATAGGAATGTTATAATTCATATGGAATATATGAATATATTATGAGGTATTATAAATTATACATCAAGGTTAAAAATGTTATAAATTAATGTTAGTATTTATATGGTTGGGAACCATATTAGATAACATTAGATATAAGATCTAAGTGTTAGTATGTGAGAATATTACGTACAAACTAGAGGGAGTTTGTAGTTCACATAAAATAATGGGATTATTATGAATATTGTGAGGTTTTATAATTCATACAAATGGAGTATGAATATACAGAATGTTATAGGATATATAACATGATCAAGAACTTTGATAAAGTAAGATGGAGTTTATTATAAGGTGAATAATTTCATTATGTAACATTACAGCATTAAAAGACTTAATGTCGTGGTATAACGAGTTACATAAAATAATAGAATTATATAATTCAATGAATTATATTAAGGGCTACATATAGTATTGTTGACTTGTATAATTTGACCAAGTCAACCTAAAATTGACCAAAGAGGGTAAAGTCGACTAACTTATAACTTAAATGAGAACTGAAGGTTTATAATACTACAAGGTCACTTATATAATTAACATATAGTAACAAACTATATGGATGTGTGTATTATATAGAGCGCAGCTGAGGCGCTGCAGCGAAAATATGCAGGAGTCCTGCGTGTATTTTAATACATATTTTTTCATTTTTTAATGTATTCGGATATTACTTCTCTGGCTTGTTCTTTTTTTTTGTCAAACTTCTCTGGCTTGTTCGTGCTTGCCATTTAGTCTACATTAATATATTTGTTCTACTTTATTATATATTTGTGAGTTAGAAATCTCATTTGATTTGTTTTTGTATAATCTTATATATGTACATGTGTTATTTGAAAATGAAAATATGTAATAAATTAAAAATCACATGATGTACTTTATCTTGCTTATTTTCAGGTTTGTAGTTCAAAATTTACAAGTTTTATTTGATATATTATAATTATCTATCGTCATGCTATATTAATTTGATTCTTATTACTACTAACTTTTTAAATAATAGACGTTAACATAATATCTTGAATTTTAACAATGAAACCAAATAAATCTAAAAAGATATTGTATGTAATATTTATGTTTAATAATTTAATGTGTATAGTTAAAAAATAACTAGATTGACGGGCGTGGATCGTATAAAGGGCTTTTTATTTGCCTTTATATAAAGGCTTAAGTATTGATGAAATACCCTGAACTTAAAAATGGTGATTAAATAGTTCTAATATGGTATTAAAGGGTCTAATAGTGCCTAAAGAGTATTGGTGAAGAAAATAAATCCAAAAGAAAAGAGAAAACGCTTAAATAGCAGAAAACGCAAAAATGAGTGTTACACAACCATAGGAGGAATACGACCTCGGTTAGGGTCCTAGATGGATTCCTAAACCTTATTTAAGCCTAATTAATATACGGGAATGATTCTCGAAGAAAACGGATCCAAATAATGGATTAAGACGCTAACGAAGTCTTAAAGCACGTTTTTCGAGAAAACTCGAAAATGTGACTTTCATTGGTCAAGTGGACCTGTAAAAATTATAGTCGATTAAATAACTATAAATAAACATTAATGGAAGCTTAAGCTAACCATTAAAATTAAAGAAATGAGAAACATCTGGAAAACGAGCCCGGTTAGTGAATAGTGCTAAAACCGGGTAAATTAACAAGTGTTTTCTGTAAAAGACGAAAAACGCTCCAGCTTGTGTATACAGTGGGGACCAGTTTTTAACAAGTAATCAGCCTCCCCCTCTCTATTATGAGCAAGTTTGAAAGAAAGGGAAAGAAAGAAAAAAAGTACAAAAGAAAAAGTACCCTCTCTCTCCTCTTATTTCTCTTTTCCCTCTTCTCTTTCCTCCCTTTCTTCCTTCCCAGCCGTTCTCCTCCTCCCTCCTTCAGCTGAAATGATTTTTAAGAAGCATACATGGCTTCTCCTCCTTCTCTTGCTTGCCCAAGCTATATCCAAGCTCCAAATGCAAAATAAATTACATATTCTTCTTCCTCTCACCAAGCTCTACATTTCCCTCTTTTCAAAATCCAAAAATGGTGAAGTTCATCTCCATGGGTATAGCCCATTTGAAGAGAAAATTAGAGATTCTAGAAGCTTGGAGTCCCCTCTTCCATCTAAGGTAAAAAGATTCATGAAAAACTCACTCTTCTCCTTCCATTTGTGGTGGCCAATTTTTGCCCCTTTTAATACCTTGTTTTTCTTCCATGAATGAGAATTGTTTCAACTCTCCAATGATGGTGGAACCCCCTTCTTGATTCAAGGGTTAAAACCCCTCCTAGAACTTCAAAGGTAAAACCCTAGATTTTGTGCTCTAAGCCTTTTGATTGAATTAGTGTTATTCCAAGGGTTTAGAAGTTTAATAATATCCATTTTGTGTTCTTTGGGTTTTGGGATGGATTTTGGCAACTCCATTGCCCACTTGACCGAAAATGAGAAGAGGAAGAGGAAGAGGAGAATTGAAAAGAAACTTGGAAGATTAAGGTAAAAAGCTTACCTTAACACTTATTTTAATTGTCTTAGAATTTGGGATGGGTAAATAAATTAATGAACCCAAATTATGAATTGAAATCTATGTTGGAAAATGTGTTTGGATGATATAAGAGGGAATTATGAACTTATGTTGATTTAAGGGCCTAAGTGCCATTGCATTTGAGTTTGAGCTATATTATAGTTTGATAAGTTTGGATGGGATTATTGTGTGCTGGTAGGACCCTTTATGGGTGTGGCTAGTTTTGGATTGATTTAGGTTGAATTGATGAGTTTGGATAAGAGGTTTATGGGGAAACTATGGAAAAATTTTAGTGGAAACTAAGTGTTTTTAGATGAATCATTAAGGTGGAGTACCTAGGTGCTTATTATGTTGAATTGAGTGGAGTAACCAACTTAGAATGGTAAATGGAGAATGGATTGGGGAGAGACAAAAACCTGTAGCAAAGGGGTTGTTTAAGTGCCTTGGAAGTTTTAGAAAAGAATGAGGATTTAAGGCTTTAAGAATAAGGCATGAACTTTAGTATTAGAAGTGCATTGTCTTGGAGGATTATGAGTGGTCAAATTGTTGAGAGAAGAAGTGTAAGTTGTTAAGGAGAAGTTAGAAATGCAAAAGTGTGCAAAATATAAAAGTGAGAGTGGAAATTTGTTGAATTTGAGCAAGAAGTTGAGCAAGGTTTGGACCAATGATTTGAAGAGGTTTAAGGAGTGTTTTAGGGTGTCTAAACATGTAGAAAACATGTGGAAATGATTAGGAAAAGATTGGGTGATAATTGAGGTGAATTTGGAGTTCAAAGTGAGGAATTAAAATGGGTACTGGGATGGAACGACCTTAGGACCGACATTGGTAGGGTCGGTCGGCCTTGAATTTGCAAACCCGGGATTCTACTGACTTCGACTGACCTTGGGACTGACCCTGGTAAGGTCGGTCGAGTTGAAATTTTGCAGAACGGATGTCTACTGACTTCGACCGACCTTAGGACTGACCTTGGGAAGGTCTGTCAAAGTTAAAATTTTTGGAACCCCAACCTACTGATTCCGACCGACCTTGGGACCGACCCTAGGCAAGGTCGGTCGGGTCAAACAAAAAAAGAAAAAAAAGAGAAGAAAAATGGCATTAGTAGTAAGCCATTGGGAGTGTAATGATGGTGAGAAGAATATGCACCTTAGGACCTAAGTAAACGAGTGTGAGAAGTGAATGAGAAGTTGTAAAATTAAGTACACTTGAGTAAACCTAAGTTAACGGGATAACGGGGTAAGTACGGGAGTAGTAAATATTTACATACCGTAATACCTTAATGTTAATAGAAACATTTCGAATGTTATTAGTGGAACAAGTGTGAGCCGAGGAACGTAAGGCGACATGGTAAAGTAACCGTTGGTGTAAGGTATGATTTTCTCATGCCCTGTATGCTAACCGTGCTACGTTGATTTGTATGCTTGTGTGCCGGCTTAATCAAGATGAAAGCATGAAACATGTTCTATTGCTTGCTTGTATATCTTGATGCATGATGTGTGTACTAACCGCCTTGTATGATTGTGTGGTCTAACCTAGCGTTATAGACCGACTCATAGCTGAGTAACGGTTGGTTAGTGACTCGTAGAAAGAGTCATTTCTCGAAATAACGAAAACGTGTAAACACACAAAAACTATCGAACCAAGAAACGATAATGCAAACTTATGAACTCACTAGAACGTGAGAAAGTTGTGCGGGATTAGTAAACTCCCGATAACGGTTAGAGAACCGAAATGAACAATCCACGAAATAGTCAATAGTAGAAAGGATTGATGAAACCTCTATTAAGAGATTGGTGTAGTTCAAATGTATGAACTCTTGAATGAAGTAAAGGAATGATAAGGGACCACCAAACTCCCTTGGAAAATTGTCAACCTACAATGTGAGGATCCGACCTAGTATGAGAAAATGTCCCGAACATAAAAGTATTCGAAACGTTGGAGAAACCTTTAAATCTGAGAATACTAGAAATTGAAATAATCCCCCAAGCTATTAGATGATATCGAGAGAGATACTTCTAGGCTAATCTACGAGATTGTGAAATAACTCCGAGAGAGGAGTATTGGGAATTTGAGTAGTCCGGTAGAGAACGGACCTTTGTGTATTTGAGGAACTAGGTGTATAGTTCTGGTTGATAGTCGAACCTTCCCACCATGCTAGACCCAGAGTAGGGTCGAAACCGGGGAAGTAAGACTAGTATTGTAAGCCCGGTGGTGAAGTCTTGTGTTTGACTCTGCCCGGAGGTCATGGGTAATGACTTAAAAGATATCAAGTAAGTATGTAATCGAGAATCGAAAATTAAGTATTGAAATCGAGAATTGAGTTTCGAGAGTAGAGAATTGAGTAAGGAGAATCGAGATGGAGACTTGTAGTATTTATGAATCTAAGAGAGCTTGAGTAAAAGTAACCCAAGGGAATGTGTAAGACAATAAATAAAGACTAGGGCATAGTGAGGTAGAAACCCTGAAGGCCTAGAGTAAGTTAACACTAACTAACAAACTTGTTGTGTTAGTAGTTATTGTATTCCTTGTTTGAATACTTCTGTATGTGAGCATGGATATTGAATTAAAAATGAATCGCATGTTCTCGACCAAATAGTCAGCGTACCCCCGTTAGCACGCGGGGTATGCAAATTTCATATGCAGCAATTTGCTGAGCCCCTAGGGGCACCGTTTTTATTTACAGGTACCTTGGAGCCGAATACCGTCCGAGAGTAGGATGGGGTTGCCACTTAAGCATGGGTAGTTATTTAAGAACCTCTGTATTGATTTTGTAATTGTAAAGGGTGAATTGTAAGACCGAATTGTATCGACAGTTGAAGGTTGTAGTAGTGTAACACCCCTGAATAAAACATCCATAGATTTAATGAAGCGCCTGACAATATCATAAGTTAACTTGCAGCGGTATAAACTCCATCTGGGTGCTACAGACGCCAACCACCCACGTGGTTGACATGACCACTCTACCAACATCAAGTTACGGTCTGCATGACTGGAAACAGCTCTCACCAAAATTCATGTACAAAATAAGATACAATTCCAAATGTTGAGTGTCTACAACAAATTGCCAAATTATGAACTGAAAATTACATCTCGGGTACATTAAACATACAGCCACATTCTCAAACGTTATGCCCTGATGGACTACCCCCATGGTAGCCATCCCGCCTACGCTCCGTTATCGTCCGGCATAATACCTGTAAAAATTTGGGTTGGGAAGGACTCAGCAAACTACGCTGAGTATGAACGTGTGTATCCCGCATGTTGCCGGGCCACACGACTACTTGGTCGAATATTATTAAGTCAACTTACATGCTATAATAAAACAGTAAAGCACACCACAATATATCATGATATCATACACACTTAAGGTAGCAAAACCTTAGTAACAAGCATCCAAGCATCACATATTGGCATCATAGCAACATCAAACACGCAACCAAGCACATCAAGCTGCTAGTATGGCACACAACAATTATGTAAGTCATCAAACACGTGCATAGGTATGTTTACCGGTGATCCTCACTATGGGATCGTTCGAGCGTTGTGTGTTTTCATTTCTTTTCTCTTGTTCCCATAATGTATGTTTTCTTCTCTTTCCTTGCACCAGGTCTGGGGGTACGGTTCAAATCCCGTGACCATATCTTGTAGGTGTTAATCTTTTCCTTGTTTCTTTAAGGTTTAGTTGTGAATTCTCCTATCACCACAAGTTGACGAACGTCTTCTCCATAGCTAATCCTCCATTCCCGGCGTCGTGCGTCGAGGAAGCGGGGTCGTCTCTAGACTTCGGAATGTGCTCCACCAATAGGTATTTTACTTTTCATTATCATTATATGTTCGACACCATAGTGGGTGTCATTAGAAGTCCTCTATAGTTTAAGAGGAGTCTTCTTCTTGTATAGTTGTTTCGTTTGTTTGTTTGCGTAGTTCGTGTGTTTCATCTCAAGTTCATAAACGAGAAGGGTCTAAACTACCGTGTGCGCGCAAATAATATGCAACAATGATATAGCAATCATACAAGCAAGATAAGCAAGCAATCCAATTTCATGCTTTAATCTTATGGTCATTTTCACACAAGGCACGCAGCAAACAAGCCGTGTAACACGGCAACATACGAACCACACATGTCCATACCTGGATCAGAAGCAAATGTCGTCTCACACCCGGGTTCCTGATTGGCGTTCGTTACAACCCTAACGTTGATTAAAAGATAACGTGTCAGCTCATGTTTTCATGTGACGACACTTTTCTAGTTTATCTCATTTATACCGGGTGTTATTCCCTAGGTGAACTTTTGATTGTTCAACTTATATTAGCCCTTAGAATTTTTTTTTCCTAGTAATAACCTTAGGCCTCAGCTTACCCCCAGGGCATTTTCCTCCATGTTTTACACGTTAACTAAGTTCCCTTTCTAACTAGTGTTTTAGAGTATTTTTAAGCGCTAACCATGTGACAAGTTTATATAAGATGGACTTGCACTTGTCTACGAGGTATTCCTTTCTTAGCTAAGTAGTTATGTTTTGAGCTTATTATTTACACAATAACCCTCCTCAATCACTTCTAGAACTCCCTCATATTGAAGCTTAAATGTTTCCAAACTGAAGTAACGTTCTTGTATATAACCTTATCTTATCACACTTTTAATATGTCTAACGGGGTCTAAACTTCCCAAGTTGTTTTGTAAGTTTAGCTAGATGCATTAGAAAGGTTTTGGGTTCATTATAACTCTAACATCACCCTCATAACACCCACGTAACTCAATTATACAGAAACTACATCTTTACGAAATCTGAGACACAATCTGTACATTTCCTCTTGATTCTTGTATCTAGCTAGTTCAGCTAATGTTTGATTTTCCTGCAGAATTTACCCATCCATCTATGGGTGTTAACACTGTTTTAGACTCGAAACTCAATCATCAAAACACTCACCTAACTTCTGTATTCAGTTATACAGCAATTGAAAGGTTACAGCAACTTGAAACTAATACATGAAACTGATTTATCCTCCTTATATTTTTTTTGTTCACCAACCTGACTGTCTATTCACTCCAAGGTGTTTTAAACAGAATTGAATTAGATGAATTAGTAAGGTTTAAAGTTTATTTCCAGAACAATACCACACTCATATCCCACCTGTTATTTGTTTTTACAGAACCGAAGTGCAGGAACAGCCACCCACCATCCTGTTTCTTACCTCATTTAGCTTTAGTTTAACCCACCTAAACTGGTTTCAAATCTCCAAAATGTATATACCTCCTAGTTAAGTGCTTTAGCTGGGTCCTTATTTACCTGAAACAACCTAAAACACATTGGCAACTCTACTGGACTCATTTATACAGAAACTGGAAAACTGAAACAGAATCCTGATATGGCTATTTCTATCATCCTCTTCTGTTACTTATCCTAACTTTCAATTTCCTTAACTGGCTACTAATCCTCCAAGGGTTATTCCCACTTAGTTGAGTGTTTTACCAAGATGTTAAATTCAGAATAAGCCTTAAAGAGTTCTGGTAACTCTACTGGAACTCATCTATATAGAACTTAGTGAAACTGTAACCGAAGCTGGTAAAACTGATACACTCTGATGGGCTATCTCCTATTTTTTTTTCTCTTTTTACTAATCTGACTTCCTATCTCCCAAGATTGTTTTACCACTTAGTTAATGTTTAGTCGAGATTTTTAAACCTATAATAGGTCAGGGCTACATGGATACGTTTCTGAAAACAAATCCATACCCAGAACTAAAACAACTGAAACCGATATTTTTTTCTTTTCTTCTATTCCATTTCTGTTTTGCTCACCAGTTTGATTGTCAATTTTCTTACCCACCCGTTGTATGTTTTACTACTGTGTTAGTTTTAAGCCAACCCAAGGAAATCAAAGACTACACAGCTGGAACATATCTATACAGAACCCAAAAGGGTCAGAACTGATAATCAACCCTGCATTTTCTTCCGTTACTTATTTCAGTTTCAATAGGTTGACTGTTATTATTTTTTTTTTCTCTTTCTTTCCCTCCAACCGTTTTCCCACTGAACTAAGTATATCATCTAGTCCAATCTAGAACAGACCCAAAACAAATCCTCAAAACAACCTGGCTACGCTTCTGGAGATCTTTCACACAGAACTTTAAAAAAAACAAACTGGAACAGAAGACTGAAAGTATGGGACTGATGCATTCCTTGTCTCTTGTTTCCTTTCTGTTGATCACGAGTTCTCCCTTTTCTAACTTCTCCAATCCTAAGTTATCCTATCCCTTCTCCTCTCCAAGTTTTAAAACCCAGCCCAACTCTCTGAAACTCTTTACACTGACACCCGAATCTGTAACATTGATGCATTCGTTTTTTTCTTCAGTTTATTTCCTGAGTTTGATTTCTAGTTTTTTTTTTTGCCCCAGCTTTCCTACTCAGTTAGTTGGTTGTCTTTACCAGGGTTTTAACTTCGAAGCAGATTTATAGCAGGATGACTAATGTTGAAACAACACAGAGATCATACCTGAAACCCATTATACCGAGACTGTTATACTACAAGAAACTGAAAAGAATTACTCTCAGTATCTCCTCTTTAACCCTCCTGTTTAGTTTGTTAATCGGTCTCTTAACCTCTTCTTAAATACACATAGCTTGACTTAAGTTTGCTGGTAATATTATAGGATCATTAGCAACCCATTAAAGCTCCTTCTAATTCCTCTGTGCACAGCTATGCAGAACCGAAAAAAAAGTGCAGGTCTGCAAATAAAAACATCACCGATGCAACTGCTGCTCTCTTCCTATTTTTTTTTATTTCTAGTTTTCCTTAAAGTACCTAGCCATTTAGTTAAGTATCTTTACACAATCTTAATCTCAAACAACCCCAACATAATAAGGTCTGCACCTCTAACTTCTCTACACCAAGGCTGTAAGACTGGAAAAGAAAGATAGGACTGAAACACGATTTCATTTTATTTCCCCCCCTCTGTTACTGCATCAGTTGGGTCCTTTTGTCTTCTCTCTTTCAAGGCACCCCCACGCATTTATGGATTAGAAATGTGCATCAGTAATGTGTTAAAAACATTCTTAACCCATACTACCCTTATTCTGTTTTTGAGAATTTAAATTGGAAACACCAATTTTTCAGAAGCTTAAACTGGATATCAAGTGGAGTCTACCTGAGGGGTTTGTCCCAACAACAAGACCGATCTTTTGGAGAGATGACTCGAGTCCTTCATGGGTAGAGTTGCATGGGATACTTATGCAAGACAAGAAGGGGAACTTGAGTGAGTATTGTAGTGTTCATTCAGACCGCAAATGAAGACATGTGGACCAGTGGGGTATACTGATTTCCTTACCTTGTTGCAGTTTAGAATCGGGTTGGTTTTACTCCTGGTTTTCCAACAGCTGAAACTCCACAATGCGGCATATGACTGAGGAGTAAGGGAGTTTGAGTTATTGACGAGGAGGTGACAAATTCTAGGACAGTTTCTAGATCAGGGACGATCAAGGGAAACAGAAAAAAAAACAACCAGATTTCACTTTCTTTTCCTTTTGGTTCAGATGTTCTTACCTGGTGGATCTCTTGACTCAAAGATCTTCAACATTCCCCCATTGAGTTTGCAGGTCATCTAGGTAGGAAGGATCATAGAGGTAAAGTGGTTTGAGTGAACGTTTTTGGACAGAAGAATGAACCAGAGAAGGAATTACACAGGATCTGTTTTCTTCTCGTTTCACTTGCTAATTTGCTGGACCCGACTGCCTTAGATGTTCAAGTACTCGCGTGAACAGATAGAAGGGGATAGAGGAGAGTCTCTTGCATGAGAAAACAGAAGGGAGTGAAGAGGGTTCTGGTCACACGCACTGGCGTGAGCACGCAGAAAAGAAGGGAAGAGATGGGGTGTGTTCACTTGGAAATTCTCAGTGCATCTCCATGCCAGTTTGGACTACCAGTCTCGGTGTACAAGGAAAGAAAGGGAGAGCTACCAACACTAACGTCCTGCCACAGAGGAGGAATGCGGGAGAAACTCAGAGATGATGGTGTGAAGGTTTGCGACATTGGCTCCATATTTTGTTGTCGGCTTACACCATTTTTGAGGTGTGGGAATTTGAAACAGAGACAACTCCGATGGGTATGTTGTTTTCCTTCCCAGGCATGCGATGTGCAGCAGGGGAACGTGGGGTTTGTCGTTGGGGAATTTTTTTTTTGAAACGGTATGGATGAGGTATGAAGGGCTTCACGTGCTGTAGTAATCGAGAATGGAAACAAGGCACTTGTTGCTGTTCCAGACTGTGCACTGATCAGAAGAAAATAAAACGTATTCCTGTATATGCTGATGAGGAGGAGACCGATGGTGGGAGGCAGGAAAAGCAGGAAAATAGTGGGGCATTAGATTTTTGGGTAATCAATCCGTAATTTAGGTAGATTTGTAGTTAATTCATCTGATTATATGCATTACTACTCTTATGTTTAGAAGTGCAATTTTGTTTCTGAACACGAGCACAGTTCATCTGGTTAAAGCGTTCAGGGGGTATACGAAAGGTACAGGGTTCGAAACTTTGCAGGAGCGCCTTGCTCCTTTTCCTCTTTTTTTGTATAAGCTACCCACATGTTCATTTATATATATTTAAGACTATATATTATATCGTGTTATTTTTGTTACGAAGTTATACGACGTTATTATTACTTATTACAACGTTACAATATCGTAACGTTACGTACATGTGTTTTCGTATTCGTACATATATAAGTACATGCCTAGATTAACATGTAGCGTTGTCACGCTTTCGGACATGTATATATATTAAATATAATTGTCCAGACATTATTTTATGTCCGAGTTATATAACGCGATATTCTCGGATAATCTCCTCACGTTTATGATTTTATTCATATGAGCTTATATTTGTATCACGTACCGATATGTATACGCGGTGTAAGTACCCGTTTGGATCTATAATCTAATTACCATAAGGTTTTATTGTAATTGTTGCACATAATTTAATTTAAACTTCACTAATTTAAAGTGGTAATTACTCGGGGTATTTCAAGTAGACTCGGTATATAATGGATTAATGATTGTATTTGGATTGAATTAGCTATGGAACGGAATGTATTGTTTGTATAGAGTACTCGATATATTCAAGATCATCAGACCGATAGTATGTTGTAATTGGAATTGGCCTTGTTAGTCACGTGGGTGACTAACGGCATTGTACACCCACTGTTGTGTATGTAATATCCGCTGCGAAGGTAAGTAATTGTGAGACAACGACGGGATTAGCGGTAGGGGTGTTACAATTGACCACTAGATCTACTTTAATTTATTTGAATGGTTGTGATTAAAACCTTCATTGCACTTCTATCTTAACGAGTGGTTGAAAATCGTTAATCTGTGGCTTGAAAATCGTTAACCTGTCACTTGAAAACTTTTAACCTGTCGCTGGTAAATTGTTAACTTGTCGCTGGTAAATGGTTAACTTGTCGTTGGTAAATGGTTAACCTGTCACTGGTAAATGGTTAACCTGTCGTTGGTAAATGGTTAACTCGTCACTTGAAAACTGTTAACTCGTCGCTAGTAAATGGTTAACTTGTCAATGGTTCTGCTTAATCTATCAAGCTTAAATGGTTAACCTGTCGAGCTTAAATAGTTAACCTATCAAGCTTAAATAGTTAACCTGTCAAACGTAAATGGTTAATCTGTCAATAATAAATGGTTAATCTGTCACTTGAAAAATATTAACCTATCAATTGTAAATAGTTAATAGAGATGAGAATTGCTACAGTCAACCACAATACTCGATCAACTGCTACTAACAATCAATAGTTCAACGATAGCTACTTTGAGTGATGAACATAAGAATGAGTAGAACATTTTGCTTTAAGATTTCGACACATCCAGTAGATATTCAACCACTGTATTGCAGCTCATACATCGATATCAGAAGTTTAATTTTTTTATGTCAACTGAGAAATTTGCAAATGCATGCCTTTCAAACCAGAATTAGTTACTCCAACATTAGTCATCAAATTGGTGCTTCCCCTGATTATCAACTTTCCAAGTCCTTCGCGTGAGCTAGTCCCAACAGCCAAAGCAGCCAATTTGATATCTGTGGCTTTCTTTCCTTCTAAGTTTCTGGTAAGGAAACGTTATTTTCATCTGAATCCATCTCAGGACGAGAAGGAATTGAGCTGAGGAGATTAAGCCATCTCTTGGACACACAAGTTGATATACTCCTATCTTGACCCTCAGGCAACCGTCTCAAGATCTCAAAAGGCATTCATCGAGAAGGACATCGTCAATTGAGACCTAAGTCTGAGTCTTCTATTGTGGCGTGAAGGGAGATCGGGTGGAGAGAAGAGGAGCACTGATGCAAGCTCTCTTGCAAGGGAAGTACACATCGACTTGGTGGTTGAAGGAGAAGAAGGAGAGGGATGAATCCTTCGAGTGCCTTTGAGGAGAGAGAGGATGAGGAGGAGAAGTGCAGAAGATAAGAAAACGGGGACGGTTCTATCGCATTGCGAGGGAGATAGGTTAAATGATGGTTATGATGAAGGGAATTATATTAATGGACAAGATTTTATCATTTAAATCCAAGGGTTGAGAGTTGTGCCTTTAGATAAAGGCAAAAGGCAGCCTTTACACAACTCTGCCACGTACGCCTAGGCTCACGCATCATGAATATCTCGGTTGTTATCATTATGTGTTTTAACATCTCATACACAAAAGTTAATATAGTATTTATTTTGTCACATCCATCCTATCTTTTTAATATGTGTGGATGTCTAGAACAAAAAAGTATATATGCCAAAGGTTTAGATAATATTAGCCATGGTTGTACATTGTTAGTATATAAAAACTACTCAATATCAATTGCTTAATTTATTAAAAGAATTACCTTGAATGACACTAAATTCATATTGTCCAAAATATTTCAGCATATATTGAGTAACATTTTTAGGTATATGTATGACTTACAATCATTTATTTATTAGTTTAAGAATTATATGTCATTCATACGGAAATATATATGCCATAAGTTTACATAATACTAGCCATGACTTTATATCATAAATATGTAAAAACTACTCAATTCATTTTAACTTTCACAAAATAATAGGTTAATCATTTACAAGCGACAAGTTAACCATTTACAAGCGTCGGGTTAATGGTTGTCAAGCAACAGCTTAACCATTTACGAATGACAGGTTAACGATTTTCAGGCGGCAGGTTAACCATTTGCAAATGACAGGTTAACCATTTATGATTGACAGGTTAGCCATTTACGAATGACAGGTTAACGATTTTCAAACGACATGTTAGCCATTTACGAATGACAGGTTAACCATTTATAAATTACAGGTTAACCATTTCAAGCGATAGGTTAACGATTTACAAGTGACATGTTAACCATTTACAAGTGATAGGTTAACCATTTAAGATTGATAGGTTAACCATTTAGAAAGACCCACAGAGAAGAAAGAAGATGTTCTGAACGACTTCCATGAGCTATTTCATGAATTGGTGAAGAACATAGTGGGATTAGTGAGATGAATTGGTTGAATAACTCAAGAGTGTTGCCTCGAACGAAGAATAGGCTATGATTTTGCAAATTGAGAAAGATGGATTAGTGAGGAGCGGGCATGAATCGAAGGAGAAGGTGAGACTTATCTAAATTGATTTTATGTTAACAGGGATTAGTGAGGTTTATGTCAAGATTATAGAATAAAGTAGCATTAGTAACAAAAAGTATTTTAAAATATTAGTAATAATTGAAATTTAATTTCTTTATACTTCATAATTTATAAATATAGAATATCAACATTATTGTAAAATTTAAACTATATTCTAATAAAAAAGACATAATACATCAAGTGAAATGCCCCAAACCTAAATATGTGAATTAAACATCAAGTTATGATGGATTGAGGCTAAAACATGCCTTAGAAACATTGGTAGACAATTTAAGCCATAGAAAACACAAGAAAACACCATAATGGCAATTTAAGCAAATACTTGCTCTAGACTTGGAGTAACCGTGATTAGAACCCAAAGAGCATTATTAGACCTTATTAACATGATAAAGAACATGTAACACAATTACCAAAGAAAACCAAGCTCAAAAACAAGTTAAAACACAAATTGTGCTCTAAGACTCCTTAAAGCACATTTTTGAGAAATTGTCTTAGAAATGAGTTTTGAGTGGCTAAATGACCGAGATTGTACCTTAATCAACATTTGTACTATTTAGTATCACATTAGGAAACCTAAATCAATGAGAAACCAAAAATTTCACAAATTTGTGCACTAATTATGAATAGTACCCAAATAGTGCCAAAAATAAGTCAAAAGTCTTCCTTATTAGTCAATGGTCAAAACTAACTCATAAATATCAAGGGGCACGATTTTGTAAGGGGTGAGTCACCACTTTATGTGCCAGCACTTGCTAGAAAAGAAGAAGGAAAGAGGGAAAAAGTACTATTACCTTTTACAACAAAAATCTCCTTTTTGCTTTTCTCCCTCCTCTCTCCTCTCTTCTCCTCTCCTTCCCCAACGGTTTTCTTCTTTTCTCTTCTGCTCCAAACCCTTCATGCTACAGCACTCCATGGTTCTTCATCTTTCATTGCTTGCCAAATGCAACTTCAAGCTCAAAATCCAAAACCAAGTGCATCTTTGTGCTAGTTAGGTCAAGGCCTTCCATCCTCTCTTTTCAAAATCCCAAAACCAGAAGTTGGAGTCCATTGAAGGATCTCCATTTTAAGAGGAAAATTCATATTCTAGAGCTATACAACACCTTCTTTGGTTTAAGGTAAGAAAAGCCTTCAAAAATCATCTTTTCTCCATTTTTTTATACATGGACGAATTGGCTTCTTAAGATGGCTCATTTTATTCCTTGTATTATCCTTGATTCAATCTTCAAGAGCTTAGTTGAAGCCTTGCCTTGGTTCTTTACCAAACTCCATTCCAAGATTCCTAAGATAAACATCCAATTTAGTGCTTTAAGCACTCTCTTAGTATACAAGAGTTGTTTTAATGAGTCTAAAGGTTTTACTTAATGCTCATTGTCTTAATTTGAACCTTGGTTATAAGTATGGCAAGTGATCAAACTTCATTTGCCGAATTCAATCAAGAAACCAAGAGGAAAGAAAGATAAAAGGCTTGAAATCTCAAGGTAAATTACTTACCTTAATGTTGATTAATGCCTTAAGGAATTGTATTCATATTGATACAAAATGTAGCCTGGAGCCTACATTGTATTACGGGTTATGTTAACTTAGGAAAGAATTTGAACAAGCTTATGATCTTGTGACTAAAATATGAGTTAGAAAAACAATCATAATTGAAGTATAAGGGCTTTTATGTATTGCCATGGGAATATTGTTGAGTGCGGGTGGCTAAGGGAAATTCAGTGTTTAGTATGTCATTTAAGGGCCTAATAGCTATGTCATTTAAGGGCCTAAGACCCATGTCATTTAAGAGCCTTAGTGCTATGCAATTTAAGATTAATGCAATGTATTGTGGATTTATGTATTTGAGTGCAATTGGTGTTTTGAAAACATCCAATAAGGATTTAGTTAGCTTGTGCTGATTAGAGGAGAAGATTAGAGGATAAAAACAATGCATATGGGCATGATAAAATACTAGAGAATCTATGGCAAAATTTGAGTAGAAACCAAGTGTTTTAAGTGTTCTAGTGAATTACTATGACCTAGAACTTACTAGGAGTCATTAAGAGTTAAATTGGTGGAAGTAAATGAACTTAGGTGTTCTTGAGGATTAGAATGACCTAGAGTTGTCTAGGAGAAATTAGATGTTAGGTGGCTGTATTAAACACACCAAAATCATGGTATAAGGAATGTTAAGACTTGTGCAAAAATGTGTGGGAAGTGATGTATAATGTCTTGTGACGATTTAGCTATGAACTAGAGAATATAACTTTGAGAATTTTGGGTAGCTTGTGTAAAGGAGATAAAGATTGTCCAGTGGTGAATTAATAAGTATAACCTTGATGGTAATGAGTGGATTTGGGTGATGGAGATGAAAGTTGTCTAAGAAGGATTTAGCATGGTCAAGATGAATGAGAAAAGGTGTAAGGTGTTAAGAGGACGACTAGAGAGGCATAGGTATGTGCAAGCTTTAAGAGGATGAGTAGAAAATGTAAAGGAAAGGAAATTGTGCATGGAAATGCAATATGACTAAGCCTAATATAACTATGTGGTAAACAATGAGTTATGAAGCTAGACTTGAAGAAATGAGGTTAACACACTCTAGGAAGAGTTGTGAAGAGAATTGGTAAGTAGTACCACTTGAGATGAGGTTAGAAATGTGTATAAGGGAAAAATGCAAGAATGTTCAAGGTTTTAAGTGTGAATAAATTACAATATTTGGGTGGATATGTAATGGAGTTGTAACCAATGAAGATAGGGTTTAAGGTGTCTAAATGGTGTTATAACATGTTGGGATACATGTGGAGAGATTAGAAGAAGTTTGGGCAAAAGAACAAGTGGAGAATGGAGTTTAAAACTGTAAAAATTAACAGTTTAATGCATGGTTCGGGACTTGTTCCTTGGATAAAGTCCCTAACCAGCACTAAAAACATGCCGAAAATACACCCTAGCAATGGTTCGGGACCTAGGATGAGTACCAAGTCCTGGACCACCTCATTTTAATTACCGAGAGTGCATCAAACACTAGGTCCGGGACTATAGCTCCGGACCAGCACAAATTATGCTTAAAATGTAAGTTTTTGAAGGGGAATGAAGGGGGCTTGTTTGGTAATGTTATTATATGATTGTTAGGGGTTGTTTGATGACTTTAAAATGGTCATTAGGGGTGTGAACAAGTGTGAGAAATAATGAGAAGTAAACAACTTATGTGGTTAAGCTTGAACTACAATGACTTAGTGGTATTTCGTTGGAAATCATTAGTGATGATATGAGTTAGGTTAGTTAAAAGAAATTAACCACCCGATTCGATGAATGTTACAGGATTTGAGTAAGTGGACTCCGGAGGAGAGTAGACAACCGACGACAACGGTCAACGGTATGGTTTTCTTGTAGCTTGCTTGCTAACGAGATGTCCCTTGGCTTGTGTGCTATTTGTTTATATGTTCCGACTAAACAAGATAAAGCATGCAACCGATTTATTGTATTTGTTGTGTGTTGTATGAAACTAACACAACTTACCTTTGAGGACTTACTAACTATGTTTAGTAAACAATTGTATGAGAACATTGAACACTCCCTAATATTAGTTGTTAATAACCTTTGAGGACTTACTAACTATGTTTTGTAAATAATGTCTTCGAGACTTCTACTAACTGGAAATTGGGGGGAGAGGAATCCGGGACGGTCCGGTCATGCATGTTTGAAGGGGAGGTCGGTTACCTTTATTTAGCGCCGGCTTCCAAATGAGACTTGTCTTCGGACTTGTCGCCTAGAGTCGACAAATAGACTCGGCCACCTCGAATTTTGGTTCGTGGTGGGAGGCAGATTAAGATGGTGCAATGGGATCACCTAAATCCCAATTTAAGAATTATTGTTTATTTAAACCAATGGAGTTAATAGCTCATTGGCTAGGGTTACTTTTGACCCGACAAAGATAAACAATGGACTAAAGTCCAGCCAAATCTAACTAAGAACGGTTGACATATTTGAGATAAGAGAGAGTATGAGAACTAAATGTTTCTCAAATTTAAGGAGTTAAAAAGCTAACTCACTTACTTAAGGAACGCTTATTAAGTCGTTCAATGTGTTTGATCTGTGATTGTTCACATGATTGCGTTGTGTTTGATTATACTTTTTACTATTGTTGTATGATAATCAATCGCATGTATATGACAAAATAGTCGTACGTAGCCCCGTTAGCTTGGGGGCTACACGTTAACCGTGCCAGCAAAGGTGTTGAGCCCCTTGGGGCATCCATATTATATTTTGCAGGTAAGAGGCAGAAAACGACCCGGCTTGAGAGTAGGAAGGGGTAGACGTGTTACGGGTTTAAATTTGACCTATGAGTTGTGCATGTACACTCGTATGGTAGTCTATGTTATTAAGTTGTATAGGATGAGAGGTACTTGTATTTGTTGTATGTATTTCGGTTGAGATCTGTAAATACTTGTGTTTGGTATATTTGGGTCCATCAGACCGTAGCTAGATCTTCGAGTATTTAGAATGCCTAGTTAGTCACGTGGGTGACTAACGGTAGTAACACCAACATTGTAGAGAATTTACGCTGTGTTGTTAATGAGAATAATTGGAGGTTTATGAGATGATTAGGGTTTTGTGAGTTGGGGTGTTACAAAAAGTGGTATCAGAGCGTAGTTACGCTCTGATGACTAGAATTACCGAACTTAAGAAAATACTGAGTTAGAGTTTGAGTTATGGGTTAAGGGTAGAGAGAGTGCGAGAGGTGCGTTAGTTAGGACTTCCCGGTGTTTACCAGATACCTACAATACCTAAACCCGCCCTCCAAGTCCTTAGCGTTGAAATACGGGGAACAAACGCCAGAGAGAAGAAAGCCTTCTCTTACTCGGGGAAATCCGATCTGGCAGTTAGTTGACATTAAGCAATACGAGAAACACCTCGTTATACAACAGTTTACGAAAACTTGAAGATCTTAGTTGGAGCGCAACGTTGAAACAGGCGCTGCCAACGGAATCCCACCAATGAGAGAATGGTAATTACCGGCAACATGGGTCGACATGCTACGCGGTTGAGATAACCCGTCATACCAATAAAGGGAAAGCACTATGAGTGCAATGAAGAGGACAAGATAAGCGACAGGAACACCTGTAACACCCCTAATCCTAACTTGTTAAAACGTTGCAAGTCATAGCAAAATAAATAACGTCGCAGCGGATAATAAAAACTACCTAACCTTGGTGTTACACGCCGTTGCTCACCCTTGTGAGTAACAAGGCATTCTTACTTCATCCAACAACCTTACCTCCTCACGCTGTGATGAACAGATACTGAGCACTCTAATTATTACAGACCAAAGTCAAACTAAATGAGCAACTAACCGAATACACAGCAGCTACCCTGTTCCCCACACTCCGGCTTATGTCCTCTTCAGTAACCTGAAATGTGTTGCCCATTGAAGGGCTCAGCAATCGAAATGCTGGTATGCTAAATGTAGTCCTAAGTCATCTAGATACCTTAAGTCGTTTTAGCCATTTTGATATTAGATTCTTTACAGGATATACCGGTTTACAATAACAACAAAAATAACTGTAAATGCTAAACAAACACATATCAGTTCACCTGCAAATCACACCACATAATAGTACACAACAACCAGATAATCAAACACCAATAACCCATAATAATAATCGAACAAGATACGCGTATTATTTAACTGTACTTGTTAGTTGGCCACCTGGCCCTTATCCTTTATCCAACCACTTAAACCTTTCCAATTAAATTTCTCACCTCAGGCGTCATGTCAAGACAACCCTTAAAACTTATTATTGGACAGTAGTCCTCTGGGTTCCAATGGAACCGTTACCAGCTGACCTTATGGCCCTGGATAATATATTGACCGATCCGGTCGAACCTGTGCACCAACGGCAGTGCCCTCCGCCATCGTCGAGTGTGGACAATGGATTCCCTTGAGTGACTCCCCATTGAAGTCTCTCGTAGTGATCATGATGCGCAACCAGAAAGTGAAACAGACTGGATTCCTCTCTTTATAAGTTAGCCCTTTAGTCAATGATACAATATCCAATCCTTGAGTTAAGACTATAACAATTTGACCATCAGTTAGGATCTCAAAATTCCTAAAGGTCAGTTAGTCTTTTTTTTCAGTTTAGATGTATAAACTTCCGGTCATAAGACATTCGCGTAAAATAGAATGCAACAGTGTATACACAATACAGTATACAAAATAATATACATAAAATCACAGACATTGTTCTTTACCAATTAAGCACACACGTCTGGTCTTTAGGAAAATCCTTAGGACATTCAGACCACACAATTAACATACCGTTCACCGTAGTAACAGCTAGCTTGACAATTCACGCTCTAGTAATTCGTTCCCGTACGCTGTTATATATACATGCAACACCGGATAATATTAATACGACTATTCACTAAATATTATAGTACTGTCACTGTAGAACTAATACTTGTAATATACTAATCCCGTATGTTCTTTATTTCCCCCTGTTATTTAACAGTGACTCAAAGTAGTTCAATAGTTTATTATTTTATGTGATATCCACATGTGATAATGAATTTCTACCTTGTAGTATATTTCTATTTCCTTAATTATTTATTCATAATTGTTTCCACTTATTCTTTATATTATATGTTTTTGGTTATTTTTATTATAACCACATTTATTTTGCAAACTCATATTATACTCCATAATGTACCATAATTCATAGTTTTAATTCCTTTCTTTATTAAATTACAACACCACCCTTAATAATTCGGTATTTATATTTTATACCCAATAACTTTTATTATTTACCAAATAACCATATAACTTTATTATTTACTAATTAACCACTTCAACATTTTGGTAATTACCAAAATAAATATTCTAATCTTTATAATTTACCAATTGACCACAAGTACTTTTCGGTTCTAATATTAACTTTCACATAATTACATTTTAACCCCTAAAACTTTATATATGTTACATATTAATTTATAAACTATAGTTTTATCATTTAAATATCTTAAAATACCGAAAAGACCCATACCTTTCATTATTTATGCTTTCGCCCCTAATTCATTTCGGTTTTATTTTTAAACTTTCATAAATTACCTTTTCACCACAAAGCTTTTATAAACTTAATATTTTATGTCATAAATCATTTTAACCCAAAGTTTTTGGTCAACACTTTGACCAAGACTTAATTTCATAATTAATACTTTAATATTCCCATAAAATCATGTATAATCTCGGTTTTATCTCAAACTTCTCAATAATCACAAATAGCCCTATAACTTTATAAAATGTTATTTTAACACCTAATCACTTATTTAAATTCACCAAAATTCATAATATTAATTCCTACATTATATTATATCTTAATTATGCCAAATAAACCCTTATGTTCTCGGCAATCCTAGTTAATACCACAAACTCAAAATTTACATTTTAGCCACATAACTTATTAAACTAGCCATTTAAATACTTGTAGCTATTTTTAATATTCCCAAAATTTATAATATAAGTTAATACACTTATATATATTTCAAAATTCACCAAATGTCACATATTGTTCTCGGCATTACTTATACTTTACCATATGGTTTTAAAACTTGATTTAAACTTTATAATAAATACATAAAAATGTATATAAGCCATATAACACTTCTAAAAATTATGCTAATGACTTCTAAAGATTATAAACTCAAAATAGAACATTTTATCCCAAGAGTATTCGATTGAGTTATTTGTGTAACATAATTAATTTTTGTGACACAAATATATACCTTAAGGTAATAATCTTACCTTATATGTTATAAATTATTTTCTTGACATTTTACTCCAATGTTTTTCGCCCTTAATATATTTAGAAGTTAACATGATTGATACCAAGATTGAAGCTTAAAACAAACTTAAGCTTAATAAAAAACTTAATTATTAACTTACTCTTAAATCAAAACAATTCTTGACTTGATTTCTCCTGAATTCCAAGCTCTCCAATGATATTTTGATGAAGGTATTTCGGCCTCCTTGTAACATGTAGGAGATCCATTTGTTAGACTTCCAACAAGAATTTATAAATAATATTTGTAGTAATTTGTGTAAGGGTTTACCTTAGGAATTTAACAAGGTATTTTTGGTACACCTTGGGATGATTGTAGATCCAAGTTTCTTCATGAAATAATGAAGAGAATATGGATTTAGAAGCTCTTAATTTTTGAAAATTGCTTAAGGTAATTTACTAGGATTTTAAACAAAAAAATATACCTTAACTTGATCTTGTTGTTCCTTGTGTTGTTGTTGAATCTAGAAACCTCATTGGAACACTTATGCTTGGCAAAAATTGTAGAAGTTGCTAGGATGATTTCTTGCTTCAAGACTTAGGAGATTTAACTAGGAAATTACATTAAAATGGTGTTAGAACATAAAATACCATTAATGGAGCTTAGTAGCTCTTAGGAATTAACTTAGCAAAGGAAGAAGAAAAGAGAGAGCAAGGGAATTCTTACCATTTCGGTTGATGAGGGCAAATGGGAATGAAGGGCTACGTGAGGTATGCAGGCAAGGAAGGCAAGGAAGAAAAATTGGAAATTATTGGTATGATACAAGGCATTATTTTATGTCTTGTTTTTGATTAATTAGACTTAGAATTTGACTACAAAAGTCTCTTAATTGAGACATGTTTTCGGCTGATTGAAGAGGAGATAATGGAAGATTAGTTTGACATTTGAAAGAAGAGATAAGACAATGTCATTCTTTAGTGTTTATTTAGCTTAATTATTTGTACTAATCTTGTCTTCTTCTTGTAGGTGACCGGCCATAATAGAGATGGGCAGCTCCTAGCCCTTGTAGTCTTACGGCTAATTGAAATCCTAGGAGACTACTTTGATTTGTTAATTGTAAACAAGATAATTAGGGAAGTTAGGTACTTGTCTCCTTAGGTTAATTAATTGGCAATCAAGCCTCCTCTCCCATGGTCCTCATCGGCAGCACATGGCCATATGTGGGTAGTTTTTATTTGTTTACTTTTCTTAGTATAAAGGCTAGATCTAGCTTAGTGTTTTTAATGTCATTATTTTCAATTACTAATCTTTTTTGTTTCTTGCTGTTCTCTTGCAGGCCATACGGTGGGTAATGGCTTCAATTGACTGCAATATTGATATATTAACATATAGTATCGGTAGGGATGAGTCATCATCCATAAGACACTTATTTTAGCCAAAATCAAGTCAAGAAGGACCTAAAATGGCGCCCAAAATGGTGGTCAAATGGGACTGATTTTTAACTTGATTTTTGTTACACTATATTTTACTAAGATCATACTAATATGTGTAATAGGTTCCAGCATTTAATTGGTACATTTATATCATGGTAAAAGATGAAAGTTTTAAGGTAAAAATGCTGATTTTAGGTACCTTTTTGAACCAAAAATCGCCCCCACTTGTACTATGAATTTAGTACTGGAATTAATTGATTTAGAGGTTCAATTTATCCCCTTTTAAGGTTATCAACTCGTGGCTCCTCAAAAATGTAAAGGCAATTGCGTAGAACGCGTTTTTGTGACACCCGAAGGCGCGTTTTTGTGCTTTAAGAATTTTCTAGAAAATAATTAGTCGCTATGAGTTCCAAGTGTTTATTGACATTTTTTATAGTCAATAATAATATGTTAAGGTGTTACATTGAGTTATATGGGGTTATATAAACTCGTAACTCAATTTCCGGGCTAACGGGACACTCCCGGGGTAAAAAGGAGCGTTAAGAAATTCGTCCGAGCACTTTGTTTATTTTTGAGAAAGTAGCTTGAGAACCCTCTTTGTAATAATTAATATTGATGACTGGAACTCTTAGAATGATTTATATTGGAGTTCGTGCCACTTCGGTACCTCTCCGGGGCACACCCGAGGGTTTATGGGGCCCTCACCGGGAACATCCGAGAACTTTGTCTTTAACTAAGAATTTATCTTAAATTTTCATTAGGGTTTTATTGTGTATTTATAATGAAGTGTAGTGCTTTACTTTATTTAATAAAGTATTTCCGGGACTTTCGGGCCTTAAGGGGCCCTTAAGGGAACTCCCGGGCATTTTGTATTTTTACTCAGTTATAACTGAGGACTTGTGTTTTAAAGGTCATAAAATGATCCTTGATTAACTTCATATGAGTTTTATAGCTTATATAACTTGAATAGCTTAAGGTCGGGCTTTAACGCTCGTTTTTGACCTTAAGGGGTTTAGGTGCGTTTTAACGCCCAAGTGTGTATATACTCTCTTAGGGTTCAATAATCCCCTAAATAATATATATTTAACATTATTTAATTATTTAAATGTTAGGGGTATTTCAGTCTACCCCCCTTAAAAGGACTTCGTCCCGAAGTCATAACTTATACTTATTCATCCTATGGAATCAAGTTCCTCATATCTATTCTCTGTATACTTATCATTCTTGGGTGCCAATACTGTATTGGTACCTCTAAATTCCATCAACAATCCGGGTGTATGTAACTCGAATAATCACAACATAAATAACTTGATAAATATTGTAACGCAACAAGTGTCCCAACTTTCTAGCTATCCCACTAGGTCCTCACTGCACAAGTGCAATACCAAATCCTCAGTCCTACAGAGTGCAGAGGCGTAAACCCTTGGCAGTAATTCTCTTGTGTGATTGCAATAGGAATGAACATATTGTAAAGTAAATAAGTACTTCCATAAACATCCAGTGTTACATAGAACACATTAGTACCATTCAACCAAGTGTCACATAGGACGTACCAATATCCATACAAGTGTTACATAGAACACAACCATAACCATCCAATCAATTGCACACATGCGCAACAACCAAACACAAACAACCAAGTACAAGCCACCAAGTACAAGCCAGACTGCAGATATGCAAGTCGCATGTGGTGCTCTACCCCGCTTAAAAAGGGTTACGCCCACGTACCCCCACAAGTATACACAAAACTAAAAGAAAAGTGTTGGATACTTGTCTCGCATGGAGTCTTCTAACTCCCATGTCGCCTCCTCGACGTCGTGGTTTGACCACAGAACCTTAACCATTCTAATGGTCTTGTTCCTGGTCTCCCGAGTCTTGGAGTCTAAAATACGAACTGGGGTCTCCTCATATCTAAGTGTAGGGTCTAGCTCGAGTGTCTCGGGCTCTAAAATATGCTATGGATGAGGCACATACTGCTTAAGCTGTGAAATTGAAATACATTGTGCACTCTCCCAAGCTCAACAGGCAAATCTAATCTGTAAGCTAATGGGCCCACTCGCTCCGTAATGAGGTACGGTCCTACATACTTTGGGCTAAGCTTGCCCTTCTGCCCAAATCTGAAAATTCCCTTCATAGGTGAAACTCTAAGGAACTCGATCGCCTACTGCGAACTCGAGGTCTCTCCTACGGACATCAGCATATGATTTCTGTCTGTCCTGGGCTATCTTCATGTTCTTGCGTATTTGCACAATATCTTCCTTCATCTGGTCTAGGTATTCTAGCCCTAAGATGATGTTCTCACTGGCCTCGTCCCAACATAGTGGTGTCCTGCATGGTCTGCCGTACAATGCCTGAAATGGTGGCATCTGAATGGATGCATGATAGTTGTTGTTGTAGGCAAACTCGATCATATGTAGTCGATCTATCCAGCTTTCCTGAAAATCCAAGGCACAAGCTCTAAGCATGTCCTCTAACGTTTGAATTGTTCTCTCACTCTGTCCATCTGTCTGTGGATGAAAGGCTGTACTTAGCTTCAGCTTCGTACCCAATGCCTCCTGAACCTGCTGCCAGAATCTGGAAACAAACCTGGAGTCTTTATCTGACACTATAGTCTTAGGTACACCGTGGTGTCTAATGATTTCTCTCTAGAAAATATCCGTCAGTTTGGGAACTTTCCATGTGTCCTTGATAGGAATGAACTTAGCTACCTTTTTCAGTCTGTCGACGATGACCCATATCATGTTAGCACCTCCTCTAGTCGGTGGAAGACCTACTATGAAATCCATGGATATATCCTCGAATTTCCAATATGGAATGGGCATCGGCTGTACTAAACCGCCCGGTCTCCGGTGCTCAAATTTCACTTTCTAACACGTCATACATCTGGCCACAAACTCTGCAACATCTTTCTTCATACCACTCCACCAGAAATGTAGTTTCAGATCTTTATACATCTTCGATGACCCTGGGTGTACTGATAAGGATGAGCGATGAGCTTCCTGCAATATCTTTTCCTTCAAGTCTGGGCTGGACTCTGGAATGCACAAACGGCCATTCAGTCTGATTAACCCGTCTTCACTGAGTACCAAATCATATTTCTGTCTCTCAAAGATACCGTCAGTCAACTGCTGTCTGATAGTCTTCATGTATTGGTCATTTTCCTGAGCACAACGTACCTCCTCGATGAGGCCGTTGTCTCCCGTCATGGCAAATAAAGAATGAACTCTTCGGCTCAGGGCGTCAGTAACAACATTTGCCTTGCCCTCCTTGTACCTGAGGTCGATGTCGTAGTCCTTCAGAAATTCAACCCATCGTCTCTGTCTCATGTTCAGCTCCTTCTGTGTGAATAAATGTTGAAGGCTCTTGTGATCTGAGTAAATTATCACTGTGACTCCATATAAGTAGTGTCGCCAGATCTTCAGTGCAAAAACAACTGCTCCCAATTCTAGATCATGAGTCGGGTAGTTCTCTTCATGTTTCTTCAACTGTCGTGATGCATAAGCAACAACCTTCCCATTCTGCATGAGTACACATCCTATCCCTGTGCCTGAGGCATCGCAATACACTTCAAATCCGTCGGTCCCCTCTGGAATGGTGAGTATGGGTGCTGACGTCAGTAGGTCCTTCAGCGTCTGAAAGGAACGCTCACAATCTGTTGTCCATACAAATGGAGAATCTTTATTCATCAGGTTAGTCATAGGTTTCGCCAGTTTGGAGAAATCCTGTACAAATCTTCTGTAGTAACCAGCTAATCCCAAGAAACTCTGGATATCCGTCACTGTCTTCAGTCTCGGCCAAGTCTTAACTGCCTCAATCTTCGCAGGGTCTACAGATATACCGCTGGCTGATATTACATGCCCTAAAAAGGATACACTATCTAACCAAAAATCACATTTTGAAAGCTTGGCATACAATTGATTCTCCCTCATGGTTTGCAAAACTTGCCTCAGGTGTACCTCGTGCTCGTCTTTAGTCTTAGAATAAACTAGAATGTCGTCGATTAATACAACTACTGATGAGTCTAACTGCTCCCTGAACAACCGGTTCATGAGATCCATGAATATAGCTAGGGCATTCGACAATCCAAATGGCATAACTGTGAACTCGTAGTGTCCGTAGCGCGTTCGAAAAGCTGTCTTCTCAATGTTTTCATCAGCTATCCATATCTGGTGGTATCCCGATCTCAGATCAATCTTTGAGAAAACTGTAGTGCCTCTTAACTGGTCAAATAGGTCATCTATCCATGGTAACGGGTACTTGTTCTTCACCGTGACTGCGTTAAGCTCCCTGTAGTCGATGCATAGTGATGGAGAAATATATGACTACTTCTACCACATAGGCAGTGTACCTATCGTTTTGCGGGTATAGTGATTAAATGGGGTTGTCGATCTCAGGGACCTCGTATAATTAATTGACAAATATTTGATTAACTGGGAAATTAAGTTAAACTAAAGAAAACAGGAAATATCACTTTTTCGGTTTTGATAGATTGATTAAAAAGAAACTAAACTGCAAGGAAAAATAAAACAACTTAAATAAACACAGAGGGATTTAAAGAGTGAATGTGATAAATAGAAAAGCGCACCCCGGGTTGTTTGCTTACCTATTCCTTTTATATCTGTTACTAAATTCTTCCTTTAATTTTACTGCAATAACTCAGAAACTTTAATTAATTCATTAACGACTAAGTATAATGAATCCTAACCAATTGTTAGACCTAGCAGCAGGCTAATGCTCTAGACCGGACACAATTAATCGCATAAAGAGCAGTTTCTATTGGAGTCTAATTAACCTATAGGCCGGATCAGGCTTCTAGCTGTTAATTAGGTTCAACTTCCTTGTCTAGTTATTTATCTCAGCTCTCGCATTTTAATAAAATAACTACAAGGGTTGTTTTAACTACCGGCCAAATAATTAAAACACTTGAAGGACAGGAATTGAACTGTTGCAGTTAACTAAATTTATTTGAAGAAATACATAACAGAATTTAGGAAATAGGTTCGCTTCCCAACCCGGGAAGCTAAAACTTACTCGCTCATCGTTACAAAACAACGATAACAGAAAAGGAATGCATTAAATAAATTAAAGTAAGGGTAAGAGATAACTCCAGTTTAGAAGTTCACTCCGGTCCTCGCTTCAACTTCGTCTTGCGTTGCCCCTCTGCTAATTTATTTCTGTAAGCTGGCGTAACAGGGAAATAAATAAAAGTGGGATGTGTTTACGTGGGAATTTAATGGAGTGGATGGGTGATTATTTTTGATGAGGAAATGAATGAATGGAGTACGAGCGTGAGGGAGTGTGGCTGATGATTGGGATGATCGATGATAGATGAATGCGTGGGTGAATGGATTAATTGTGGACTGATAGATGGATGGATTGTGTTTTTTAGCTTCCAGTAGTGTGGGTTTATATAGGCGGAGGACATGGGAAACAGACAAAGGAGAAGTGACAGGGTGAATCAAGATAGTCGGAGGAGTTGGTGCAGATCCGTGAAGATTGAGATTTCATCGGGCAGTGCAATTGATTTCAGACAGATTTAATTGATGATCCGCAGCAGCCATTGATTGAAGAGCCGGTCACGCTCGCGCAAATTAAGGTGGGCGATCGTCTGCAATTAATGAAGGTAGTTCGACTGCGGCCGTGAAGAAGGAAGAAAAAACTCTGTTCGGAATTCTGTTTTGTCCGCCTGTTGGTCCCGTCCGCCTCGCGGTCGTCGTCGCTGTCCGCCCGATAAGGGCGGTCGTCTCTGCTCCTGTCCGCCAGGCGGTCGCCTGAGTCTTGTCCGCGACATAACAGGCGGACGCCTCTGTTTGTCCGCTACATACAGGCGGTCTGCCTGTGTGTCCGCTACCTGTGTTGTCCGCGTGTATGCGTACAATATATCTATATATATACTAGTGTGTCCAATCTTGAATCGGCTCCAGATTTTCGTTATAAGTCCGTTTGACTCGCCGTTTGTTGCGTTGGAAAGCTTGTGAAGTAAACTACTTGATTCCAACACTTTTTCCTACATTTAACACATAAAAATATCAATTCATATCAAAACATAAACTAGGAAAATCGTAGATAAGTGAGAAATATTACTTAAAATACTGCAAATTAAGGTAATTAAACCCTAAAAGTCTATATATTTCGCACTTATCAAACTTCCTCACACTTAACTTTTGCTTGTCCTCAAGCAAATAGTGAACAAACTTTCTCTAAGGTTACAGTATCAAACTCCGGGATTCAACAATCGTGGAAGGAAATCAAGCTAAATGGCAATCAAAAGAATAATCCTGCTCTTAGATGTAGGTTTTTGTAAACAGTGAAACAGAAAATTTTTAATAAGAGCATGGATAAGTCAGATTGTAAAAATTGAACATAGATTAGCTTGGAACCTTCCACCAATTTCTTTTCTCTAACCTTTGGATGACAAGGGGTGTGAAGTAACACCTTATTCCGTGATACCTTTCAACACCACATACTCATGATCAAAATATGAAAAATTGCGACAATTATTCAGAGTTTTGCATGTTTATTTCTTTGTTTTTCTCTTCTCTTTTGTTTTTTCATTGTTTGCACAATTGTTTCATCCCCCAGACTTTTCTCTTCACCCATGTAGCGGCTTTGGGCCTTCTATCCCAGATCACAAGACCTTAGGTAGATGGGTGATAAGGCACCCCAAGGACTTAATAACCGAATGAACGAGGCCTGTTTTGGTTCAGAAAACTTCATTATATGATCAGAGGAGTACCTTGCCTTATCCTTTCCATACCAAACTTTCACTTAGTCCCATGATTGCCAAGCTAAGGTAGCTCAATTTCCACAATCAGCTTATCCACCAGATTTCAGTGACAATAGATGTAATTTTGAAGAAAGAAATTGATACATACAAACAACGTCAAGCAGAACGATTCTTGAGGTTGTCATCAGGCTCGATTTCAAAAACTTCCACAAAAAATTTTAGCCCGAAAATTCAACATGTATTGGCCTTTAGAGAAGCTTACTATCATAATTAGAGAACAATAAAAATCAAGTGTGGCATTAGGTACTACTGGCATATTTTCAGGGAAAGGTCTAAACTAACTTCCTCACACTTAAGAGGAGCAATGTCCTCATTGTTCATAAAATAATCAAGAAAAGACCTTTCAAAATATGCCAGACTCATGAATCAACAGTTAAAGCTCGAGTGGCTGAACATAAATATTAAAAATAAAGGAACTGAGACTCCCCTGATATCGTGAGATTGAGGAAGGTGCCCTTCCTCACACTTAAAGCATTGGCGGTGGGGTCACACTTGAGTCTAAGCAAGGGTTCAGCTTGGAGTGATTGCAACAAACGGTTTACCTACACACACTGTCAAATACCAAAATAACGCTAGGAAGCGTTGCGTTAATAGCACAGGTCTAATTATCTCCTTCCTCTTCTTTCTTCCTCGCCCTTTTTTTTTATATATATATATATATATCACAATTATTAGAGAGAAATAGATGCGTAGCTTATAAAACATGAATTTGAAAATTACCCCTGGGTTGCCTCCCAGTCAGCTGCCCTCTTTATAGTCATTGGCTGGACTTTGTGAAGTAGCTAACCTGCAGTTGGATCTTTAAGAGATATTTCATATGTAGCAGCTTGATCCAGTGTACCCAGAAATTTCTTGACTCTTGACCCATTGACTTTAAATGTTTCCCCCTTTGCATTGGCGAGTTCAATCGCACCGAATGGGGAAATGCTAATAATAGGGTAAGGTCCTGACCAGTATGATTTCAGCTTACCTGGGAAGAATCTGAGCCTGGAGTTGAAAAGTAGGACTTGGTCCCCCACCTTGAGTTCCCGATTGGCAATCATCTTGTCATGCCAGCGCTTGGTGTTCCTTATATATTACAGCATTCTCGTAAGATTCGTTCCTGAGTTCCTCCAACTCTGTCAACTGGAACTTGCGTTTATCACCGGCTTGCTGTAGGTCAAAATTAAGAGCTTTCAAAGCCCAATATGACTTGTATTCTAATTCCACAGGCAAGTGGCATGCCTTCCAAAAACCAACTTGTAGGGAGACATGCCAATTGGTGTCTTGAAAGCAGTGCGGTAGGCCCAGAGCGCTTCATCTAATCGAAGTGACCAATCCTTTCGAGAAGAGTTCACCGTCTTTTGCAAGATCCACTTGAGCTCTCGGTTCGTCACTTCGGCCTGCCCATTTGTTTGAGGATGGTAGGGTAAGGAAACCTTATGTCGAACCCCATATTTCTTTAATAGTGCTTCAAACTGGCGGTTACAGAAATGGGAGCCACCGTCACTGATTATGGCTCGAGGAACGCCGAATCGAGTGAAAATATTTTTCTTCAGGAACTTCACAACAATTTTAGCATCATTAGTAGAACAGGCAAGGGCTTCCGCCCATTTTGAAACATAATCAACAGCTACTAAGATGTAAAGATTACCGAAAGAGTTTGGGAAGGGACCCATAAAATCAATACCCCAGACGTCAAATAGCTCAACTTCTAACATGTTATTCAGTGGTAGCTCATTCGACGAGATAGATTACCTTGCCTTTGACACCGATCACATGTCGAAACAAACGCATGACAATCCTTGTGAAGGGTGTTCCAGAAAAAACCTGATTCTAGTATTTTTGCGGCGGTTCGAGTGGCGCCATGATGTCCACCGGCTTCTCTGGAATGGCAATGGAGGAGAATGTTTCTGACCTCTGACTTCTGGACACATCTCCTAATGATACCATCTGCACAGACTTTAAACAGATAAGGGTCATCCCAAAAAAATGTTTGACAATGGAAAAGAACCTCTTTCTGCTGATAAGTCATATCAGCTGGAACAATCTTCCTAACAAGGTAGTTAGCGATATCAGCAAACCATGGATCCTCAACATCTTCAGCTGCAAATGCTGACTCATCGGGAAGGACTCGTTGATGGGAGTCCCATCATCAGATGCCTCCATTCTGGACAGATGATCAGCTACCACATTTTGTGTTCCCTTTTTGTCCCTGATCTCAATATCAAATTCTTGCAATAGGAGAATCCACCTAATTAACCTGGGTTTGACTCTGCCTTAGCAAACAAATACTTAAGAGCAGAGTGGTCAGTATGCACAATAATTTTACCACCCAGTAAATAAGATCGAAACTTATCTAGAGCAAAAACTACAGCTAGTAATTCTTTTTCTGTGGTCGCATAATTTTTCTGGGCATCATTTAAAGTTCGACTTGCATAATATACTACCCGAAGAATTTTATCAACCTTCTGACATAAACGGCTCCCACAGCGTAATCACTAGCGTCACACATTATCTCAAAAGGGAGTGACCAATCAGGAGACACAACGACAGGTGCAGAAATTAGCTTTTCTTTTAATAAATTAAAAGCTTTCAGACATTCTTCAGAAAAATGGAACTTAACATCCTTCGCCAGTAGATCACACAGAGGTTTAGAGATTTTGGAAAAATCTTTGATGAATCTTCTATAAAAACCTGCGTGTCCAAGAAAACTACGAATATCTCTAACAGAAGATGGTGGTGGGAGCTTTTCAATTACCTCGACTTTAGCCCGGTCTACCTCAATACCTTTTGAAGAAATTTTGTGGCCCAGGACGATTCCTTCTCGAACCATGAAGTGGCATTTTTCCCAATTTAACACCAGATTGGTTTCTTCACACCTGGACAGCACAAGATCAAGGTTTTCTAGACAGGATTCAAATGTTAGACCATAAACAGAAAAATCGTCCATAAAAACCTCAATGCATTTCTCAATATATTCAGCAAAGATGGCCATCATACAACGTTGAAACGTGGCAGGAGCATTACATAATCCAAATGGCATTCTTTTATAACTATAGGTTCCATACGGACAGGTAAAAGTTGTCTTATCCTGATCCTCAGGAGCTATAGGGATTGAAAATAACCTGAAAAGCCATCCAGAAAGCAGTAGTAGTCATGTCCAGCTAGTCTTTCCAACATTTGATCAATGAAAGGTAATGGAAAATGGTCCTTACGAGTGGCTCATTTAATTTTCTATAATCAATACAAACCCGCCATCCTGTAGTGGGACGCTGGGTAATCAGCTCACCCTTTTCATTAGGAACCACAGTTATTCCTCCTTTCTTTGGTACTACCTGAACTGGACTTACCCATTTACTGTCTGAAATAGGGTAAATAATGCCTGCATCGAGTAGTTTGATTACCTCTTTTTTAACTACCTCTTTTAGGACTGGGTTAAGACGCCGCTGAGGCTGAGCCAATGGTCGGTAGTTATCTTCCATATAGATTCGGTGAGAACACAACTGAGGGCTGATTCCTTAATATCTGCTATCGACCAACCAATAGCTGATGTGTGATTGCGCAACACCTCCAGTAGTTGCTTCTCTTGAGTTCCTGTCAAGTCAGAAGAGATTATAACAGGTAATTCCGATGGTTCATTAAGAAAAGAATATTTCAAATGAGAGGGAAGAGGTTTCATCTCCACTGTAGGAGGTTTTTCAATAGATGGTCTTGGCCGGTCAGCACTTCGCTCGACTTTCTCAAATTGCTGCTGGTACTTGTGGAAGTGTGGCCGCCTTTTGTTTAACTCCTCAGCCATGAGGGCCATATCTGGATCCTCATCATCAGCTTCGCAAGATGCCATAAGACATCTTTCCAGGATTTCCTCTTCTTCTTGCTTAAAATAGTTTCCTGCACTAAAGAGTCAATAACATCTATTGCAAAGCAGGATTGAACAGTGGCAGGACGCTTCATGTTGCGTGTCATGTCGAAAACAACCTGCTCATCATGAAATCTTAGAATAATCTTCCCTCCTTCCACATCAATGAGAGTGCGGGCAGTTCTCATAAACGGTCTGCCCAAAATTAGTGGTACATCTGTATCTTCCTCCATATCAATGATGATAAAATCAGCAGGGATAAATTTATCAATAGAAACTACCAGGTCCTCAACTTTTCCTTTAGGATAAATTATGGAACGGTCTGCTAGTTGTAACTGAACAGATGTGGGAGCACATTGACCTACACCTAATTTCTTGAAAATAGATAAAGGCATCAAATTAATACTTGCTCCTAAATCACATAAACCGTTACCACATCAACCTTCTCGATAGCGCATGGAATGATGGGAAGACCCGGATCTCCTAACTTGGGTGGCAGCTTCTTCAGGAGAACTGCAGATACTCTTTCTGTCAACTTGACCGTGTCAGACTCTAGCAAAGAACGCCTGTTAGACAAAATATCCTTCATAAATTTAGCATACATAGGCATTTGAGACAAAGCATCAGAAAAAGGGATGTTAATAGTTAATTTCTTAAAGATATTAAGAAATTTCCCATATTGCTCGTCCATGTTCTTTTTCTTTAGTCTGTTAGGGAATGGAATAGGAGGATTATAAGAGAGTTGAGAAGGTTTAATAGTGAGAGATTCAGGAGACTCCTTCTCCTTGGGATTTGTTGTTTCCTCCACTTCAGGTTGAGATTCAGCTGGCTTATTAAAATCTTCTTCAACTTCTGGAACATCAGAAACTAGTTCCTTGCCGCTTCTCAGAGTTACTCTTTTTGCATGCTCCCTTGGGTTAGGGTCAGGCTGACTGGGAAGTGACCCCGTCGGTCGCTGTGCCAGCTGTTGTGAAATTTGACTCATTTGCCTCTCTAGGCTCAGGTTGATAGAAGCTTGATCAGCGTTTTTAGCGGCTTGTTCAGAAAGTTTAGCTTCTATTTCGGCAATCCTGGAGTTTGTAGTTTGGCCTTGTTTAAGGATTTCTGCCAGCATATTCTCAATTTTACCACTGCCTCCTTGAGAATTTTGGGATTGCTCCTGCTGTCTAAAGTAAGGTGGTCTATTTTGATTGAACCCAAAATTACCTATAGACTGATCATTACCCCTCCATGGAGGTTGTTGATTGTTCCTCCAATTATTCTGATTGAAATTGTTAGGATAGGGGTTACCTGGTCTGTTGTTGATCGATTTTAGCTCTTCGGGGTTACCTGCAAAGCTAGGACCTTCACAGTTGAACGTTTCGTGGGCTCCTCCACAATTCTCACAGCAAGGATTCAGGAAAGGCGAAGAAGTAGCTGCCTTCGCGGTTTGCTGTTGCGTCTGGTTTACAGCTAACTTTTCCACAACTTTAGTAAGAGCTGTTAGTTGAGCGGATAAATGATCCTGTGGGGGAATATTATACATACCTGCTTTTGGCTCACCTCTCCCCTTGTTCTTGCACCACTGTCTGGTACTAGCGGTCATGGTGTCCAAAAGCTCCATCGCTTCATCCCCAGTTCTTGCCATAAAGTTTCCTCCAGATGAGGAACTTAGTACCATCTTGTTTGAATCATTCAATCCCTTAAAGAACGACAGTACTAGTTCTTCGCTACTCATACCATGGTGTGGGCATTGAATCTGCAGCTCCTTGAATCTATCCCAAGAATCATACAGGGACTCACCTGGTTCTTGACAAAAGTTTGTGATTTCAGCGATCTTTTCCCTTGTCTTTGACGGTGGATAGTACTTCGCCAGGAACTTGTTTGCCAAGTCAGCCCAAGTGTGGATGCTACCCGGTTGCAGACTCCTTAGCCACCTGGACGCTCCGTCTTTCAGAGAATAGGGGAACAGCTGTAGACGAATGCGCTCGTTCAGGTTCCCCGTCTTGTTGAATGTATTGCAGAAGTCCAGGAATGCAGAGATGTGGTGTGGGGCATCATCTGAGTCAAGTCCGCTGAATTGTCCCTGGTGGTACAACGTGGTGATGAAGCTCGTCTTGAATTGCCAGGCGTCGAGCTCAGTTTGCGTCACTTGAGGGAGGACGATAGCAGAGGATCGTCCTTCTACTGATGGTTGCTGGTACTCCCCCAGAGTTTGTCTGGTCGTCATGGCAAACTGTAGTTGTCGCCTGCTGTGGAGAACTCTTTCGATCTCTGGCTGAAATTCAGCTATAGGTTCTCCTGCAGATCGAGTCCGACGCATAAGAGACGAGTTGGTATGAATATGGAAAAACTAGATTAACTATATACGTGGCAAAAATAAAGAGAAAAATCAAACAGAAAATAAAAATAAAAGAATGAAAAATTTAACTTATCCCAATTAAATAATAATTGTCAATTAACCGTGCCGGAGGTCCCCGGCAACGGCGCCAAAAACTTGATGGAGAAATATGTGACTACTTCTACCACATAGGCAGTGTACCTATCGTTTTGCGGGTATAGTGATTAAATGGGGTTGTCGATCTCAGGGACCTCGTATAATTAATTGACAAATATTTGATTAACTGGGAAATTAAGTTAAACTAAAGAAAACAGGAAATATCACTTTTTCGGTTTTGATTGATTGATTAAAAAGAAACTAAACTACAAGGAAAAATAAACAACTTAAATAAACACAGAGGGATTTAAAGAGTGATGAATGTGATAAATAGAAAAGCGCACCCCGGGTTGTTTGCTTACCTATTCCTTTTATATCTGTTACTAAATTCTTCCTTTAATTTTACTGCAATAACTCAGAAACTTTAATTAATTCATTAACGACTAAGTATAATGAATCCTAACCAATTGTTAGACCTAGCAGCAGGCTAATGCTCTAGACCGGACACAATTAATCGCATAAAGAGCAGTTTCTATTGGAGTCTAATTAACCTATAGGCCGGATCAGGCTTCTAGCTGTTAATTAGGTTCAACTTCCTTCGTCTAGTTATTTATCTCAGCTCTCGCATTTTAATAAAATAACTACAAGGGTTGTTTTAACTACCGGCCAAATAATTAAAACACTTGAAGGACAGGAATTGAACTGTTGCAGTTAACTAAATTTATTTGAAGAAATACATAACAGAATTTATGAAATAGGTTCGCTTCCCAACCCGGGAAGCTAAAATACTTACTCGCTCATCGTTACAAAAACAACGATAACAGAAAAGGAATGCATTAAATAAATTAAAGTAAGGGTAAGAGATAACTCCAGTTTAGAAGTTCACTCCGGGTCCTCGCTTCAACTTTGTCTTGCGTTGCCCCTGACTGCTAACTTTATTTCTGTAAACTGGCGTGCAACAGGGAAATGAAATAAAAGTGGGATATGTGTTACGTGGGAATTTAATGGAGTGGATGGGTGATTATTTTTGATGGAGGGAAATGAAGTGAATGGAGTACGAGCGTGAGTGAGGGAGTGTGGCTGATGATTGGGATGATCGATTGATAGATGAATGCGTGGGTGAATGGATTAATTGTGGACTGATAGATGGATGGATTGTGTTTTTTAGCTTCCAGTAGTGTGGGTTTATATAGGCGGAGGACATGGGAAACAGACAAAGGAGAAGTGACAGGGTGAATCAAGATAGTCGGAGGAGTTGGTGCAGATCCGTGAAGATTGAGATTTCATCGGGCAGTGCAATTGATTTCAGACAGATTTAATTGATGATCCGCAGCAGCCATTGATTGAAGAGCCGGTGTCACGCTCGCGCAAATTAAGGTGGGCGATCGTCTGCAATTAATGAAGGTAGTTCGACTGCGGCGCCGTGAAGAAGGAAGAATAAAACTCTGTTCGGAATTCTGTTTTGTCCGCGCCTGTTGGTCCCGTCCGCCTCGCGGTCGTCTGTGCGCTGTCCGCCCGATAAGCGGCGGTCGTCTCTGCTCCTGTCCGCCAGGCGGTCGCCTGAGTCTTGTCCGCTACATAACAGGCGGACGCCTCTGTTTGGTCCGCTACATGACAGGCGGTCATGCCTGTGTTGTCCGCTACCTGTGTTGTCCGCGTGGTATGCGTACAATATATATCTATATATATACTAGTGTGTTCCAATCTTGAATCGGCTCCAGATTTTTCGTTATAAGTTCATTTTACTCGCCGTTTGTTGCGTTGGAAAGCTTGTGAAGTAAACTACTTGATTCCAACACTTTTTCCTACATTTAACACATAAAATATATCAATTCATATCAAAACATAAATCTAGGAAAATCGTAAGATAAGTGAGAAATATTACTTAAAATACTGCAAATTACAAGGTAATTAAACCCTAAAAAGTCTATATATTTCGCACTTATCACATAGTCGCATGCTACCATCCTTCTTTTTCACAAACAAAACTGGTGCTCCCCATGGTGATGCACTCGATCTGATATAACCTTTGTCTAGCAGATCTTCTAACTGAATCTTCAGCTCTTTCATCTCTGCTGGTGCCATTCTGTAAGGTGCTTTAGCAATAGGCCCGGTGCCTGGTAACAAGTCGATGGAGAACTCCACATCTCTCTTGGGTGGCATCCCTGGTAACTCTTCTGGAAATAAATCTGGGAAATCTGAAACGACTGGTATACTTGACTGAGTCTTCTCCTCCTGTCTCATGTCCTGAACATAACATAAATAGACTGGCTGTCCCTTCTTCACCTTCTTCATCAATGTGATAGCAGATACTAGCTTGAAGGTAGGCTCCTTGGGAATACTGCGATATGAAACTGTCTCGCCCTTCGGGCTCTTCAGTAGTAATCTATGCTCTACACAATGTAGTCGTCCCTTGTACTTCTGTAGCCAATCCATGCCCATGATGATGTCAAATCCTAAATTATCCATTTCAATCAAGTCCGCTTGAAACTCTTCATCCATGATGTTAATCTGAACTCCCTTGTGTAGTTTCGTGTACCTCACTCTCTCCTTCGTCGGTAATGTGACTAGGAACTCTGAGAGAGGTTCAGGGGTTGTCTCTAACTTCCTTGCTGATGTAGAGGATATAAAGGAGTGAGACACTCCTGAATCGAACAGTATCGATGTGCTCACACCATTTACAGTAAAGGTTCCCATGATAACATTCCCCTTATCCTTGGCCTCGGTCTTGTCCAACACATTCAGCACTGCTTCTCCATTAGACTCGAGGCCTGGGGTTAACAATTCATAAGATAGTGCATGTCTCAAAGGTATTAAAATATCATTCATTAATCCAATGATTCTCACATACAAGCTTTATAATTACATCAATATTGCCTAAATGTCAAATTTAATCATCCAGGTTTTAAATGGGTAGTGTTTACTAAGGTTGATGGGGCTGTGTTCAGCTTGACGCTCTTAATTCCATGGTATACTAGTCTCGATTCTCCACCAATTATCAATACATCTCCTGACTTCAAAATAATTCTTTTCGTCTTGTCCATCCTTTTCTGATCACCGTACAAAAACTCAGCATCGTCTCCTATGGAAAATGATACAACTGGTATCCCTTTGGTAATTGACTCTGATGTCTCATCTCGGTCCTGGTGTAATCCAAGTTTTCCCCCTTTTTCATAAAAGTTTGCAATACAAATGTCTGCCTTCATGTCTGGTATAGGGTTGGTCTCTAATTGTTGTGCAATCTTGACCGCTTCTATCACTAACATTTGAAAAATGTCGGGTATCCTAGGAACTCGTGTTCCATCTATTTTTCTTACTTCACTATACAACCTAGTCTGTGGATCCCAATCCTTACCCATACACATCATATGTAATTTAAGTTTTGTTCCACTACCATATCCCGGAGTGTAAAATCCTCCAAGGCCTATTCCCAAGGTTCTACATTCATTTACAATAGCTATTTGTTCACTTAGAGTTAAATATTGCTTGAGTAGGATCATGTTGGGCCGAAGTACTTGGCATTCTCTCTCTGGATATTCCCAACCTTCGCTCATAGGCTCAGGTGATCCCGGTCTCACAGGTATGGGAAAACAAATGTCGAAGTACCCTATTAGGTGAGAGGTTTCGTAAGTTAGGCCTCTCTAAATTTTATTTCACACAAAAACACATACAAGTCTTAACGACTGAATAACCGTAAACACACATACATAGCATCATGCTTTTGGTCTAAGTTCCAGGCTTACCGGTTTCGCACTGAGCACTACACTCGGCGCCTGAAGTTCCCATAGAGTACAAAGTGTTTCTACTTGGAACTATCTCCTTCCCCTTCTGACTCCCGGATGAGGATGGTTGTCCTCCCGGTCCCCTAGTATAAGTGTTAGCCTGTGGTGCCTGACCTCCTCTGGGTCCTCCAGTCTCTGTAGCTGGTGGCCTCTGTGAACCCCTAGCTCCCTTGTATATTCGGCTTGTTGGGTTGGAAAAACACTCATACTCCCTATGACCTTTTTTCTTGCAATATCGGCACTCCACCTTCCTTCCTACGCAGTCTACTCCTGGGTGGTCATTCCCACAGTGCTTGTAGTAGTAGTGGCGCTGGGTTGGCTTATTGCCTCTAGGTGGTGCCGATCTTAGTGGTTGCGCATCAATGGCTGGGCCGGTCAGACGTGGAACCTGCTCCTTCGTCTTTTGACCATGGAAATCCTTCCGCCCCTTCTTCTTCTCAAAGAATTTCTTCCCCTTCTTGTAGAATCCGCCAGATGTGGCTCCCCCATCTTCTCCCTCAGTATTCTTCCTCTTCTTTCTCTGTGCTTCCTCCCTGGACTGAATCATTAACTCGGTTGCTGATGCAGTGTCATAACATTCTTGTAAGGTAGTGAAACGAATTGCTCCCATAGCGCCTTGGATGCGAAATTGCAAACCTCCCCTAAATTTCTGAATCTTGACGGTGTCGGAGTAGTCGACTCCTGGTATGTAGTCTAGCAGGCTGATAAATCGTGCGTAGTACTGGTCGACTGTTTGTCACCCCTGGATTAAGGTCTCGAACTCTTGTCGCTTCCTCTGCTTCAAGTGTTTGGGCTAGTATTTCTCTCGCAGCACCTCCACAAACGCTGTCCATCCAAAGTCCGGTGTAGCTCTATGGTGGCCCTCCACAGACCGCCACCATATATCAGCTGCGTCCTTCAGGTTGTACGCGGCGATGTCGACCTTCTGGTTCTCTGGTACTCTCACAGCTCTAAAGGCCTTCTAGTGCTCTACAATGAACTTCTCCAGTGCGGCGGGGTCCGGTTCCCCTGAGTAAGTGGGTACCCTAGCGTCTGCAACGCTCTTCAACCAGTTGGTTTCCCTGGGCTGCGGCGGGGGGGGGGTATGGCTCCCGTAAGTTGAGCTCCTAACTGCTGTGTGAAAGCTGTCATGGATGCTGCTAGGCCTGGTACTTTTGGGACATCTGCCAGTGCTGCTTCACCTCGTCCTCTACCGCCTCCACGTGGTCTTCCAACTCCAGACATCTATAAGATGGTATACTATTATTTCTACTCGGTTGCTACACCGTTTTACAAACACAATCACAAACATACAAGAAAGCTAACTACTAGTAATAAAACATTCTTAGAATTTCTAGGTCACGATTCCTCACAACGTTTCCCGTATCCCAATATTCCTATGCTCATGTTCTTGACTCAGTATCCTTCATCAGAGCGGTACTCCGCTCTGATACCACTTTTTGTAACACCCCTAATCCTAACTTGTTAAAACGTTGCAAGTCGTAGCAAAATAAATAACGTCGCAGCGGAAAATAAAAACTACCTAACCTTGGTGTTACTCGCCGTTGCTCACCCTTGTGAGTAACAAGGCATTCTTACTTCATCCAACAACCTTACCTCCTCACGCTGTAATGAACAGATACTGAGCACTCGAATTATTACAGACCAAAGTCAAACTAAATGAGCAATTAACCGAATACAACAAGCTCTTTATTACAATACCAAATACAACTTAAGAGTGTTTAACAACACAGCAGCTACCCTGTTCCCCACACTCCGGCTTGTGTCCTCTTCAGTAACCTGAAATGTGTTGCCCATTGAAGGGCTCAGCAATCAAAATGCTGGTATGCTAAATGTAGTCCTAAGTCATCTAGATTCCTTAAGTCGTTTTAGCCATCTTGATATTAGATTCTTTACAGGATATACCGGTTTACAATAACAACAAAAATAACTGTAAATGCTAAACAAACACATATCAGTTCACTTGCAAATCACACCACATAATAGTACACAACAACCAGATAATTAAACACCAATAACCCATAATAATAATCGAACAAGATACGCGTATTATTTAACTGTACTTGTTAGTTGGCCACCTGGCCCTTATCCTTTATCCAACCACTTGAACCCTTCCAATTAAATTTCTCACCTCAGGCGTCATGTCAAGACAACCCTTAAAACTTATTATTGGAAAGTAGTCCCCTGGGTTCCAATGGAACCGTTACCAGCTGACCTTATGGCCCTGGATAATATATTGACCGATCCGGTCGAACCTGTGCACCAACGGCAGTGCCCTCCGCCATCGTCGAGTGTGGACAATGGATTCCCTTGAGTGACTCCCCATTGAAGTCTCTCGTAGTGATCACGATGCGCAACCAGAAAGTCGAAACAGACTGGATTCCTCTCTTTATAAGTTAGCCCTTTAGTCAATGATACAATATCCAATCCTTGAGTTAAGACTATAACAATTTGACCATCAGTTAGGATCTCAAAATTCCTAAAGGTCAGTTAGTCTTTTTTTTCAGTTTAGATGTATAAACTTCCGGTCATAAGAGGTTCGCGTAAAATAGAACGCAACAGTGTATGCACAATACAGTATACAAAATAATATACATAAAATCACAGACATTGTTCTTTAACAATTAAGCACACACGTCTGGTCTTTAGGAAAATCCTTAGGACATTCAGACCACACAATTAACATACCGTTCACCGTACTAACAGCTAGCTTGACAATTCACGCACTAGTAATTCCTTCCCGTACACTGTTATATATACATGCAACACCGGGTAATATTAATACGACTGTTCACTAAATATTATAGTACTGTCACTGTAGAACTAATACTTGTAATATACTAATCCCGTATGTTCTTTATTTCCCCCTGTTATTTAACAGTGACTCAAAGTAGTTCAACAGTTCGTTATTTTATGTGATATCCACATGTGATAATGAATTTCTACCTTGTAGTATATTTCTATTTCCTTAATTATTTATTCATAATTGTTTCCACTTATTCTTTATATTATATGTTTTTGGTTATTTTTATTATAACCACATTTATTTTGTAAACTTATATTATACTCCATAAGGTACCATAATTCATAGTTTTAATTCCTTTCTTTATTAAATTACAACACCACCCTTAATAATTCGGTATTTATATTTTATACCCAATAACTTTTATTAATTACCAAATAACTATATAACTTTATTATTTACTAATTAACCACTTTAACATTTCGGTAATTACCAAGATAAATATTCTAATCTTTATAATTTACCAATTGACCACAAGTACTTTTCGGTTCTAATATTAACTTTCACATAATTACATTTTAACCCTTAAAACTTTATATATGTTACATATTAATTTATAAAATATAGTTTTATCATTTAAATATCTTAAAATACCGAAAAGACCCATACCTTTCATTATTTATGCTTTCGCCCCTAATTCATTTCGGTTTTATTTTTAAACTTTCATAAATTACCTTTTCACCACAAAGCTTTTATTAACTTAATATTTTATGTCATAAATCATTTTAACCCAAAGTTTTGGGTCAACACTTTGACCAAGACTTAATTTCATAATTAATACTTTAATATTCCCATAAAATCATGTATAATCTCGGTTTTATCCCAAACTTCTCAATAATCACAAAATAGCCCCAAAACTTTATAAAATGTTATTTTAACACCTAATCACTTATTTAAATTCACCAAAATTAATAATATTAATTCCTACCTTATATTATATCATAATTATGCCAAATAAACCCTTATGTTCTCGGCAATCCTAGTTAATACCACAAACTTTTCAAAATTTTCATTTTAGCCACATAACTTATTAAACTAGCCACTTAAATACTTGTAGCTATTTTTAATATTCCCAAAATTTATAATATAAGTTAATACACTTATATATATTTCAAAATTCACTAAATGTCACATATTGTTCTCGGCTTTACTTATACTTTACCATATGGTTTTAAAACTTGATTTAAACTTTATAATAAATACATATAAATGTATATAAGCCATATAACACTTCTAAAAATTATGCTAATGACTTAGAATGATTATAAACTCAAAATAGAACATTTTATCCCTAGAGTATTCGGTTTGGTTATTTGTGTAACATAATTAATTTTTGTGACACAAATATATACCTTAAGGTAATAATCTTACCTTATATGTTATAAATTATTTTCTTGACATTTTACTCCAATGTTTTTTTGCCTTAATATATTTAGAAGTTATACATAATTTTTATACCAATATTTGAAGCTTAAAACAAACTTAAGCTTAATAAACCTTAATTATTAGCTTACTCCTAAAATCAAGACAATTCTTGTACTTGATTTCTCCTTGAATTCCAAGCTCTCCAAATGATATTCTGATGAAGGTATTTCGGCCTCCTTGTACACATGTAGGAGATCCATTTGTTAGGCTTCTAACAAGAATTTATAAATAATATTTGTAGTAATTTTTGCAAGGGTTTACCTTAGGAATTTAACAAGGTATTTTTGGTACACCTTGGGATGATTGTAGATCCAAGTTTCTTCATGAAATAATAAAGAGAATATGGATTTAGAAGCTCTTAATTTTTGAAAATTGCTTAAGATAATTTACTAGGATTTTCACCACAAAAATATACCTCAACTTGATCTTGTTGTTCCTTGTGTTGTTGTTGAATCTAGAAACCTCCTTGGAACACTTATGCTTGGCGAAAATTGTAGAAGTTGCTAGGATGATTTCTTGCTTCAAGACTTAGGAGATTTAACTAGGAAATTACATTAAAATGGTGTTAGAACTTAAAATACCATTAATGGAGCTTACTAGCTCTTAGGAATTAACTTAGCAAAGGAAGAATAAAAGAGAGAGCAAGGGAATGCTTACCATTTCGGTTGATGTGGGCAAATGGGAATGAAGGGCTACGTGAGGTATTAAGGCAAGGAAGAAAAATTGGAAATTATTGGTATGATACAAGGCATTATTTTATGTCTTGTTTTTGATTAATTAGACTTAGAATTTGACTACAAAAGTCTCTTAATTGAGACATGTTTTCGGCTGATTGAAGAGGAGATAATGGAAGATTAGTTTGACATTTGAAAGAAGAGATAAGACAATGTCATTCTTAGTGTTTATTTAGCTTAATTATTTGTACTAATCTTGTCTTCTTCTTGTAGGTTACCGGCCATAATGGAGATGGGCAGCTCCTAGCCCTTGTAGTCTTACGGCTAATTGAAATCCTAGGAGACTACTTTGATTTGTTAATTGTAAACAAGATAATTAGGGAAGTTAGGTACTTGTCTCCTTAGGTTAATTAATTGGCAATCAAGCCTCCTCTCCCATGGTCCTCATCGGCAGCACATGGCCATATGTGGGTAGTTTTTATTTGTTTACTTGTCTTAGTATAAAGGCTAGATCTAGCTTAGTGTTTTTAATGTCATTATTTTCAATTACTAATCTTTTTTGTTTCTTGATGTTCTCTTGCAGGCCATACGGTGGGTAATGGATTCAATTGACTGCAATATTGATATATTAACATATAGTATAGGTAGGGATGAGTCATCATCCATAAGACACTTATTTTAGCCAAAATCAAGTCAAGAAGGACCTAAAATGGCGCCCAAAATGGTGGTCAAATGGGACTGATTTTAACTTGATTTTTGTTACACTATATTGTACTAAGATCATACTAATATGTGTAATAGGTTCCAGCATTTAATTGGTACATTTATATCATGGTAAAAGATGAAAGTTTTAAGGTAAAAATGCTGATTTTAGGTACCTTTTTGAGCCAAAAAGCGCCCCCACTTGTACTATGAATTTAGTACTGGAATTAATTGATTTAGAGGTTCAAGTTCTCCCCTTTTAAGTTTATCAACTCGTGGCTCCTCAAAAATTTCAAGGCAATTGCGTAGAACGTGTTTTTGTGACACCCGAAGGCGCGTTTTTGTGCTTTAAGAATTTTCTAGGAAATAATTAGTCGCTATGAGTTCCAAGTGTTTATTGACATTGTTTATAGTCAATAATAATATGTTAAGGTATACATTGAGTTATATGGGGTTATATAAACTCGTAACTCAATTTCCGGGCTAACGGGACACTCCCGGGGCAAAAAGGAGCGTTAAGAAATTCGTCCGAGCACTTTGTTTATTTTTGAGAAAGTAGCTCAATAACCCTCTTTGGAATAATGAATATGATGATTGGAACTCTTAGAATGATATATATTGGAGTTCGTGCCACTTCGGTACCTCTCTGGGGCACACCCGAGGGTTTATGGGGCCCTCACCGGGAACCTCCGAGAACTTTGTCTTTAACTGAGAATTTATCTTGAGAAATTTATCTTAAATGTTAATTAGGGTGTTATTGTGTATTTATAATGAAGTGTAGTGCTTTACTTTATTTACTAAAGTATTTCCGGGACTTTCGGGCCTTAAGGGGCCCTTAAGGGAACTCCCGGGCATTTTGTATTTTTACTCATTTATAACTGAGGACTTGGGTTTTAAAGGTCATAAAATGATCCTTGATTAACTTCATATGATTTTTATAGCTTATATAACTTGATTAGCTTAAGGTCGGGCTTTAACGCTCGTTTTTGACCTTAAGGGGTTTAGGTGTGTTTTAACGCCCAAGTGTGTATATACTCTCTTAGGGTTCAATAATCCCCTAAATAATATATATTTAACATTATTTAATTATTTAAATGTTAGGGGTATTTCAACACCGGACAGTAGTCTGAAGGAACATAGTAGCGGGATAGTGTCGCGCATGAGAATAAAGACTAAAATGGGGAACTCCAAACCATATACGACTTGAAAAGGTTACAGAAACCTGACCGACATAGCGCAGACGACCATGAAAATGCATGCAAGTTATATACTGGATTAGGACTACGACGTAGTGCCTAAGGAGAGTCAATACTCAGTAACCACGACAAAATGTGTGGGAACGGGAGCGAGGATTAAGGCGTAAGCAAATGAAAAAGGGATCCCCTTAGAATTAGGAACGCCCTGATAAGTGACTATACTATCGAAACAGGCAGGGAGCTGACCAGATAATCATATATCCAAAACTAAGAGGGCAAAGGAAGAGTCCCATGGACTACCAATTACATGGAGATTAGGAGAAAGTACCACTACTGACGTACATAGTACCGATAGCCCAACTTGCATGGCGCACTTGCCATAGAAAGTGCTATCACGATAAAGTTATACGGGAATCCATCATCATGGGCTTTGTGACTTTAGAAAAGTTTTCACAAATCTCCGGTAATAACCGGCTAGACCAAGAAAGTTCCGGATGTCGGTAACAGTCTTAGGTCTAGGCCATGATTGTACTGCTTCAATTTTAGCCGGATCTACTGAGATACCCGCGCTCGAGATGACGAGTCCAAGGAATGATACCTGATCAAGCCAAAACTCGCATTTGGAGAACTTCGCATACAGCTGGTTCACGCGCAGTGTCTCAAGTACTCGCCTCAGATGGCGCTCATGCTTATCTCTGGATTTTGAATACACAAGTATGTTGTCGATGAAGACTACTACTGAAGTATCTAATTGATCACTGAATAACTGATTCATCAAATCCATGAATTTCGCTGGTGCATTCGACAAACCGAATGACATCACTGTGAATTCGTAGTGGCCATATCTAGTACGGAATGCCGTTTTCTCAATATCTTGCTCTCGGATGGCAATCTGATGATACCCGGATCAGAGGTCAATCTTGGAAAAGACTGAGGCTCCCTTCAACTGATCGAACAGGTCGTCGATGCGTGGCAATGGATACTTGTTCTTTATAGTGACCGCATTCAATTCGCGGTAGTCAATGTAGAGTCGGAGGCTACCATCCTTCTTCTTCCCAAAGAGGACCGGTGCTCCCTAGGGTGATACGCTCGGGCTTATGAACCCTTTGTCGAGCAGATCATGCAATTGCTCTTTGAGTTCTGTCATTTCTGCCGGTGCCATACGGTATGGTGCCCTAGCAATGGGATCAGTACCAGGCACAAGGTCGATCTCAAACTAGACTGCCCTCTTTGGTGGCATACCAGGTAGCTCTTTTGGAAACACATCCGGGAATTCTAACACAACTGGCACGTAAGTGCTGAAGTCTGATTCTCTCTCTAGATCTTGCACATAGCATAAATATACATTGTGCCCCTCCTGAGCTCCCAGTACATAGCCATAGCAGAGATGACTGTAGTCAAAGGCTCTCTTGGCCTCTGGCGGTATGAAACAGTAACCCTAGATAGACTCTTGAGCAGCAGTCTATGCTCGGCGTAGAGGATTCACCCCTTATGCCGCTCCAACCGGTTCATCTCAATTATCAAGTCGAATTCCAACCCATTGAATTCAATGAAGGAGATGGGAAATTCTTCACCCTTGATTCGAATCGTGGCCAGCTCGGTAATACTTGGTACATCTTACTCGCTCCTTCGACGAGAGCGTAACCATGAAGTCTGGTAGCTCATCTGCGTCTAGCCCCAACCTCTTCGCAAAATATGGCGAAAAAAAGGTGTGTGAGGCGCCGGAGTCGAACAGTACTAAGGCATCAATGCCATTTACCGGGAAGGTACCCGTTAGAATGGTGCCGCTCTTATCGGCTTGTGCTTCGGTGAGGATACTCAGGTTACCTTCAGTACCGAGTCCACAACCTAAGTATTCATAAGACTTATAAGAATTGGTGGTATAAGGCAAGTGGAATTTAATAACCAACACTGCTTTTATTGAATAAACCACCCATCATACATGTTGTGTCTCTAATACACATCACTAATGCATTACATGGCATTACAAGGCTTAATACTTTCTAAAGGAAAGGTTCAGGTGTCCTGGTTTCATGTGCGTGGCATTGATTATTGTCGATGGTGCCGTATTCAACTTAATCTTTTTGATACCGTGATACAGCATTCTCGACTTTCCACCCATGATCAAGACATCTCCTGACTTAAGTACGATCTTCTCTACGAGGTCCACACACTTTTGCTCACTATACAAAAATACCGCGTCATCACCAATGGACCAAGACACTACGCGCACTCCTTATTCCAGAGATTTCGTTGTCTCTTCCTTATCTTGGTGTAAGCCAAGTCGTCCTTCTTTCTCATAGAAGTTGACGATGCAAAGGTCTGCTTCAAGTGTAGGGATTGCATCCTCTTCTAGTTGTTGTGCAATCTCCACGGCTTGTGTAACAACTACCTGGAATACGGTGGGTATTGCTGGTGGTGTCGTTCCGTCTTCTACTCATGTCTTCTGGTATGTTTTGGTATAAGGATCCCAGTCCTTTCCCAAGCACATCATTTTCAGCTTCATCTTCGCTCCACCGGAAAATTCGGGTGTGTAAAATCCTCCTGGACCCGCTCCTAGCGGGTTGCAACGTCGGATGATGGCAATTTGCGCTTCGGGTGTCAGGTATCCTCTTAATAAGATCATACCTGGTCGGATAACCTGACACTGCTCGTCGGTGATGTGGTAAGTGGTGATGTCGTCTTCTTCATGGTTTGGGTTTGAAGGTATTGGATAGCAGATATTAAATCTCCCTAAGGTTGTAAGTTTCACTCAACGTGAGTTCTAGTTTCAACTAGTTCATTTCATGCTTAAATTCATACTTTAAATTCTTACGCATTCATGCATTCACTCAAGTAGGCAATCAATACATTAGACATATTCTCAAGGATTAATGGTATTTGAAAGTACCTAAGCCGGACTTCGTACCGGTCCCGTCACGGTCGATGATGTGCAAAGCGAGCTGCCTCTATGGTGCGCCCTTCTGAGCACCTCGAGACCCCTGTCCCTGCGAGGTCTGCTGGGCCTGAGCATCACCAGATGCAACCTCCTTGCCTTCTCTCTACTTGTAGCCCTGATAGTTGCCCTTAGGCCTTGGGTTGGTAGGGCATTAGGATACTCGGTGTCCCGTTTCTGACAACCGAAACAGCGGATTTCTCTTCCTTGGCAATCTGTGTCAGGGTGATCTTGATTGCATTTCCTACAGACGTAGCTACGGCCATCAAAGTGGTTCTTACCATAACCGGAACCAGAACCTCAGGCATGAGAGTTAGCACATTCGGTGTGGTAGTACTAATTATTAATTTCACACATGTACGTGTTGAAATTCAAAATTTTACCCTTAGGCGGGTGAGATCTCAGTGGCTTTGCAGCCACCGGTACAGAGTAAGCAAGCAGTAATGGCTCAGTTGCTTTGCCCTTCTCAGCATGGGCACTGCTCTCCCCGGGGGTGTTCTTCTGTGACTGCTGAAAGAACTTCCCTTTTCTCTTCTTCCAGTTCTTACCCTGATTCTGCTCCTCTGAGCTGGTGTTCTTATTTGGGTCGTTGAGTTGTATTGTTAACTCGAGTTAGGCATGGTTGTGTAATTAATCAGGGCATCCTTTAATTGTATTTTATTTAGCTCCTTACGTTCTATAGATACCGGGGCCCTTCCTGGTTTATATATGTATATACATTTGTTTATGTATAATTTGCTAAATTTTATCCAGAGTTCCTCGATTTAGTCTCCGACTCTACATCTGTCTAGATTATATTTGCTACGTTATAAATCCTACTAAGTTCCTCTCTGGTCTTTTGATTATGATTGTGATTGTCATAGCTTCTCCTGATTTAATGAGACCGCTCTCCAAAATTTATTTAGAACATTTATTCTTCGGATGGAGTGTGTTTGAAAAGATTATACCACATAGCAGCATCATATATTGTTGTTTAGTCACATACAAGAGAGGTCAGATCTATAGGGTGGTATTGAAGAGCACTGTAATACAGTGTACGGAAGCAGCTGGTACACTGATTGAAATGTATGAAGTACATATCTTTTGTTTGGGAACCCTGCTGGAGAAGTTTTACAGCAGGTCAGTGTTTGGAGGTATCTTCGCTAAACTTTGGTATGTTTCTAAGAAGTTTAGGCACCTGTTAATTGTCACGCAGGCATAGTTTTTCCAAAATTAATTTCCTTGTTGTCATGGTTGTTGGTTATTGGTTGCAGTTGGGAGAGTTTATTGTTCAGAGGTTATGGTAAAACTTAGACCCAATACTATTGATAGGTCTAGCACTGGACTGTGGTTATATTCACCTTGACATGATTTTTAAGTCTACTTTCTACAAGTCTTTAGGCACGAGTCTTATGCATGCCTTGAATGCTCAGTTAAATTTCAAACGAATAGGGTTCTAAATGCCCCTTTTGTATGTATATCTCGTGAGTATACCGATTCTTGGAGTCAGGGTTTTCATTCTATGTTTTCACTGTATCCATTAGTGAGACATCGTATCATTTCCTTCATAACCATCATGAAGGATACCCAGGGGATCCAAAGGTTTTATCTTTTATGAAGCTGTATTTTGTAGCTGTCTATATTGCCTATTGGTATTTGACAGTTCCTCCTTTAGGACGTGTTCATCTATGATTGAAACGTAATTTCATATTGTATGTATCTTCTTTGGTTTGATCTCCGCGTTCATGATACTCGGTATTGGTTTGAAATATTTTAGCCAACTCACTGCCAGTTCCTTGCCCGTTAGAGTTATGTTTGCGTGGGCAACCAATGTCTCATAATAATGGTTACTCACAACATTTAAGGGGTCTGTTTGTGATCTTTATACCAATGCGCTTTTGATCTTAGGGAACGAAAAACCAATGGTTGAGGAGAGTTATTTTGCAAGAAGCAATGAGGAACAGAAGGTATCACGATAGAGGATTGAGCTTCATGACGATATCATGGTAGTCATGTAACTGGATGATCATATACAATTGGTGAGATGGGTCGTGTAGGGTGATGGTGGTTAAATGAGGAAATATGTCACCCGCAACAGTAGCGACTAGATATTGTACATACTTCCAGCCTTTGGTATGTAATGGCATATTGTAAGACTGTTGTCCATTTGATGGTGTGATATTATATTGTTGTAGAGTAGAAGAATGATAAGCAACGTTAGGCAGTGGTATGTATTTACAAGTTCCTCGTTCGCCGGTGGTAGAAGCAGGAGAGAAACCCAGTAATGGTCACCGGTTTCATTTGTTTGAGATGGAGAAATGTGGAAAATAATTGAGTATAAAGAAGGAGAAAGGAGACGGTTGCATACCGATTGCCAGTTGAGGCGTTGTGTCTTTCAGCTAATGCAGAAAATGAAGATAAATATAGGAAAGGGCAGGGAATTCATTGAATCTGAAATATTAGATGTTTGTGTATAACATTAAAGATTGTACCAATTTTATGGTGAAATTTTTCGTCTCGAATTACATTCTCTTATTTCATTGTTTTACGAGAGGTTTTCTTAAATTACCCTCTCAGGTGTTCGAATTGCAGTATTTATCTCAATACCATCCTTAGCTTAATTAATTGCTTGTTTGAGCTTTATTTATTTTATAAATTTTAGGGCATTTTGGTCCTCTTTGCTTGTGAGGTAGGGTCCCATCGACTGCTAAGCATGTCGACCCAAGTTGTCGCTAAATTTGGTCCATCTACAGGTATTATCCTTTTGACAACGTCTATTGTATAGCATAGTCTTTTCTTCTCGGATTTATAGGATAGCATTAAGTAGATGCCAGATCGGGTTTCCCCGAGTAAGAGGGGGCTTTCTACCTCTCTGGCGTTCTTTCTCTGAATTTAAGAGACAATTAAGGATGTGAAGGTTGGGTGTAGGTGTTTGTTAGGCATCCAGTATTATGGGAAAGGGCCCTAACTAACACGCCTCACGTACTACCCCAACCCTTGACTCGCTGTAAGAATTCCTAATTCTAGGTTTTCCTATACTCGGTATTTATCTGTTTCAGTCATCAGAGCGTAACTAGGCTCTGATACCACTTTCTGTAACACCCCCGAATAAACATCCAGCAATACAAACGTCGCGCCTAAATAACATCACGGTTAACTACGCGCAGTTAAACTCCATCCGGGTGTCACAGACGCCAACCACCCACGTGGTTGACACAACCTTACTACCAACATCAAGTTACGGTCTGAATGACTGGAAACCGCCCTCAAACAAAATTCATATACAACTCAAAATACAATTCCCAAATACCGAGTGTCTACAATAAATACCAAATCATAATCTAAGAATTACGTCTCGGGTTTAGTAACAACCCATACACTAAACATACTACACAATTCAAAAGTTATGCCCTGATGGACTACCCCCCATGGTAAACTATAACAATTTGACCATCAGTTAGGATCTCAAAATTCCTAAAGGTCAGTTAGTCTTTTTTTTCAGTTTAGATGTATAAACTTCCGGTCATAAGAGGTTCGCGTAAAATAGAACGCAACAGTGTATGCACAATACAGTATACAAAATAATATACATAAAATCACAGACATTGTTCTTTAACAATTAAGCACACACGTCTGGTCTTTAGGAAAATCCTTAGGACATTCAGACCACACAATTAACATACCGTTCACCGTACTAACAGCTAGCTTGACAATTCACGCACTAGTAATTCCTTCCCGTACACTGTTATATATACATGCAACACCGGGTAATATTAACGACTGTTCACTAAATATTATAGTACTGTCACTGTAGAACTAATACTTGTAATATACTAATCCCGTATGTTCTTTTATTTCCCCCTGTTATTTAACAGTGACTCAAAGTAGTTCAACAGTTCGTTATTTTATGTGATATCCACATGTGATAATGAATTTCTACCTTTGTAGTATATTTCTATTTCCTTAATTATTTTTCATAATTGTTTCCACTTATTCTTTATATTATATGTTTTTGGTTATTTTTATTATAACCACATTTATTTTGTAAACTTATATTATCTCCTAAGGTACCATAATTCATAGTTTTTAATTCCTTTCTTTATTAAATTACAACACCACCCTTAATAATTCGGTATTTATATTTTATACCCAATAACTTTTATTAATTACCAAAACTATATAACTTTATTATTTACTAATTAACCACTTAACATTTCGGTAATTACCAAGATAATATTCTAATCTTTATAATTTACCAATTGACCACAAGTACTTTTCGGTTCTAATATTAACTTTCACATAATTACATTTTAACCCTTAAAACTTTATATATGTTACATATTAATTTAAAATATAGTTTTATCATTTAAATATCTTAAAATACCGAAAAGACCCATACCTTTCATTATTTATGCTTTCGCCCCTAATTCATTTCGGTTTTATTTTTAAACTTTCATAAATTACCTTTTCACCACAAAGCTTTTATTAACTTAATATTTTATGTCATAAATCATTTTAACCCAAAGTTTTGGGTCAACACTTTGACCAAGACTTAATTTCATAATTAATACTTTAATATTCCCATAAAATCATGTATAATCTCGGTTTTATCCCAAACTTCTCAATAATCACAAAATAGCCCCAAAACTTTATAAAATGTTATTTTAACACCTAATCACTTATTTAAATTCACCAAAATTAATAATATTAATTCCTACCTTATATTATATCATAATTATGCCAAATAAACCCTTATGTTCTCGGCAATCCTAGTTAATACCACAAACTTTTCAAAATTTTCATTTTAGCCACATAACTTATTAAACTAGCCACTTAAATACTTGTAGCTATTTTTAATATTCCCAAAATTTATAATATAAGTTAATACACTTATATATATTTCAAAATTCACTAAATGTCACATATTGTTCTCGGCTTTACTTATACTTTACCATATGGTTTTAAAACTTGATTTAAACTTTATAATAAATACATATAATGTATATAAGCTATAACACTTCTAAAAAATTATGCTAATGACTTAGAATGATTATAAACTCAAATAGAACATTTTATCCCTAGAGTATTCGGTTTGGTTATTTGTGTAACATAATTAATTTTTGTGACACAAATATATACCTTAAGGTAATAATCTTACCTTATATGTTATAAATTATTTTCTTGACATTTTACTCCAATGTTTTTTTGCCTTAATATATTTAGAAGTTATACATAATTTTTATACCAATATTTGAAGCTTAAAACAAACTTAAGCTTAATAAACCTTAATTATTAGCTTACTCCTAAAATCAAGACAATTCTTGTACTTGATTTCTCCTTGAATTCCAAGCTCTCCAAATGATATTCTGATGAAGGTATTTCGGCCTCCTTGTACACATGTAGGAGATCCATTTGTTAGGCTTCTAACAAGAATTTATAAATAATATTTGTAGTAATTTTTGCAAGGGTTTACCTTAGGAATTTAACAAGGTATTTTTGGTACACCTTGGGATGATTGTAGATCCAAGTTTCTTCATGAAATAATAAAGAGAATATGGATTTAGAAGCTCTTAATTTTTGAAAATTGCTTAAGATAATTTACTAGGATTTTCACCACAAAAATATACCTCAACTTGATCTTGTTGTTCCTTGTGTTGTTGTTGAATCTAGAAACCTCCTTGGAACACTTATGCTTGGCGAAAATTGTAGAAGTTGCTAGGATGATTTCTTGCTTCAAGACTTAGGAGATTTAACTAGGAAATTACATTAAAATGGTGTTAGAACTTAAAATACCATTAATGGAGCTTACTAGCTCTTAGGAATTAACTTAGCAAAGGAAGAATAAAAGAGAGCAAGGGAATGCTTACCATTTCGGTTGATGTGGGCAAATGGGAATGAAGGGCTACGTGAGGTATTAAGGCAAGGAAAAAAATTGGAAATTATTGGTATGATACAAGGCATTATTTTATGTCTTGTTTTTGATTAATTAGACTTAGAATTTGACTACAAAAGTCTCTTAATTGAGACATGTTTTCGGCTGATTGAAGAGGAATAATGGAAGATTAGTTTGACATTTGAAAGAAGAGATAAGACAATGTCATTCTTAGTGTTTATTTAGCTTAATTATTTGTACTAATCTTGTCTTCTTCTTGTAGGTTACCGGCCATAATGGAGATGGGCAGCTCCTAGCCCTTGTAGTCTTACGGCTAATTGAAATCCTAGGAGACTACTTTGATTTGTTAATTGTAAACAAGATAATTAGGGAAGTTAGGTACTTGTCTCCTTAGGTTAATTAATTGGCAATCAAGCCTCCTCTCCCATGGTCCTCATCGGCAGCACATGGCCATATGTGGGTAGTTTTTATTTGTTTACTTGTCTTAGTATAAAGGCTAGATCTAGCTTAGTGTTTTTAATGTCATTATTTTCAATTACTAATCTTTTTTGTTTCTTGATGTTCTCTTGCAGGCCATACGGTGGGTAATGGATTCAATTGACTGCAATATTGATATATTAACATATAGTATAGGTAGGGATGAGTCATCATCCATAAGACACTTATTTTAGCCAAAATCAAGTCAAGAAGGACCTAAAATGGCGCCCAAAATGGTGGTCAAATGGGACTGATTTTTAACTTGATTTTTGTTACAATATATTGTACTAAGATCATACTAATATGTGTAATAGGTTCCAGCATTTAATTGGTACATTTATATCATGGTAAAAGATGAAAGTTTTAAGGTAAAAAGCTGATTTTAGGTACCTTTTTGAGCCAAAAAGCGCCCCCACTTGTACTATGAATTTAGTACTGGAATTAATTGATTTAGAGGTTCAAGTTCTCCCCTTTTAAGTTTATCAACTCGTGGCTCCTCAAAAATTTCAAGGCAATTGCGTAGAACGTGTTTTTGTGACACCCGAAGGCGCGTTTTTGTGCTTTAAGAATTTTCTAGGAAATAATTAGTCGCTATGAGTTCCAAGTGTTTATTGACATTGTTTATAGTCAATAATAATATGTTAAGGTATACATTGAGTTATATGGGGTTATATAAACTCGTAACTCAATTTCCGGGCTAACGGGACACTCCCGGGGCAAAAAGGAGCGTTAAGAAATTCGTCCGAGCACTTTGTTTATTTTTGAGAAAGTAGCTCAATAACCCTCTTTGGAATAATGAATATTGATGATTGGAACTCTTAGAATGATATATTGGAGTTCGTGCCACTTCGGTACCTCTCTGGGGCACACCCGAGGGTTTATGGGGCCCTCACCGGGAACCTCCGAGAACTTTGTCTTTAACTGAGAATTTATCTTGAGAAATTTTTCTTAAATGTTAATTAGGGTGTTATTGTGTATTTATAATGAAGTGTAGTGCTTTACTTTATTTACTAAAGTATTTCCGGGACTTTCGGGCCTTAAGGGGCCCTTAAGGGAACTCCCGGGCATTTTGTATTTTTACTCATTTATAACTGAGGACTTGGGTTTTAAAGGTCATAAAATGATCCTTGATTAACTTCATATGATTTTTATAGCTTATATAACTTGATTAGCTTAAGGTCGGGCTTTAACGCTCGTTTTTGACCTTAAGGGGTTTAGGTGTGTTTTAACGCCCAAGTGTGTATATACTCTCTTAGGGTTCAATAATCCCCTAAATAATATATATTTAACATTATTTAATTATTTAAATGTTAGGGGTATTTCAACACCGGACAGTAGTCTGAAGGAACATAGTAGCGGGATAGTGTCGCGCATGAGAATAAAGACTAAAATGGGGAACTCCAAACCATATACGACTTGAAAAGGTTACAGAAACCTGACCGACATAGCGCAGACGACCATGAAAATGCATGCAAGTTATATACTGGATTAGGACTACGACGTAGTGCCTAAGGAGAGTCAATACTCAGTAACCACGACAAAATGTGTGGGAACGGGAGCGAGGATTAAGGCGTAAGCAAATGAAAAAGGGATCCCCTTAGAATTAGGAACGCCCTGATAAGTGACTATACTATCGAAACAGGCAGGGAGCTGACCAGATAATCATATATCCAAAACTAAGAGGGCAAAGGAAGAGTCCCATGGACTACCAATTACATGGAGATTAGGAGAAAGTACCACTACTGACGTACATAGTACCGATAGCCCAACTTGCATGGCGCACTTGCCATAGAAAGTGCTATCACGATAAAGTTATACGGGAATCCATCATCATGGGCTTTGTGACTTTAGAAAAGTTTTCACAAATCTCCGGTAATAACCGGCTAGACCAAGAAAGTTCCGGATGTCGGTAACAGTCTTAGGTCTAGGCCATGATTGTACTGCTTCAATTTTAGCCGGATCTACTGAGATACCCGCGCTCGAGATGACGAGTCCAAGGAATGATACCTGATCAAGCCAAAACTCGCATTTGGAGAACTTCGCATACAGCTGGTTCAGCGCAGTGTCTCAAGTACTCGCCTCAGATGGCGCTCATGCTTATCTCTGGATTTTGAATACACAAGTATGTTGTCGATGAAGACTACTACTGAAGTATCTAATTGATCACTGAATAACTGATTCATCAAATCCATGAATTTCGCTGGTGCATTCGACAAACCGAATGACATCACTGTGAATTCGTAGTGGCCATACCTAGTACGGAATGCCGTTTTCTCAATATCTTGCTCTCGGATGGCAATCTGATGATACCCGGATCAGAGGTCAATCTTGGAAAAGACTGAGGCTCCTTTCAACTGATCGAACAGGTCGTCGATGCGTGGCAATGGATACTTGTTCTTTATAGTGACCGCATTCAATTCGCGGTAGTCAATGTAGAGTCGGAGGCTACCATCCTTCTTCTTCCCAAAGAGGACCGGTGCTCCCTAGGGTGATACGCTCGGGCTTATGAACCCTTTGTCGAGCAGATCATGCAATTGCTCTTTGAGTTCTGTCATTTCTGCCGGTGCCATACGGTATGGTGCCCTAGCAATGGGATCAGTACCAGGCACAAGGTCGATCTCAAACTAGACTGCCCTCTTTGGTGGCATACCAGGTAGCTCTTTTGGAAACACATCCGGGAATTCTAACACAACTGGCACGTAAGTGCTGAAGTCTGATTCTCTCTCTAGATCTTGCACATAGCATAAATATACATTGTGCCCCTTCCTGAGCTCCCAGTACATAGCCATAGCAGAGATGACTGTAGTCAAAGGCTCTCTTGGCCTCTGGCGGTATGAAACAGTAACCCTAGATAGACTCTTGAGCAGCAGTCTATGCTCGGCGTAGAGGATTCACCCCTTATGCCGCTCCAACCGGTTCATCTCAATTATCAAGTCGAATTCCAACCCATTGAATTCAATGAAGGAGATGGGAAATTCTTCACCCTTGATTCGAATCGTGGCAGCTCGGTAATACTTGGTACATCTTACTCGCTCCTTCGACGAGAGCGTAACCATGAAGTCTGGTAGCTCATCTGCGTCTAGCCCCAACCTCTTCGCAAAATATGGCGAAAAAAAGGTGTGTGAGGCGCCGGAGTCGAACAGTACTAAGGCATCAATGCCATTTACCGGGAAGGTACCCGTTAGAATGGTGCCGCTCTTATCGGCTTGTGCTTCGGTGAGGATACTCAGGTTACCTTCAGTACCGAGTCCACAACCTAAGTATTCATAAGACTTATAAGAATTGGTGGTATAAGGCAAGTGGAATTTAATAACCAACACTGCTTTTATTGAATAAACCACCCATCATACATGTTGTGTCTCTAATACACATCACTAATGCATTACATGGCATTACAAGGCTTAATACTTTCTAAAGGAAAGGTTCAGGTGTCCTGGTTTCATGTGCGTGGCATTGATTATTGTCGATGGTGCCGTATTCAACTTAATCTTTTTGATACCGTGATACAGCATTCTCGACTTTCCACCCATGATCAAGACATCTCCTGACTTAAGTACGATCTTCTCTACGAGGTCCACACACTTTTGCTCACTATACAAAAATACCGCGTCATCACCAATGGACCAAGACACTACGCGCACTCCTTATTCCAGAGATTTCGTTGTCTCTTCCTTATCTTGGTGTAAGCCAAGTCGTCCTTCTTTCTCATAGAAGTTGACGATGCAAAGGTCTGCTTCAAGTGTAGGGATTGCATCCTCTTCTAGTTGTTGTGCAATCTCCACGGCTTGTGTAACAACTACCTGGAATACGGTGGGTATTGCTGGTGGTGTCGCTCCGTCTTCTGCTCATGTCTTCTGGTATGTTTTGGTATAAGGATCCCAGTCCTTTCCCAAGCACATCATTTTCAGCTTCATCTTCGCTCCACCGGAAAATTTGGGTGTGTAAAATCCTTCTGGACCCGCTCCTAGCGGGTTGCAACGTCGGATGATGGCAATTTGCGCTTCGGATGTCAGGTATCCTCTTAATAAGATCATACCTGGTCGGATAACCTGACACTGCTCGTCGGTGATGTGGTAAGTGGTGATGTCGTCTTCTTCATGGTTTGGGTTTGAAGGTATTGGATAGCAGATATAAATCTCCCTAAGGTTGTAAGTTTCACTCAACGTGAGTTCTAGTTTCAACAAGTTCATTTCATGCTTAAATTCATACTTTAAATTCTTACGCATTCATGCATTCACTCAAGTAGGCAATCAATACATTAGACATATTCTCAAGGATTAATGGTATTTGAAAGTACCTAAGCCGGACTTCGTACCGGTCCCGTCACGGTCGATGATGTGCAAAGCGAGCTGCCTCTATGGTGCGCCCTTCTGAGCACCTCGAGACCCCTGTCCCTGCGAGGTCTGCTGGGCCTGAGCATCACCAGATGCAACCTCCTTGCCTTCTCTCTACTTGTAGCCCTGATAGTTGCCCTTAGGCCTTGGGTTGGTAGGGCATTAGGATACTCGGTGTCCCGTTTCTGACAACCGAAACAGCGGATTTCTCTTCCTTGGCAATCTGTGTCAGGGTGATCTTGATTGCATTTCCTACAGACGTAGCTACGGCCATCAAAGTGGTTCTTACCATAACCGGAACCAGAACCTCAGGCATGAGAGTTAGCACATTCGGTGTGGTAGTACTAATTATTAATTTCACACATGTACGTGTTGAAATTCAAAATTTTACCCTTAGGCGGGTGAGATCTCAGTGGCTTTGCAGCCACCGGTACAGAGTAAGCAAGCAGTAATGGCTCAGTTGCTTTGCCCTTCTCAGCATGGGCACTGCTCTCCCCGGGGGTGTTCTTCTGTGACTGCTGAAAGAACTTCCCTTTTCTCTTCTTCCAGTTCTTACCCTGATTCTGCTCCTCTGAGCTGGTGTTCTTATTTGGGTCGTTGAGTTGTATTGTTAACTCGAGTTAGGCATGGTTGTGTAATTAATCAGGGCATCCTTTAATTGTATTTTATTTAGCTCCTTACGTTCTATAGATACCGGGGCCCTTCCTGGTTTATATATGTATATACATTTGTTTATGTATAATTTGCTAAATTTTATCCAGAGTTCCTCGATTTAGTCTCCGACTCTACATCTGTCTAGATTATATTTGCTACGTTATAAATCCTACCATAAGTTCCTCTCTGGTCTTTTGATTATGATTGTGATTGTCATAGCTTCTCCTGATTTAATGAGACCGCTCTCCAAAATTTATTTAGAACATTTATTCTTCGGATGGAGTGTGTTTGAAAAGATTATACCACATAGCAGCATATATTGTTGTTTAGTCACATACAAGAGAGGTCAGATCTATAGGGTGGTATTGAAGAGCACTGTAATACAGTGTACGGAAGCAGCTGGTACACTGATTGAAATGTATGAAGTACATATCTTTTGTTTGGGAACCCTGCTGGAGAAGTTTTACAGCAGGTCAGTGTTTGGAGGTATCTTCGCTAAACTTTGGTATGTTTCTAAGAAGTTTAGGCACCTGTTAATTGTCACGCAGGCATAGTTTTTCCAAAATTAATTTCCTTGTTGTCATGGTTGTTGGTTATTGGTTGCAGTTGGGAGAGTTTATTGTTCAGAGGTTATGGTAAAACTTAGACCCAATACTGTTGATAGGTCTAGCACTGGACTGTGGTTTATTCACCTTGACATGATTTTTAAGTCTACTTTCTACAAGTCTTTAGGCACGAGTCTTATGCATGCCTTGAATGCTCAGTTAAATTTCAAACGAATAGGGTTCTAAATGCCCCTTTTGTATGTATATCTCGTGAGTATACCGATTCTTGGAGTCAGGGTTTTCATTCTATGTTTTCACTGTATCCATTAGTGAGACATCGTATCATTTCCTTCATAACCATCATGAAGGATACCCAGGGGATCCAAAGGTTTTATCTTTTATGAAGCTGTATTTTGTAGCTGTCTATATTGCCTATTGGTATTTGACAGTTCCTCCTTTAGGACGTGTTCATCTATGATTGAAACGTAATTTCATATTGTATGTATCTTCTTTGGTTTGATCTCCGCGTTCATGATACTCGGTATTGGTTTGAAATATTTTAGCCAACTCACTGCCAGTTCCTTGCCCGTTAGAGTTATGTTTGCGTGGGCAACCAATGTCTCATAATAATGGTTACTCACAACATTTAAGGGGTCTGTTTGTGATCTTTATACCAATGCGCTTTTGATCTTAGGGAACGAAAAACCAATGGTTGAGGAGAGTTATTTTGCAAGAAGCAATGAGGAACAGAAGGTATCACGATAGAGGATTTGAGCTTCATGACGATATCATGGTAGTCATGTAACTGGATGATCATATACAATTGGTGAGATGGGTCGTGTAGGGTGATGGTGGTTAAATGAGGAAATATGTCACCCGCAACAGTAGCGACTAGATATTGTACATACTTCCAGCCTTTGGTATGTAATGGCATATTGTAAGACTGTTGTCCATTTGATGGTGTGATATTATATTGTTGTAGAGTAGAAGAATGATAAGCAACGTTAGGCAGTGGTATGTATTTACAAGTTCCTCGTTCGCCGGTGGTAGAAGCAGGAGAGAAACCCAGTAATGGTCACCGGTTTCATTTGTTTGAGATGGAGAAATGTGGAAAATAATTGAGTATAAAGAAGGAGAAAGGAGACGGTTGCATACCGATTGCCAGTTGAGGCGTTGTGTCTTTCAGCTAATGCAGAAAATGAAGATAAATATAGGAAAGGGCAGGGAATTCATTGAATCTGAAATATTAGATGTTTGTGTATAACATTAAAGATTGTACCAATTTTATGGTGAAATTTTTCGTCTCGAATTACATTCTCTTATTTCATTGTTTTACGAGAGGTTTTCTTAAATTACCCTCTCAGGTGTTCGAATTGCAGTATTTATCTCAATACCATCCTTAGCTTAATTAATTGCTTGTTTGAGCTTTATTTTTTATAAATTTTAGGGCATTTTGGTCCTCTTTGCTTGTGAGGTAGGGTCCCATCGACTGCTAAGCATGTCGACCCAAGTTGTCGCTAAATTTGGTCCATCTACAGGTATTATCCTTTTGACAACGTCTATTGTATAGCATAGTCTTTTCTTCTCGGATTTATAGGATAGCATTAAGTAGATGCCAGATCGGGTTTCCCCGAGTAAGAGGGGGCTTTCTACCTCTCTGGCGTTCTTTCTCTGAATTTAAGAGACAATTAAGGATGTGAAGGTTGGGTGTAGGTGTTTGTTAGGCATCCAGTATTATGGGAAAGGGCCCTAACTAACGCGCCTCACGTACTACCCCAACCCTTGACTCGCTGTAAGAATTCCTAATTCTAGGTTTTCCTATACTCGGTATTTATCTGTTTCAGTCATCAGAGCGTAACTAGGCTCTGATACCACTTTCTGTAACACCCCCGAATAAACATCCAGCAATACAAACGTCGCGCCTAAATAACATCACGGTTAACTACGCGGCAGTATAAACTCCATCCGGGTGTCACAGACGCCAACCACCCACGTGGTTGACACAACCTTACTACCAACATCAAGTTACGGTCTGAATGACTGGAAACCGCCCTCAAACAAAATTCATATACAACTCAAAATACAATTCCCAAATACCGAGTGTCTACAATATAAATACCAAATCATAATCTAAGAATTACGTCTCGGGTTTAGTAACAACCCATACACTAAACATACTACACAATTCAAAAGTTATGCCCTGATGGACTACCCCCCATGGTAGCCATCCCGCCTACGCTCCGTTATCGTCCGGCTCAATACCTGGAAAAAAATTGGGTGTAAAGGACTCAGCAACCGCTGAGTATGAACGTGTGTAGCCCGTATGTTGCCGGGCCACACGACTACTTGGTCGAATATTATTAAGTCAATTTACATGCTATAATAAAGTAGTAAAGCAGGCCACAATACATCATGGTTTCATACACACTCAAAGGTAGCAAAGCATTAACAACAAGCAACCAAGCATAACATGCTGGCGTCATAGCGACATCAAACACGCAACCAAGCACAACAAGCTGCTAGTATAGTAACAGCAATAATGTAAATGGTAAAATGTGTACGTAGGTATGTTATACCCATGATCCTCACTATGGGATCATTTGAGCATTGTGTGTTTTCATTTCTTTTCTCTTGTTCCCATAATATGTATTTTCTTTCTCTTTCCATGCACCCGGTCTGGGGATATAGTTAGATCCTGTGACCGTATCATGTAGGTGCCAATATTTCCTTGTTTTTTTAAGGATTATTTGTGAATTCTTTTATTACCGCACGTTGGAGGACGTCTCCTCCATAGCAAATTCCTCCATTCCCGGTGTCATCCGTCGAGAAAGAGGGGTCATCTTTAGACCCCAGGTTATGCTCCCCAAATAGCTGACCCTCCAATCCCGACATCATGTCGAGAAAGAGGGGTCATCTCTAGACCCCAGGTCATGCTTCCAAATTGCTAATCTTCCAATCCCGGCGTCGTACGTCGAGAGAGAGGGGTCACCTCTGGACCCCAAGATGTGCTCCACAATAGTCGGTCGAAGGATCTGATGCAGATACCAACTTCCGAGCATTTCATACCGCGCGGCCCGAGATGTTGTCTTCCCGGGTTATTCTCATGTTTTCACCAATTGATATTTGCTCTTCAATATCATTAATGGATAGACACCGTAGTAGGTGTCATGGTACGTCCTCAATGGTTAGAGAGGAGTTCCCCTTTATAGAATTTTCTTTGTTTACATAGTTCCTTGTGTTTTATCTCGAAGTTCCATAAACGAGAAAGGGACTAAACTATTGTGTGCGCGCAAATAATATGCACCATGATATAACGATCATATAAGCAAGATAAACAAGCAATCCAATTTCATGCTTAAATCTTATAGTTGTTTTCACACAAGGCACACAGCAAACAAGTCGTGTAACACGGCAACATACGAACCACACATGTCCATACCTTGTTCATAAGCAAGAGTTTTCTCACACACGGGGTCCTGGTTGGCGTTCGTTACGGCCCTAACGTTAATTAAAACAACATATCAGTTTATGATTTCATATGACGACCATTGTGAACGTTTCCTAGTTTATCACATCTTGTCGGGTATTGTTCCTTAGGTGAATCTTGAAAAGCTTAGTTTATATTAACCCTTAGAAACTTCCCAAGTATCAACCTGAGGCTTAATTTAACTCCTAGGACATTTACATTGTCGATTTACACGTTACCTAAGTCCTTCCTCTAGTTAATGTTTTAGGGTATTCTTAAGTAGCAACATGTAATAAGTTTATCCAAATTGACGATTCACCCATATTTTCCTCATAGTTACATCATAACCCCCTTTTTATTTAATACCCAATACTTTAATTATTAAACCCTTATATTATACCCCTGAATTAATTTATATCATTAGGTAAATTCCCAAAACCTTTTTAGGATTATATACTAATCCCTTCAAATATTAAAATCTCCATTTATGCCCAAGATTTTCGATAATTACATATACTCCCATAATGATAATTTTGTTATTATTTTTAACTTAATATTAATTTAAATGCTTAGAATAATTATCCTTATCATTTTATTTTGGTCAACCTCCATAGGTGGTCAATGTTGACCGCTTAAATTATTCTTTGACCAATTTGATAGTACTTACGAAGATACCCCCATAGTTGCCTAGTTTTACAAATTACTCCTCTTATATTATAAAATTCATTTTTTATACTTATAAAAATCCAAGGACTATTTCTTTCGGTCATCGTTACTATTTATTCCTTATATTCCTCTTATCACACCTTGACCTCATTTTTGATTTGCTTATTTATATAATGTATACATATATATAAATATATATATGTAGATATCTATATACGGATTTTAAAAATTGTTTGCGCCAATAACACGTTTATAAATATATCTAAATTTTCTAAGGTGTTCTCAAATAGTTATCATTACTATCATGATAGTTTTCCACCAGAAATTTATATATCCTCATAAATAAATTCATAAATTTACTAATGACCATTTAGAACGCAAAATAATTAGTTTTGACATGGCCTAATATATGGCCTTAAAAATAGCACCAAAAATACATTCTTATAGTGACATTATAATGTCTCCAAGCTCCACCAAAAATCTCGGTTTATACATAATTTTTCCTTTAGTCTTTTAAACCATTTCCTCACATATGTTTAGCATTGATAATCCTATACTCTTAACTATTTATTATTATGTTCCTTTCCATCCTAATCTTATAACCACCCTTGGTTACGCATTTTTAACACAATAACACTCCCTCGTATACTCCTTAACCATTTCGCTTATATATATACTCATTATCGTGTACGTCTAATACCCAACCATACCCACGTATATAAAAATTGTTGTTACTCATCCTAATCCAGTAAAGCATATATATTCACATCCCCTTTGTTAGGTATGAGCGGCTCGACCATATGCTTATGAGCACTCACGTTTTTTTTCTTCTTGTTCCCAACGGTTTCCATGCACATATATGTACAAGTATACGAGACTGTCGTTATGCATTATAAACTCAACCGCACACTCATGCATATATGCGCCGCAAATCAGTTGTGATGCGTTAGTGAGTCTAGCAGTACATATGTAATGTCCATCCCTCCTCGGTTTTGTTTTGCAGCCTTGATCTTTTAGTTTTTAGTTAGTTTTTTTGTATATGATATAGTCATTACCCTGGGAACCTACAGGGGAGAAAACTCCCAGCTCCAATCGTATGCATGCACTGCTCCAGTTATAAAAGAAGGTTTGCATTTAACAAAACAGGTGCGGGAGTCTTGAAGGTTTGGTTAGCTTACGGTGTTTTTTTTAAGATCTCTTCCGCAGCAAGTGTTGGTGTAACACCCCATCTCGATCCAATCATGGTTATCACAAACTTATCACCATATATACAAACTCTGCAGCGGATTCTAATACATTCCAGGACCTTGCCACGGTCTGACTACAGAATATACCGAACATTAGTACATACAAATCTTAACCAAATACATATCCTTCTTACAATCCCCTCACATCCTATACATCTTATTAACTCAAATTGCCATACGAGTGTACATGCACAGCTCTTAGGCCACACTTAACCCGTGACACTTGTACCCCATCTTACTCCCGTGACGGCCGCCTCCTGACGTCCACCTGTGTAGTAAAAACAGCCCCCAAAGGGGGTCAGCACGAATGCTGGTACGATCCTCTCATGGCCCCCAAGCTAACGTGGCTACGACGACTAATTGTTGATAGCATGGAGGTTGATTGGATGCACAACATGATAGAAAGTGCAATAAACAACAATCCAAATATCTTACAATGAACGACTTTAATGTGTTCCCTTAATTAGAGGGTTAATTATTTAACTCCTTAGGTTATGTTTCCTCTTAATCTTAGTCCATCCTTATCTTACATCAATCTTAGTCTTATCTTAGTCTTAGAAAACAACCATCCTTCAAAAAGGAATGGATGTAGCTTATCTCAGTCTTATAATACAAACCATCCTTTAAATAGGAATGGTTGCAACTTATCTCAAACCTTATCTCATATATGTCAACCGTTCTCTCATTAGAGCTGGTTAACCCTTAGTTCGTTGTTTATTTTCGTAGGGCTTGGTTAACCCTAGCCAGCAGCAGGACACTTACCGGCAATAAACAACATTCTTAAATTGTTGGGGATGTAGGCTAGATCCCCCCCACGCCATCTTAATGCCTCCTACCTTGGACTGGATGTCCAACGTAGCTGAGCCGGTCAACCGACCCTAGGCTACAAGTCTGAAGACAAGTCCTTAAGCGGAAGTCGGATCTGCTTTAGATACCGACCCCCTTTCCTTAGCATGCATGACTGAAGCCAGTCCCGGGTTCCTCACTCCCCCCCCCCCCAAGTACCAGTTAGTAGAAGTCTACTTAAGTTTAAGACATGTTGTTGGTTAACCTCTTTCGGTTTTTAACAAACTAATATTAGGGAGTGTTCCTTAGTCTCACACGATTCCTTACTAAACGTTAGTTAGTAGGTTCTCACGGTAAGTTGTGTTAGTTTTCAAACATCATCACACAACAATACAATAAACATAATGTTCCGTTTGCATGCTTTATCTTGTTTAGTGAGCACACAAAAACAAATAGCACACAAGCCGAGGGACACCTCGTTAGCAAGCAGGTCACAAGAAGAACTGTACCGTTCACCGTTGGTCGTTCGGTTGCTTACTCTCCTCCGGAGTTCCACTTACTCAAACCCTAAAACATTAATTGAATCGGGTGGTTAATTTCTTAACTTAACTCAACTTATTTAACTTACTTAGCCATCAAAGATCCCCACCTAACACCTCTTAAGTTTTAAAACTTAATCTTACATACTTAACCTTAAACATTTAAGTTTATACTTGCTTAATCCCTTTGGTCTTTATACCTCTAATCATCAATGCCCTATTAGTGGGGTACCATTAATACCACTAAACTCTCTTAGGGTTTCTTTCTTTTTTTTTAAGTCTTAAGGGTCGACCGACCCACCGACCGACCCAACCCCTGGGTCGGTCTATTCCAGTAATTTTCTGGTTCGAACAATTCTCTTAGACCGATCCACGACTGAAATACCCCAAACCTAAGTATGCTAAGTAAACATCAAAATATGATGTAGTAAGGCTAGAATATGCCTTAGAAGGATTGGTAGACAATTTTAACCAAGGAAAACACAAGAAAGTGCCTTAAAGGCAATCAGGGCAAAAACGTGCTCTAAGCTTGGAGAGACTTGGGTGAGTACCCAAATATCATGATAAGACCTTAGTAATATCCTAATGGTCATTTTAAATCAATTAGCAAAGAAAACCAAGCTTGAAAACCAGTTAAAACACCAAATGTGCTTTAAGAAGTCTTAAAGCACATTTTTGAGAAATTGTCTTAGAATTGAGTTTTGAGTGGCTAAATGTCCATCATTACTCTTTAATCAACATGTGTACTAATTAGTATCACATTAGGAGGTCTAAATCAATGGGAAATCAAAAATTTCAGAAATATGTGCACTGATTAGTGAATAGTAACTATTTAGTGCTAGTTAAGACATAAGTCAACATAAGTCAATAAGATGGTCAACCAAGACCATAAATATCTCCATTTAATAGAGGGGGCCGGTTTTGATGTGGGGAGTCACCACATGAGTCATCAAATGAGAAAGGAAAAGAAGAGTAAAGTGATAAAAGTTACTATTTGCTTTTATAAAGCAAAATATCCTTATATTAGCTCACTTCTCTCCTTTATTCTCCATTTCTCTCCTTCACCCACGGTTTCTTCTTCTTCTCTCTGTTCCAAAACCGAGAGTGTTGCTTCCCCATGGTTCTCCATCTTCAATCACTTACCAAATACACAATATTGCTCCAAATCAAAAACTAAACACATATTATTCTTAGTTAGGTCAAGACCTATCTTTCTATCTTTTCAAATCTTTCAAAGCTCCATTTTGGTGCCATGAGAAAACTCCATTGATGGAGGAAATCAAGTTTGAAGAGCTCATTAGCTTCTCCATTCTCTTAAGGTAAAGAAAATGTAAGAAAAACCATGTTTCCATCATTTTCTATACATGGCCGAAAATTCTTTCTCATGGGGCTATGTTTTTATGCCTTGTTCTAGCTTGTGGAGGTCCTATTTCATTCCTTCAAAGTCTACTTGATTTCAAGTAATCTCACTTTTATGGCCTGAAACACATTTCTAACCTAGGTTTTCATTCCTTGAGGTTAGTGCATTGTTTGGTACTCATATGAGTCCTTAAATATTGATTAGAACATTGGCAAAAGGAATTTAAGTGGTGGCCGAGATCTATGCAAGAAGAAGGTCTAAGGAGGAGATTAAGATAAGCTTGAGAAAACAAGGTAAAATGCTTACCTAATGGTGGTTTAAGATTAAGGAATGAGTTTTAGATAAGTACCAATGTAGCTTAGAGCTTACATTGTGTATTGGGTTATATAACCTAAGAAAAAAAAAAGAACTTAAACAAGCTTATGAACTTGTGATTAAGGAGCTAATGAGAATGAGTTAGTAATATAAGTTTAAGGTGGATTTTAAGAGCATTATAACTACTATGAGATTGATGAGTGTATTTGCAGGTTGAAAGCTTATATATGTGGGAAATTCAGTGTTTAAGTTTAAGTCATTTAAGGGCCTAAGAGCCATGTCATTTAAGAGCCTTAGTGCTATGCAATTTAAGATTATTGCAATATATGGAGTATGATGTGAATAAGTTGATTTGGATGAGAAAATAAGATGAGAAAGGACTTGGTGTGTGTGAGATTATTGTGTGAGAAAAACAATGCATTTGGGCATGAGAATATACTAGCGGAGCTATGGCGAAATTTGAGTAGAAAATAAGTGCTTAGGTGATGGTGGTGAATTAATATGACCTAGGATTTACTAGGAGTCATTACAAAGGAATTTGAGTGGAAATGAGTTAACTAAGGAGTTCTTGAGGTTTAGAATGACCTAGAATGGTCTATGAGGAAATTAGAGTTTAGATGGGTACATTGAACACACCAAAGACATGGTATGAGGAATGATAAGACTTGTGCAAACCTGGAGGAAAGGTGTATAATGCTTTAAGGTGATTTAGGTATGAACTAAGAGAAGAACAATGAGAGTTTGAGAAAGTTGCATAAGGGAAGTGGAAATGTCTAAGGAGGGTGTTGCATGGTTAAGGTAAATGAAGAACAATGTCAAGGTATTAAGATAATGGGAAGAAATGTATAAGCAAGCTTAAGAGTTTAAGAGTGATGAGTAACAAGTGAAAAGAAGGGAATTGTGCATGGACATGCAAGATGACCTTGGAAGGTTTAACAAGCAAAGATGGAGTGCAATGATGTTAAGGAGGAGTTATATGGGTAGGAAAGAAACACTTTGGATAATTGAAGTTTTAGATAAAAATGCACATGTTAGAGAAATAAGGGATTAGTTAACAAGTGTTAGGAATTTCTTGCAAGAATTGAGCAAAAGGTTAGGATGATCTTTGGAGAGTTTGGTGGAAGTTGTAAGGTGAGTTTAAGTGCCTAAATGATGTTAGAAGACATTATGAGGGTTTAGGAGAAGTTTGGTGAATATTGGTTAAGTGTTTGAAGGCTTAGAAAATGAGTGTTTTGCCTTGTCCGAACATCCGTCCGGACATGGACGTTCGGACAGGCCCTGTTGCGTGAAAATTTTCAGAGTCTCGACTTGTGTCCGACCTTGGGAAGTCCGGACACAAGTTCGGACGTGCCTACTTCTACTTAGGATTTTCCTCGACCCATGTCCGAACTTCCGAAGCCCGGACACATGTTCGGACATGCGTCTGTTTTCAGTTTTGAGTCTCGACTTACGTCCGAACTTGGGAAGTCCGGACACAAGTTCGGACAGGCCACTGTTTTGGCCAGAAACCTTGTTTAAGGATGGGAAATGATGAGGATAATTAGGTATTGATGTTATAAGGTTGTTTAAGACATGTTTGGTGGGTAACAATGATAATTAAGTGGATGAATAAGTATAAGTGATGAGGAGATGCGATTCACTTAAGATTAAGTTTGTAAGATTAGGTTATAAGACTTAAGAAGTGTTAGGTTGGGATCATTAAGAGTTAAGTAAGGTAAGTAATTTAAGTAAGTTGAATTAAGTTAAGTGATTAACAACCTAAAACTGAATGAATGTTTTAGGACTTGGGAATTTGGACTCCGGAAGAGAGTAAGCAACCGAACGACCAACGGTGAACGGTACAGTTCTCTTGTGACCTGCTTGCTAACGAGGTGTCCCTCGGCTTGTGTGCTATTTGTTTTGTGTGCTCACTAAACAAGATAAAGCATGCAACCGGAACATATTATATATATTGTATTGTTGTGTGATGTTTGAAAACTAACACAACATACCGTGAGAACTTACTAACCAATGTTTAGTAAGGAATTAAGTGAGACTAAGGAACGCCCCTAATGAGGGACGATATGAACCGAAAGAGGTTAACCAACAAACAGGGTTTTGAGATTACTACTAACTGGAACTTGAGTGAGGAAACCCGGGACCGATCTCCGGTCATGCATGCTAAGGAAAAAGGGGGACGGTATCTGAATCAGATCCGCCCTCCGCTTAAGGACTTGTCTTCGGACTTGTAGCCTAGGGCCGGTTGCCGGCTCAGCTACGCTGGATTCCCGTCCAGGGTAGGTGGCATTAAGATGGTGCGGTGGGATCACCTAAATCCCAGGTTTGGACTTAGGCTACAACCATTCCCCTCAAGGAACGGTTTGTATTCCGAGAATAAGTTAAGATTAAGATGAGTTACAATCATTCCTTTTTAAAGGATGATTTGTATTATTAAGATTAAGATTAAGATAAGTTACAATCATTCCTTTTTAAAGGATGATTTGTATCGTTAAGATTAAGATTAAGTTAAGATTAAGATTAAGGTGAGGTTAAGATAAGTTGCAACCATTCCTTTTTAAAGGATGGTTTGTATTACTCATATTAAGGTAAGTTACATCCACTCCTTATTAAAGGATGGTTGTTTCTAAGATAAGATAAGACTAAGATTGAGGTGAGATAAGGATGGACTAAGATTAAGAGGGAACATTACTTAAGGAGTTAAATGACTAACTCTCTGATTAAGGGAACGCATTTAAGTCGTTCATTGGGTGTGAACTTTGATTGTTCATATTTGGATAGTTGTTTACAGCATTCATTATTATGTTGTGCATATAATCAACCTCCATGCTATCGACAATTAGTCGTCGTAGCCACGTTAGCTTGGGGGCCATGAGGGGATCGTACCAGCATTCGTGCTGACCCCCTTTGGGGGCTGTTTTTACTACACAGGTACATCAGGAAGCGGCCGACGCGAGAGTAAGAAGAGGATACAAGTGTTAAGGGTTAAGAGTGGCCTACGAGTTGTGCATGTACACTCGTATGGCAATTTAAGTTAGTAAGATGTATAGGACATGAGGGGGTTGTAAGAAGGATATGTAAATGTTTAAGATTGTTGCTCTAATGTTCGGTATATTCTGTAGACAGACCGTGGCAAGGTCCTGGATTGTAAAGAATTCCGCTGTGACATGTATGTATATATGCTGTTAAGTTGCAAGACCACAATTGGATTGAGTTGGGGTGTTACAACGACCGACCCAACCTTATGGATCGGTCCACCACAGAAATTTTTCCGTCTTTTGAAAATCTCCCGTCCGACCCAAAGCTAAACCGACCGACCCAAACCCTCTAGGTCGGTCCATCCCAGAGTCCACTTTCTACGTTGAATTTTTTGGCCCGACCGACCCAAAGCTAAGCCGACCGACCCAAAACCCTCTGGGTCGGTCCAGTCCAGAGACATTCTGGCTGGCTTAACATGGTCCGACCGACCCAAAACTGGGTCGGACCCTGGGTCGGTCCACTACAGATTTTTCTCTTAAATTGTTCTTTCAATTCCAAACTCTTCCACAAGTGTCCCATTATGTCTTAATACCATATAGGCACTTAAACTCACCTTATAACATCCTCTAAAACCTCCTTAACCATTTCCTCAATCCTTACAAGAAATTCCTAACACTTATCACATAATTCCTTACATTTCCAACTTGTAGCCTCACCAAAACTTCAACCAACCCAAGTGTTCCCTCCTTAATAAATTGACCACTTCATAAACATCATTTTTCCATCTTCAGTTCATTTTCCAAAACTTCCTCAAGTCATCTTGTATCTCCAAGCACAAGTTCCTCTCTTTTCCATTTGTTACTCATCAACCTAAACTCATGAACTTACCTATACATTTCCTCTCATCTACTTAACACCTTAACATTGTTCTTCATTTACCTTGTCCATGCTACACCCTCCTTAGACATTTCCATCTCCTTTTCCCAATTCACTCACCATTCTCATGATCATACCCTCTCATTGTTATATTCTCAAGTTCATACCTAAATCACCTCAAAACATTATACATTATTTCCTCAAGTCTTAACATTCCTCATACCATGATTTTGGTGTGTTTAATACACCCATCAATCCTCTAATTCCTCCTAGACATCTCTAGGCCATACTAAACCTCAAGAACTCCTTAATTAACTCTTTTCCACTCAAATTCCTTTTTAATGTCTCCTAGTAAACCCTAGGTCATATTAAATCATAACCATCACTTAAACACTTGTTTCCTACACAAATTTCACCATAGCTCCTCTAGTATATTATCATGCCCATAAGCATTGTTTTCCTCATTCAACCATCTCACACACATCAAGTTCTTTCTCATCGTATTTTCTCACCCAAATCAACTCATTCACACCAAACTCAATATAATGCAAAAATCTTAAATTGCATAGCACTAAGGCTCTTAAATAACATGGCTCTTAGGCCCTTAAATGACTTAAACTTAAACACTGAATGCAAATACACCCATCAATCTCATAGTAGTTATAATGCTCTCAAAATCCATCTTAAACTTATCTTACTAACTCATTTCCATTGGCTCCTTAGTCACAAGTTCACAAGCTTGTTTAAATTCTTTTTCCTAGGTTATATAACTCATTACTTAATGTGAGCTTTAAGATACATTAGTACTCATCTAAATCTCATTCCTTAAAACTTAAACCACCATTAGGTAAGCAATTTACCTTGTTTTTCTCAAGTTTCTCTTAACTTTCTCCTTAGGCTTCTCCCCTTGGGAATCTCGGCCACCATTCTAATTCCCCTTGTCAATGTTCTAATCAATATACAATGACTCTCATGAGTGCTAAACAATGCACTAACCTTAAGGAGTAAACCCTAGGTTAAAAAATGTGTTTTAAGGTCTTAAAATGAATATTTTACCTTGAAGTCTTAAGGTAGGCTTGGATATGAATCAAGAAGGACCTCCCCTAGCCCTTGGAGAACAGAATCAAGCTAGAACAATGGATAAAAATGAAGCCCCATGAGTAGTAATTTTCGGCCATGTAAGGAAGTGATGGAAACTTGGTTCTTCTAACATTTTCCTTACCTTGAATGAATAGAGAACCAAATGGGCTCTTCAAACTTGATTTTCCTCCATCAATGAAGTTTTCTCTTGGCACCGAAATGGAGCTTTGAAGGATTTGAAAAGATAGAAAGAGAGAGCTTGAGCTAACTAAGAAGAATCTATGCTTATTTTTGATTTTGGGGCTAAGATGAGTGAGTAATGATCAAGACAAGGTGGAGCTTGGCATGGGGTTGTTCTTAACGTTGAAGAAGAAGAGAGGAGCAGCACAAAACCGGTGGAGAAGGTGAAGAATGAAGAAAGGAGGAGAGAGGTAAGTAGTATTTGATATTTTGTTTCTTAAAAGCAAATAGTGCTTTCTACTTTTCCCTCTTCTTTTCTAACATTATTTGGCTACTCATGGTGACTCATCCCCTTGGAAACCGGCCCCCTTATTTATTTAAGGTTAGTCTTGGTCTTGTTTGACCATCTAATTGACTTATGTTGACTAAAACTTAAACTAGGCACTATTTGGCACTATTCACAAATTAGAGCACATATTTGTGAAATTTTTGGTTTCCCATTGATTTAGGCTTCCTAATGTGATACTAATTAATACACATGTTGATTAAGATGTAATCATAGGCATTTAGCCACTCAAAACTCAATTCTAAGACAATTTCTCAAAAAGGTGCTTTAAGGAGTCTTAAAGCACATTTTATGTTTAAGCTTGTTTTTGAGCTTGGTTTTCTTTGGTAATTAATTTAACATGTCCATTAGCATGTTAATAACATCTTATAATGATATTTGGGTGCTAATCAAAGTCACTCCAAGCTTAGAGCACATTTTTGCCTAAATTGCCCTTAAGGCATTTTCTTGCGTTTTCCTTGGTTTAAATTGTCTACCAATCTTTCTAAGGCATATTTTAGCCTTACAACATCATAAATTGAAGCTTACTTAGCATACTTAGGTTTGGGGTATTTCAGTTGGCAGTTTGCTATGATAGCGTCAGTTAGTTTCTTTCTCTTGCTCCACAATGCAACTGGGATAGGCTTCGACTGTGGTTTGGTCACTGTTTCAAGATGAGATAGAAAGGATGGAGGGTATCGGTTTAATACCCAGAAGAAGAAGAAGAAGAAGAAGGGAACAGAACTGTCGGACCGTGAAGAAAGAAATACAGTAGAGCAAGAGTGCAGTCTCACCTTGTTTCTGGCACACCTTCGGTGGCTGTTTCCGCCGAGAATAAAAAGAACTTGGTGGCTGCTGTAGCTATTGAGAAAAGAGAGAAAGCTGAGCTGGGAAGGAGTTGCAACAGCAAGGAATAAGGAGGGAAAGAGAAGGAAGTTAACGGGTTCCCTAGTTGCTCTTTACCTTTGTTTTCCTTCTCAGTTTGCTACTGATGCAGAGGAGTTCAACATGGTCCGTTATTGTTGCTGCAGCCCACCGAATGCAGTTCCAGAAATGATGCATGCTGTGGTCTCATGCAGATGGGGTGGAGCAGACAAGGGAGGCGTGAGTCAGAGGGTGATCTTGGATGTCCACTCGCAGGAGTTCAAGCTGTAACATTCTCCTTCTCCTTTCTTTTGCGGCTCACCGCTCCTGCATGCACATGGTTCTTCTCTGCTGCGAGAAAACAGAGACTCAACGATGTATGTCTGTGCTTATGGGTTACACTGGTCTTGCTGTTGTCTACCGAAGCAAGAGGAATAGAAGATGAGGTGGAGCAGACAAGGAGGGAATGGAGCTCCTATCCCGTTATTCTCATGACCGTGGAGCTGGGGTTGAGGAGTTAAACACCACCACGAGGGAGTTACTGCCTTGCTGCTGATGCGACTTGGCGAGCAGTCATTCCAGTACCATCGGTATGCTTGGTGTGTTGCTTCACGGTTTGATCCCTCCTTTTTCCTTCGTGGTTTGCTCTGCTGTTGTCCGAGAAAACAGAGGCAGCGAGCTTGTCGCTGGAATGTGGAGAAGCGGAGAGAACCGGGAGAGATGTAGAGTTAATTCAGGTGCGAGAGTAAAGCGACGTGAATTGTAGGTGGTGTTCTCCTGTGGCTGTCGAGCAGGTACAGAGGGAAAAAGTAACTGGTGCATGCCTGCATCAGTCTCGAGTTGGGTCTGGAGTGGCACAGAATAGGAGAATGTGTTTGTTTCAGTGGTAACTGGGGACTACTCATGAAAGGGTTGTGCCAACCATGAAAGTTGATGAAAGGGGAACAAAAAGAAGATGTTGTTGTCGGGCAATGCATATTTCCCTTCCCAGAGCGTGCGCCGGTAACTGGAATAAGGAGAGGAGAACTCTGTAAAAGTGAAGATGGTGGTGTCTGGTGCTGTTTGAAAATGCACAGAATAGGAGTGTTTTGTTTCAGTCTTAATAGGGAATTGAAGTAGAAGAGTTTGTGGGGACAATTGGTGTTTTGTACTGCTCAACCAGAAAAAGAAGTGCTTCTGCACTAGTGTTGTGTATTGCTCGAGGTAGAGGAGAAAAAGGACAAGGAGCGAGCCTGTATGCATGTCGATGGTGGAAGACATTTGGGATTGTGGAGCACTGTTTTTTTTTTTTGTCGAGTTAGTAGTTAAGTCCATTTGATGATGTTGTTACTTAGTGTCCAAAAGTACAATGTACTACCGACTACGAGCACAGCTCAACCGGTTAAGGCACTTTGTAGAGATACCAACGGTACCAGGTTCAAATCCCGGCAGGAGCACATTCCGTTCTATATTTTTTGTAAGTATATACATACATGCGACTATGTTATCATGTCGCGTTGTTAGTTATAAATATATTTATATACATACAACTATGTTATTATGCCACGTTGTAATTTTTGTAACGTTATGTATATGTATATACCTATACATATATATACGTGTGTGTGACGGTTTAATATGTCATGTTGTTACGTATATGTAACATTGGCCGTATATATATACGTGTATGTTTGTATATATATGTATATACATGCGCGACTATGTTCGCGTTTTCGGTTTAGAATAAGCATTCATAGGAGCTTATATTTGCGTAAAAATGTACCGGTATGTATATGCGGTATAAATATCCGTTTGGATCCATATTTTAAATACCATAAGATTTAAGGTAGTTATTGCACATAATTTAATTTAGACTTCACTAATTTGAAATAATAATTATTCGGGGTATTTTAGCCTACCCCCCTTAAAGGAACTTCGTCCCGAAGTTGTTACTTCCTTAACTGGTGTTTTCCATTCTTGTTAATCTTAGGGATCAAGTCCCGCATTCATTCCCGATAAGGTGTACATACACGTACATACCATTCCCGTACAAACAATCCAAAATACACAAACCTACTAATCATCAACGTGTGGTTGTAGGGATACACATAGTGAAATGATCAAATCACGCAATTCCACAATTCTATTTCACCCTTTGTGCTTATAAGCACCACGCCACATCTGTGGCTTGACCAAGTTCTCTATAGTTGAAACACCCCTGAACATTTAAACGCATAAAATCATAACGCGTTTTACAATTCGGACATAAAATAATGTACGAACAATTAAATTTAGTATATATACATGTCCGAACGCGGGACGACGTTACATATTAATATAGTCACGTACTTATATATGTACGAATACGAAAATACATGTACGTTGTAATAATTAATAACGTCGCATAGTTATGTATAACTAAAACGCTACAAAATAAAAAGGGTCGTATCCATAACGTAACAAAAAAATTAAGTGGTCGCGTATCTAGCTAATAACGTGATATACATATTATATGGTCTTACATATATAAATAAGCATGTATAACTCATACAAAAAAAAAAAGAGAAAAAGGAGCAAAGACGCTCCCGTTGAGGTTCAAACCCCGTACCTCTCATATACACCCAGAATGCTTTAACCGATTGAGCTGAGCTCGTATTCAGTAATAAACTGCACCGATTTATACAAGAGTAATACCACTTGTCATTAGATAAATTAAAACCACCATACACCAAGCCTTACTACTGAATTGAACAAACAAAACGAACAGACCAAATTCTCCAGCTGATGCCAGGTCCACGTTTTAGGTTGGCTCACCTCCTGTTGTTACTTGGTTCCTTTCACTTACTGTCCACGCCAATCCCTTCCCTTGTGAGGAAGATTATCAAATCAAAAACAAAGCAAGTATTATAAACTAAACTCTCGCACGGTTGCTGTCTGATTCCAAGTTTCAAAAGAAAAGAAAAAAAAATCTGAACAGAGAAGTCCAGAGCCGCGTGACTGATGTCGATTACCTATACAAAAAAAAATAAACTACTCTCTCAGACACACACAACCTGTGCCATTTTGATTTCAGTAAAAGCAGTTTAGATGACCAGAGATGAGCACACCAGATTCTGCTCTTTCACAAACTTTCACACATGCACACAAACTCTCACAAACTCCTTTGGAACTTACAATCAGTAACAACTAAACAAATCGTTGCCCATCAACCCCTCATGCTTGTACATGAACCGTAAGCCCTTACATTCCCTCTGTGCATGCGCGATTTCCCTGCGCTCAAACTTCTGGAAAAAAAAAAGAAAGAGCTGGAACAGCTCAAAGCAAACCTACAAAACAGAAACCGGTAACCAACTCACTCCTCCATTCTGTTACTTTTCTGTCCGAAATCCATGATTCTCGACTCCCATATATCTCCTTCCTTGTTCACGCATGAAGCCTGCACACAACGCTACTCTTTAAGCGTGACAAACCTCCTGGGAAGCAGTTGCACCCCCCTGTCGAAATCCAGACAAGGAACATCAACACCCTGGTTTGAACATCAGATCAAGGTAGGCCATGGATCAGATCATGTTCTAAATATTTCTTCTGTCCAGTTCTGTCCCAAACTCTTTGCTCAACCCCCTCTAACATACTGCATTTTTTTTTAAAAAAAAAAAGAGGCAGTGCATGTACAACCGCTGGTGGGATCTCTGGTAATGGTGAACAGAAACCCACTCCTTGATTCTCTCCATGGTAAGGGCAGGAAACCGTAAACTGTGGCTGTTTAACTCCTGCTCCAGTTTCTGTTTTGATGCCCGAAACTTCATTGTTGACCTCCCTCCTTGTCTCACTTCCTGCATGCTGTAGCTTCCTGGAAAAGAAAAAACTCTGCAAGGACTGCACCAAATTCTCAAGAAGCTCACCCCAAAACTTGCATGAGTACGTTCCAAGGTGAGGCCACAAACAAACTACTACTTGTTGGTCTTTCTGTTTTAGTATTACTAGGGGCGTCAGTTTGTTCACCTAATCTTTCCTCTTGTGCTGCCTGAACAATTTATTCAAGAGCTCCAGCAAGCATAGAAATTCCAGAGCAAACAACCAGCCTTAAAAACTGTACTAACACAAATATAAACTGCTGTCTGAAACATATTGTTAACCGGTTAACAAGGGGCTGGAGAGTTCCTTGTGCTGTGGGATAACTATGATGGTAAACTGGTAGTTAATCATGAGTTCAATTGCTCAAACTCCTGCAAGAGTAATACTGATAACTTGTAAATCAAATCCAAGACAAAAGAACTGGTAGCGTCTTAGAAAAAAAAAAGAATCGGGTTGTGAACTGCTTAAACAACAGCAGAGGGTTCGAATGTTGTGGATTGAAACCTTGGTGGCTGTTCTGTATAAGTGAGTTACAGAGGCGTTAGGTGTGTTATGGTGGACTAAGAATGAACTCAAACATTGAAAAAGAGGTGAAACAAGTTGGTATACTCGTTTGGAAACCTAGGAGTCAGTTACCTACCAACTAAAGAAATGAGCGAGGATGAAACATGCAGTTTCGATTTCAGATTCTTGCTATAATCATTGCCTCTGTATAACTGCAATGCAAGTGAATTAAGATCATTGAACTGTCCTAAATAGTGAACGCAGAACCTAGCTAAAGTACTAATCAAATCTGTAAACATTTTTGGGAAGAATTGAAAAAAAAATAAGTCGTGAGCAAAGAACAGAAATAGAGGGTGGAATATCAGTCCGGTATTACATTGTTCAGTTTGCTCAACTTCCCAGTTTCAGTATAAGGGTGAGTCTGTAACATCAAGGGAGTTATTTGGGATTTAAAACTTTGTTTAGAACACTTAACAAAAAAATAAGCACTCGGCGAGAGCTTTGAAAGACAGATACGTAACTAAACAGAAAAGAAAGAAAGTTAGAAAAGAAGAATACACACCTTGTGTTTCAGTTTTCTGTTTCTGTAAATTGAACTTTAGAGCAGTTAACAGTGGTGTACTGAGTTACTAAAGAACCTAAAACATATCTAACACACTTAATTAAGTCTATGAATATTTAGGGAGAGGTTAAGAGACAGATCAATAACCAAACAGAAGAATGAAGAAGAAAGTATGCAGGTCTTTGTTTTCAGATTTCTGTAGCTTTAACAATTCTGTATAATGAACTTTCAGTAGTTTTAACAATGCTGTTTTGAGTTGTTTTTAAGCTTAAAACCTTCCTAATACACTTATCTAGTTGGGTAAAAACTTTGGAAGGAATTAGAAGACAGATTTATAACCTAAAACAAGCTTGAAGAGGAGCTGTACAGAAACTAGCATTTTCAGTTTTCTGCAAATTTGGTTTCTTTAAAATGATCTTTCAGAAGTGTTAACAGCCTTTTTTTTAGTTGTTTTAAGTTCAAAATCTTCCTAATACACTTAGCTAGTTGGGCTAAAAACTTTGGAAGGAATTAGAAGACAGATTTATAACCTAAAACAAGCTTGAAGAGGAGCTGTACAGAAACTAGCATTTTCAGTTTTCTGCAAATTTGGTTTCTGTAAAATGATCTTTCAGAAGTGTTAACAGCCTTTTTTTGAGTTGTTTTAAGTTCAAAATCTTCCTAATACACTTAGCTAGTTGGGTAAAAACTTTGGAAGGAATTGGAGACTGATTAATAACCTAAAACAAAGCTTGAAGAGGAGCTGTACAGAAACTAGCGTTTTCAGTTTTCTGCAAATTTTGGTTTCTGAAAACTGAACTTTCAGAAGTCTTAACAGTGTTGTTTTGAGTTGGTTTTGAGTTTAAAACTTTACTAATACACTTAGCTAGTTGGGTAAAAACTTTGGGTGGAATTGGAGACTGATTAATGAACTATAAGAAAGCTTAAAGAAGAGCTGTACAGCATTGGTGTTTACAGTTTTCTGCAGTTTCTGATTTCTGTATAATGAACTTTCAGAGGAGTTAACAGTGTAGTTTTGGGTTGTTTTTGAGTTCAAAACTTTTCTAACACACTTAACTAGTTGGGTAAACACCTTGGGGGAGGATTAGAAGTCAGTTTAATTAATTAAAAGAAAGATGAAGAGGTGATGCCCAGATTTTTGTCTTCAGTTTTTCAGAATCTGGTTGTCTCTGTATAACCGTAATACAGTTGGTATAAGAGTGTTGAATTGGTCTGGAAATTAACTTAGAACCTTGCTAATACATCTACCTAAGAGTTTAAACACTTTGGAAAAATTAGAAATCAATTTAATGCATTAAAAGAGAAGTTGGAATGGAAGTATGCACAGATTTGATGTTTCAGTTTTCTGAAACTTGTGTCTCTGTGTGATCGATTTCCAGAGGTGTTAAAAGTGTGGTGTTGGTTTAATAATGAACCCAAATCATTGCTAATACATTTAGATAAGTTGGTAAAACACTTTGGGAGAGTTAGACATCAGTTTGGTACATTAAAGGTGAAGTTGGATAAAGGTATACACAAGAATTTGTGTTTCAGATTCTGTAACTTGTGGCTTCTGTATAAACAAGTTTCAGAGGTGTTTAAAAGGTTGTATTGTTTTGATAATGGGTTTAAAACATTGCTAACACACTTAGGTAAGGAGGAATACACTTGGGGAAAATTTTTAAAAAAAAAGCCAGTTTTGGTAACTTAAACATGGAGTTGAGTGAAGTTATTTACAGGTTTGGTATTTTCGGTTTCTGCAATGTTGGTCTCTGTATAAATGGGTTTCAAGAGGGTTGTAAATGTTGTAGTGGTATAAAGATGAGCCTAAAACCTTGTTAAGACACCTAACTAAGTTGCCACACATGTTGGGGAGTTAACAATAAGCTTCGGTAATTGAAAATGAAGGCTAGGAGAAGAGATGTACAAATTGGGAGCTGTCGGTTTTGTTGTGTAGGTTCTGTAAAAGTAAATTATAGCATGGGTAGATGAAAAATAATAGCTTAATAATGGACCTCAAATGATGCTGAGGTACTAGACTACGTTGATATAAATTCTAGAGAGGTTAGAAGTTAATTACAATAAGTTAAATGAGTAAATGCGTAGAGTTGTAAAACCTGGAAAAAAATTATGGGTAAGTACTTGTGTGAATATTCAAGATTAAGTAAACAAAAAGAAATAAGGAATTTTATGAACGTTAATGCACGACCACATAAAAGCTAATACGCTCACGTTACGAATTTAGGGAACGTGGCGAGCGGTCGTGCGGGAGAATTCTAGCACGGGGGAGATAACTTCTACAGTCTCGAGGTATGGACATGTGTGGTTCGTATGTTGCCGTGTTACACGGCTTGTGTGCTGTGTGCCTTGTTTGATTATGACCACAAGACTAATGCATGAAAACGGATGTTTGTTTTACCGTGCTTATTTGTCTGTTGTGAGCTTGTGTAAGGCATGTGAATGGATTGATTATTTTCCTTGCTTCCCGCTTGCTATTATTATGCATAGTTGCTTGCGCGCACACAGTAGTGTAGTCCCTCCTCGTTGATGAAACCTTGAGATGAAACACAACGAACTTCGTAAACAAAACAAAGGAACTACATAAAGGGAAAACTCCTCTTAACTATAGAGGACCTCTAATGACACCCACTATGGTGTCGAACTATCAATGATAATGATAAGCCATACCCGTTAGAAATGAAAAGGGAGACGGACCCTTTGAATCCGGGGTAGAGACCAATAATATTAAATGGAATAGGGAGACGGACCCTTTGTATCCGGGGTAGAGACCGGTAACATTAAAAAGAATAGGGAGACGGACCGGGGTAGGGTAGAGACAAATAATATTAAATGGAATAGGGAGACGGACCCTTTGTATCCGGGGTAGAGACCAGTAACATTAAAAAGAATAGGGAGACGAACCCTTTGTATCCGGGGTAGAGACCAGTAACATTAAAAGGCATAGGGAGACGGACCCTTTGTATCCGGGGCAGAGGCTAGTAACATTGAAAAGGAATAGGGAGACGGACCCTTTGTATCCGGGGCAGAGGCTAGTAACATTGAAAAAGGAATAGGGAGACGGACCCTTGGTATCCGGGGCAGTGGCTAGTAACATTTAAAAACAACAGAGAGAGAGAGAGAGAGAGAAGAGAGAGAGAGAGAGAGCTATCCGAGAATGGAGGATTGGCTATGGACAAGATGTTCTCCAAATTGTAGTGATAAGAGAATTCACAAGTAACCCTTAAAGAAACAAGGAAAGATTGGCACCTACATGATATGGTCACGGGATCTAAACTATATCCCCAGACCTGGTGCAAAGAAAGAGAAAGAAAATACACATTATGGGAACAAGAGAAAAGAAATAAAAACACCCAACGCTCGAATGATCCCATAGTGAGGATCATGAGTATAACATACCTATGCACACGTTTTATTATGTACATGATTGCTGTTGTGATACTAGCAGCTTGTTGTGCTTGGTTGATGTTGCTAATGTTTTGCTACCTTTAAGTGTGTATGATACTATGACGTACTGTGGTGTGTTTTACTGCTTTATTATAGCATGTAAATTGACTTAATAATATTCGACCAAGTAGTCGTGTGGCCCGGCAACATACGGGCTACACACGTTCATACTCAGCGTAGTTTGCTGAGTCCTTTACAACCCAATTTTTACAGGTGTTGAGCCGGACGATAACGGAGCGTAGGCGGGATGGCTACCATGGGGGTAGCCCATCAAGGCATAATTCTTGAGTTGTAGTAGTATGCTTGATGTATGGGTTGTTGCTACACCCGGGATGAAATTTTCAGTTTATGATTTGGCAATATTGTTGTAGACACTCGGTATCTGAAATTGTATCTTGTATTGTATATGAGTTTTGGTGGAGAGTTGTTTCCAGTCATGCAGACCGTAACTTGGTGTTGGTAATGTGGTCTGTCAACCACGTGGGTGGTTGGCGTCTGTGACACCCGGATGATGTTGAGAATCCGCTGCATAGTCGTCTTGTATTAAGGCTAGGAGCTTGTTTGTACTACTGGATGTTTATTCGGGGGTGTTACAGAAAGTGGTATCAGAGCGTAGTTGCGCTCTGATGACTGGAACAGAGAAGTACCGAGTATAGGAAAACCTAAATTTGGGAAACGGGGTTAAGGGTTAGTATGTGAGGCACGTTAGTTAGGGTTCTTCCCTAGTAACTACTAGTTACCTAACAGACACTTCGCCCAATCTCCACACCCCTAGTTTTCTTTGAATCTAGAGAAAGAACGCCAGAGAGGTAGGAAGCCTCCTTTGACTCGGGAAAACCCGATCTGGCACCTACTTAATGTCATACAATCAACCCGTGGAGAAAAGACTATACTATACAATCGGCGTTGCCAAAAGGGTAATACCCATAGAGGAATCAATTTTAGCGGCAACTTGGGTCGACATGCTTAGCAGTCGATGGGACCCTACCTCACAAGCAAAGAGGACCGAAATACCCTAAAATTTATGATATAAATAAAGCTAAAATAAGCAATTAATTAAGCCAAGATTGGGATCAAGATAAATTCTGCAATTCGAACACTTGAGAGGGTAATTTAAGAAAACCTCTCGTAAAACAATGAAATAAGAGAATATAGCCCGAGACGAAATTACACCATAAAGATGGTACAACATATAATGCTTAACGAAGCATGACACAGTTTTACACACTAAAGTATACTATTACGGAATTAAATAAATTCCATGTTACTCCTCACGTTCCTCTTCATTCTCTACATTACCTCAGAAACACAATACCACCTCCTTTCTTCTTCTTTTATTCAATTATCCTTCTAAGTCTCTCAAACTCAGACAACTGAAACTGGTGACCACAACTGGTCTTTCTCTTCTGCTTCTACCACCGGCAAACGAGGAACATACAATAGAGAATCATTTTGTAAATTCAATACTAATTTCAGAGTGTGGAGGATGATAGTAATCATACGAGAATTTAGAAGTATATCATTGTATACCCAATTGACCAACACTGGAAGTTATGAGATCACGCGTACAAGTAAATGAACATGTATATATACACATGGTATGAGGATTAGAATGAAGGGAACCAATGATACCAGGAAGATATAAATGCATATACTAATATATCATTAAACTTATTGGGACACGCATATAGAAATCTACAAATGAATCAGGAGGATTATAACACACAAGTATATATACACATACATGAATGAACGAATATGTTTATGCACACACCTAGAGGTGTATACAGTTGGAGAAATTGAACAATTAATCTAAAGACTTAGACTTGGGCATTAGTCCATAAATTGTTTGCCAGATGGCTAGAAACGAGCGGGATAAAAACTCAAGTTTGATTAATAGACTGGTTGTTTAGATCGGACGTGCAAGGTTGAACTTGACCCTGGCCAGGTCAAGGGACACTGCGCACAAATTAGGGTGAAGGGGTAGTCCAACACTTACACTGATCACGTTAGTGTTGGATGATTCTCGAAACCTCCTACAAGCAGACACATGAACTACAGATCGGTGGGAAATATTAAAAGTCAAGATTAAGAAATTACCAAGGAAGCGAGGTTGATGTGGATAATACGAGCGTGTAAAATCCATTGATACATAATTCGAAACTTTGAGGGTAAACACATGGGTACACAATTATGTGAAGACTTGAGATGATGTGGGGTTACTAATAACCTAAAAGTTACCACATAAAATACATACTATCGCAATCAAGTGCAATATGTAACTGGTAGTAGTCAAACAGTTTACAATCATAGGAACTTCTAACACATATAATTCGGTAACCTTCTGACTGAAACTAATTGAAGTCAACCAGCAGTGTCAATGCCATAATTGGACTAAGAAATAAAGGTTACCTAAAGACGAAGAAAAGTCTAAGTTGGCGGTACCAATCAAGCTATAAAATAAGTAAAAATGCCAGGAGAGTAAACTAACCGTCGACGTACAATTACGATCGGCTATATAAAATAAACATGTTGTTATAACAATGACATAATTATAACATTGAGAAATAATAAGAACTAAATCGTTACTACAGAGAATATATCAATATAAGCCTACAAGGCCTCCTGAGTACAGAAATGGGAAACTAAACCCGAAGGTAATCAGAGTAGCACAACAGAAGCTGGTGGACCGTATCCCCCATTATCCTATCGAATAACAAGTGATCTATCGACCAATACCTTAAACCTAGAGAGCCTAAACCCGAATCCATTTCTAGATCGGTACGAATACCGATAAGAGTCTTATAGTACAGAAACTAAACCCTTAACATGGTCAAGACCTTTGATGAGATCATATTGTGAGTTACATTGCATAGGAACTAGAATGCTCAATGAGAATTAAACATCTTGAACCAAGGCTCTAGGAGGGTATAATAGGGATTACGTGGGCGTAATCCATTTTAAGGGGGGTAAGCGCTTTGCGTTGTGACTGTGTTATGGCTCGTTTGTGGTGTTGTTTTGAATGCTATGGGTGTGAATGAGTGTGGATTGGTTTGAATGCATGGTGGTTAGGAATGAATGACTTGGTCACATGATTGCTTATGTGAACATTATTGGTACATTGCAAAATATTATTGAGAACTTGGTCAAGCCACAGATGTGGCGTGGTGCTTATAAGCGCAATTGGTGAAATATAATTGTGAAATTTACGGGACATGATCCCTTGGTTAGAGAGAATGAATTTTTCACTATGTGCATTCCTACAACCACACGTTGGTTGGTAGGTCTGTGTGTATGAATTACGCAGAATTGTGTGTGTATTGTATTGTATGTACACCCTGCTATGAATGAATGTTGTGTGCCATGGTTTGCACTTTAGCATGTTATATGCTCTGTACGAATGTAAGTTGTGTGCCTTGGCTTGCACTTTAGCATGTTATACACATTGCTAGCTTCTTGGTCTACTGTGAGAACTTGTGTGAAGCCACTGATGTGGCATGGTGCTTAGAAGCACTGAGAATTATAATTATGGACTTAATCCTTTGGGTTATCGTGAATGAATGCGGGACTGGATCCCTAAGATTACCAGGAGTGGGAAAATATAGGTTAAGGAAGTAAGACTTCGGGACGAAGTCTCTTTTAAGGGGGGTAAGTTGAAACACCCCTGAACATTTAAATGCATAAAATCATAATGCGTTTTACAATTCGGACATAAAATAATGTACGAACAATTAAATTTAGTATATATACATGTCCGAACGCGGGACGACGTTACATATTAATATAGTCACGTACTTATATATGTACGAATACGAAAATACATGTACGTTGTAATAATTAATAACGTCGCATAGTTATGTATAACTAAAACGCTACAAAATAAAAAGGGTCGTATCCATAACGTAACAAAAAAATTAAGTGGTCGCGTATCTAGCTAATAACGCGATATACATATTATATGGTCTTACATATATAAATAAGCATGTATAACTCATACAAAAAAAAGAGAGAAAAAGGAGCAAAGACGCTCCCGTTGAGGTTCGAACCCCGTACCTCTCATATACACCCAGAATGCTTTAACCGATTGAGCTGAGCTCGTATTCAGTAATAAACTGCACCGATTTATACAAGAGTAATACCACTTGTCATTAGATAAATTAAAACCACCATACACCAAGCCTTACTACTGAATTGAACAAACAAAACGAACAGACCAAATTCTCCAGCTGATGCCAGGTCCACGTTTTAGGTTGGCTCACCTCCTGTTGTTACTTGGTTCCTTTCACTTACTGTCCACGCCAATCCCTTCCCTTGTGAGGAAGATTATCAAATCAAAAACAAAGCAAGTATTATAAACTAAACTCTCGCACGGTTGCTGTCTGATTCCAAGTTTCAAAAGAAAAGAAAAAAAAATCTGAACAGAGAAGTCCAGAGCCGCGTGACTGATGTCGATTACCTATACAAAAAAAAATAAACTACTCTCTCAGACACACACAACCTGTGCCATTTTGATTTCAGTAAAAGCAGTTTAGATGACTAGAGATGGGCACACCAGATTCTGCTCTTTCACCAACTTTCACACATGCACACAAACTCTCACAAACTCCTTTGGAACTTACAATCAGTAACAACTAAACAAATCGTTGCCCATCAACCCCTCACGCTTGTACATGAACCGTAAGCCCTTACATTCCCTCTATGCATGCGCGATTTCCCTGCGCTCAAACTTCTGGAAAAGAAAAGAAAGAGCTGGAACAACTCAAGGCAAACCAACAAAACAGAAACCGGTAACCAACTCACTCCTCCATTCTGTTACTCTTCTGTTCGAATTCCATGATTCTCGACTCCCATATATCTCCTTCCTTGTTCACGCATGAAGCCTGCACACAACGCTACTCTTTAAGCGTAACAAACCTCCTGGGAAGCAGTTGCACCCCCTTGTCGAAATCCAGACAAGGAACATCAACACCCTGGTTTGAACATCAGATCAAGGTAGGCCATGATCAGATCATGTTCTAAATATTTCTTCTGTCCAGTTCTGTCCCAAACTCTTTGCTCAACCCCCTCTAACATACTGCATTTTTTTTTAAAAAAAAAAAGAGGCAGTGCATGTACAACCGCTGGTGGGATCTCTGGTAATGGTGAACAGAAACCCACTCCTTGATTCTCTCCATGGTAAGGGCAGGAAACCGTAAACTGTGGCTGTTTAACTCCTGCTCCAGTTTCTGTTTTGATGCCCGAAACTTCATTGTTGACCTCCCTCCTTGTCTCACTTCCTGCATGCTGTAGCTTCCTGGAAAAGAAAAAACTCTGCAAGGACTGCACCAAATTCTCAAGAAGCTCACCCCAAAACTTGCATGAGTACGTTCCAAGGTGAGGCCACAAACAAACGTACTACTTGTTGGTCTTTCTGTTTTAGTATTACTAGGGGCGTCAGTTTGTTCACCTAATCTTTCCTCTTGTGCTGCCTGAACAATTTATTCAAGAGCTCCAGCAAGCATAGAAATTCCAGAGCAAACAACCAGCCTTAAAAACTGTACTAACACAAATATAAACTGCTGTCTGAAACATATTGTTAACCGGTTAACAAGGGGCTGGAGAGTTCCTTGTGCTGTGGGATAACTATGATGGTAAACTGGTAGTTAATCATGAGTTCAATTGCTCAAACTCCTGCAAGAGTAATACTGATAACTTGTAAATCAAATCCAAGACAAAAAACTGGTAGCGTCTTAGAAAAAAAAAAGAATCGGGTTGTGAACTGCTTAAACAACAGCAGAGGGTTCGAATGTTGTGGATTGAAACCTTGGTGGCTGTTCTGTATAAGTGAGTTACAGAGGCGTTAGGTGTGTTATGGTGGACTAAGAATGAACTCAAACATTGAAAAAGAGGTGAAACAAGTTGGTATACTCGTTTGGAAACCTAGGAGTCAGTTACCTACCAACTAAAGAAATGAGCGAGGATGAAACATGCAGTTTCGATTTCAGATTCTTGCTATAATCATTGCCTCTGTATAACTGCAATGCAAGTGAATTAAGATCATTGAACTGTCCTAAATAGTGAACGCAGAACCTAGCTAAAGTACTAATCAAATCTGTAAACATTTTTGGGAAGAATTGAAAAAAAAATAAGTCGTGAGCAAAGAACAGAAATAGAGGGTGGAATATCAGTCCGGTATTACATTGTTCAGTTTGCTCAACTTCCCAGTTTCAGTATAAGGGTGAGTCTGTAACATCAAGGGAGTTATTTGGGATTTAAAACTTTGTTTAGAACACTTAACAAAAAAATAAGCACTCGGCGAGAGCTTTGAAAGACAGATACGTAACTAAACAGAAAAGAAAGAAAGTTAGAAAAGAAGAATACACACCTTGTGTTTCAGTTTTCTGTTTCTGTAAATTGAACTTTAGAGCAGTTAACAGTGGTGTACTGAGTTACTAAAGAACCTAAAACATATCTAACACACTTAATTAAGTCTATGAATATTTAGGGAGAGGTTAAGAGACAGATCAATAACCAAACAGAAGAATGAAGAAGAAAGTATGCAGGTCTTTGTTTTCAGATTTCTGTAGCTTTAACAATTCTGTATAATGAACTTTCAGTAGTTTTAACAATGCTGTTTTGAGTTGTTTTTAAGCTTAAAACCTTCCTAATACACTTATCTAGTTGGGTAAAAACTTTGGAAGGAATTAGAAGACAGATTTATAACCTAAAACAAGCTTGAAGAGGAGCTGTACAGAAACTAGCATTTTCAGTTTTCTGCAAATTTGGTTTCTTTAAAATGATCTTTCAGAAGTGTTAACAGCCTTTTTTTTAGTTGTTTTAAGTTCAAAATCTTCCTAATACACTTAGCTAGTTGGGTAAAAACTTTGGAAGGAATTAGAAGACAGATTTATAACCTAAAACAAGCTTGAAGAGGAGCTGTACAGAAACTAGCATTTTCAGTTTTCTGCAAATTTGGTTTCTGTAAAATGATCTTTCAGAAGTGTTAACAGCCTTTTTTTGAGTTGTTTTAAGTTCAAAATCTTCCTAATACACTTAGCTAGTTGGGTAAAAACTTTGGAAGGAATTGGAGACTGATTAATAACCTAAAACAAAGCTTGAAGAGGAGCTGTACAGAAACTAGCGTTTTCAGTTTTCTGCAAATTTTGGTTTCTGAAAACTGAACTTTCAGAAGTCTTAACAGTGTTGTTTTGAGTTGGTTTTGAGTTTAAAACTTTACTAATACACTTAGCTAGTTGGGTAAAAACTTTGGGTGGAATTGGAGACTGATTAATGAACTATAAGAAAGCTTAAAGAAGAGCTGTACAGCATTGGTGTTTACAGTTTTCTGCAGTTTCTGATTTCTGTATAATGAACTTTCAGAGGAGTTAACAGTGTAGTTTTGGGTTGTTTTTGAGTTCAAAACTTTTCTAACACACTTAACTAGTTGGGTAAACACCTTGGGGGAGGATTAGAAGTCAGTTTAATTAATTAAAAGAAAGATGAAGAGGTGATGCCCAGATTTTTGTCTTCAGTTTTTCAGAATCTGGTTGTCTCTGTATAACCGTAATACAGTTGGTATAAGAGTGTTGAATTGGTCTGGAAATTAACTTAGAACCTTGCTAATACATCTACCTAAGAGTTTAAACACTTTGGAAAAATTAGAAATCAATTTAATGCATTAAAAGAGAAGTTGGAATGGAAGTATGCACAGATTTGATGTTTCAGTTTTCTGAAACTTGTGTCTCTGTGTGATCGATTTCCAGAGGTGTTAAAAGTGTGGTGTTGGTTTAATAATGAACCCAAATCATTTCTAATACATTTAGATAAGTTGGTAAAACACTTTGGGAGAGTTAGACATCAGTTTGGTACATTAAAGGTGAAGTTGGATAAAGGTATACAAGAATTTGTGTTTCAGATTCTGTAACTTGTGGCTTCTGTATAAACAAGTTTCAGAGGTGTTTAAAAGGTTGTAGGTTGTTTTGATAATGGGTTTAAAACATTGCTAACACACTTAGGTAAGGAGGAATACACTTGGGGAAATTTTTTTAAAAAAAAGCCAGTTTTGGTAACTTAAACATGGAGTTGAGTGAAGTTATTTACAGGTTTGGTATTTTCGGTTTCTGCAATGTTGGTCTCTGTATAAATGGGTTTCAAGAGGGTTGTAAATGTTGTAGTGGTATAAAGATGAGCCTAAAACCTTGTTAAGACACCTAACTAAGTTGCCACACATGTTGGGAGTTAACAATAAGCTTCGGTAATTGAAAATGAAGGCTAGGAGAAGAGATGTACAAATTGGGAGCTGTCGGTTTTGTTATGTAGGTTCTGTAAAAGTAAATTATAGCATGGGTAGATGAAAAATAATAGCTTAATAATGGACCTCAAATGATGCTGAGGTACTAGACTACGTTGATATAAATTCTAGAGAGGTTAGAAGTTAATTACAATAAGTTAAATGAGTAAATGCGTAGAGTTGTAAAACCTGGAAAAAATTATGGGTAAGTACTTGTGTGAATATTCAAGATTAAGTAAACAAAAAGAAATAAGGAATTTTATGAACGTTAATGCACGACCACATAAAAGCTAATACGCTCACGTTACGAATTTAGGGAACGTGGCGAGCGGTCGTGCGGGAGAATTCTAGCACGGGGGAGATAACTTCTACAGTCTCGAGGTATGGACATGTGTGATTCGTATGTTGCCGTGTTACACGGCTTGTGTGCTGTGTGCCTTGTTTGATTATGACCACAAGACTAATGCATGAAAACGGATGTTTGTTTTACTGTGCTTATTTGTCTGTTGTGAGCTTGTGTAAGGCATGTGAATGGATTGATTATTTTCCTTGCTTACCCGCTTGCTATTATTATGCATATTGCTTGCGCGCACACAGTAGTGTAGTCCCTCCTCATTGATGAAACCTTGAGATGAAACACAACGAACTTCGTAAACAAAACAAAGGAACTACATAAAGGGAAAACTCCTCTTAACTATAGAGGATCTCTAATGACACCCACTATGGTGTCGAACTATCAATGATAATGATAAGCCAATACCCGTTAGAAATGAAAAGGGAGACGGACCCTTTGAATCCGGGGTAGAGACCAATAATATTAAATGGAATAGGGAGACGGACCCTTTGTATCCGGGGTAGAGACCAGTAACATTAAAAAGAATAGGGAGACAGACCATTTGTATCCGGGGTAGAGACCAATAATATTAAATGGAATAGGGAGACGGACCCTTTGTATCCGGGGTAGAGACCAGTAACATTAAAAAGAATAGGGAGACGGACCCTTTGTATCCAGGGTAGAGACCAGTAACATTAAAAGGCATAGGGAGACGGACCCTTTGTATCCGGGGCAGAGGCTAGTAACATTGAAAAGGAATAGGGAGACGGACCCTTTGTATCTGGGGCAGAGGCTAGTAACATTGAAAAAGGAATAGGGAGACGGACCCTTGGTATCCGGGACAGTGGCTAGTAACATTTAAAAACAACAGAGAGAGAGAGAGAGAGAGAGAGAGAGAGAGAGAGAGCTATCCGAGAATGGAGGATTGGCTATGGACAAGATGTTCTCCAAATTGTAGTGATAAGAGAATTCACAAGTAACCCTTAAAGAAACAAGGAAAGATTGGCACCTACATGATATGGTCACGAGATCTAAACTATATCCCCAGACCTGGTGCAAAGAAAGAGAAAGAAAATACACATTATGGGAACAAGAGAAAAGAAATAAAAACACCCAACGCTCGAATGATCCCATAGTGAGGATCATGAGTATAACATACCTATGCACACGTTTTATTATGTACATGATTGTTGTTGTGATACTAGCAGCTTGTTGTGCTTGGTTGTTGTTGCTAATGTTTTGCTACCTTTAAGTGTGTATGATACTATGATGTACTGTGGTGTGTTTTACTGCTTTATTATAGCATGTAAATTGACTTAATAATATTCGACCAAGTAGTCGTGCGGCCCGGCAACATACGGGCTACACACGTTCATACTCAGCGTAGTTTGCTGAGTCCTTTACAACCCAATTTTTACAGGTGTTGAGCCGGACGATAACGGAGCGTAGGCGGGATGGCTACCATGGGGGTAGTCCATCAAGGCATAATTCTTGAGTTGTAGTAGTATGCTTGATGTATGGGTTGTTGCTACACCCGGGATGAAATTTTCAGTTTATGATTTGGCAATATTGTTGTAGACACTCGGTATCTGAAATTGTATCTTGTATTGTATATGAGTTTTGGTGGAGAGTTGTTTCCAGTCATGCAGACCGTAACTTGGTGTTGGTAATGTGGTCTGTCAACCACGTGGGTGGTTGGCGTCTGTGACACCCGGATGATGTTGAGAATCCGCTGCGTAGTCGTCTTGTATTAAGGCTAGGAGCTTGTTTGTACTACTGGATGTTTATTTGGGGGTGTTACAATAATATTATAATGTACCAGTAATACTCACATACTGTACTCATCAGCAATCAAATGAACAATTTATTCATTCATAACCACAACGCATTCAACCCAATCCACACGCATAGCATTCAAGACAACACCACAAAACGAACAACGGTACAGTAAAACGCAAATGCCAACACCATAAAACGAACAACGGTACAGTAAAACGCAGCGCACCTACCCCCCTTAAAAATGGATTACGCCCACGTAATCCTTATTGTATCATCTTAGATCCTTGGTACAAGATGTCTAATCCTCATGGGGCATTCTAGTTTCTATGCCATTAGCTCACCTTATAATTCTATCAAATGTCTTGACCGCGTTAGCGGCTTAGTTTCTATCTCATGGATTCTTATCGGTTTTCATACTGATCTAAAAATGGATTTGAATTTAGGCTCTCTAGGTTTAAGATATTGGCCAATATGTCATTTGTTATTCAACTTGAAACTGTGAGATATGGTCCACCAGCTTCTGCTGTGCGACTCTGATTACTTTCAGGTTTAGTTTTCCGTCACTATGGCTTAATTGTATAGGAGTAAAAGTCTCTTGCCCGATATAGGGTAATTTAATTTATTCACAGTCTTGGTGGGTTGTAACTTGTCTATTCATTCCCTTTGGAAGTCGGATATTCACCTTTTGGGTGCGCTTTTAAGCGTTTGAGTTATTCTTTTTAGCTGCCCTTTAGGTTCATATTAATGTATTCTCTGCAGTAACGATTTAGTGCTTGGTGTTCTTCAATATTACAAACGCGTTGTTGTTACAACAACATGTTTAGTTTATATTACTGCTCATAATTAGATGTAGCTAGCTAGTTTATCCTTCTAGCGTTATCACCTATTATGTGCCTTAATGTGTACAGTGATTTAAACCCTTCTTCATCTTTAAGTAATCCTTGTTTTTTACCAGCCAAACTATGGCCTTGACTTTGTCGGTTGACCTCAATTGTACATGTTATAAGTTCTTACGTTTGCAAATCATGTAACATAGGGGGTTTAGTTTTCTTATCCTTGTTATTGTGATTGTATCAAGCAACAGCTTGCTGACTAGCTCGGCTTCGTCATGAGGTCTAGTATCGGTTACACATTGCATTTGATTTCGGGGGTAGGTATATATATATATATATATATATATCTTTATGTATTAATGGTTAGGTCACTAGCAACCTCACACCATTTCAAGTCCCCACATATCTGTATACCGATGTGTTTACCTTCCAAGTTGTGAATCATGTATTAATGTATTTCACACGCTCATATCCTCTAACATCAACCTCACTTCCTTGTCAATTTCCTAATCCAGCTTATAAAATTTTTCACCTATTTGTAGTTTAAGTGACCACTTGTAGGGGGTTTCGAGAATCATGTAACACTGACGTGGTCAGTGTAAGTGTTGGACTACCCCTGCACCCCAATTTGTGCTCGGTGTCCCTTGACCTGGCCAGGGTCAAGTTCAACCTTGCACGTCCAATTTAAACAGCCAATCAATTTCACCAATTTCCACTCTTATCTTACTCATTCCTAGTCATCTGGTAAGTAATTCGTGGACTAGTGTTAATGGTTAAAAATCTTCAACCATATATACATCTAGGTGTGTACATATATATTCGCTCATTATTGTATCCAAAATATATGTATACTTATGTGTTATACGTTCCAAGGTCGTACTTGTATCACAATACCCTTTTGACTGATATGTACCATAATCTGGTATATGTATACTTATGTGTTTGCGTTCCATAATCTGGTCTATATCCTCCTGATGTCGTAAGTTCTATTCATCCCAATCTTCGTACCAGGTGCACATATATGTGTAGCTTAACAACTTCTAGTGTTAGCCATTGGGATATACGATTCTATATTTCCAAGTTATCATATTATTACTATTTTCTCCTCGCTTACAAATGATCTTAGTTCATCAATTTACTTTGTTGACAATTCCCAAATTTCAATACCTAATTATTCATCCATATTCGGTTCCTTATGCATTCCTAATTTGGACCTTAACCTACTACCCGAATTCGGCTGAGTCGGAACAATTCTAAATCTGAGTTCCTAATTAATTTGACTGATTTTGCTTTGCTTGACCAATTAGGCCCACTTCGATCTGACTTAATGTCGCAAATTTTAATTCTTTGAATGGACCATCTCTAAAGTCCAATTCTATATGTGTATATATCTTTTTTCTTTGCTATTAAAATTGTGTTTAATTTAATTTCTTTATTCTGATCTTAATCCCTTCTGTTACTTGCTCATCATTATTCCTTGGCTGTTTCTTCTTATCTGAAGTTGTTTAGCTTCTCTTTTCGGGTTCCACCAACTCATGGTGCTTAATCCATTGTCATTACTATCGAGGTCTCATTATTTATTTGGGTCGTTGAGTTGTATTGTTAACTCGAGTTAGGCATGGTTGTGTAACTAATCAGGACATCCTTTAATTGTATTTTATTTAGCTCCTTACGTTCTATAGATATCGGGGCCCTTCCTGGTTTATATATGTATATACATTTGTTTATGTATAATTTGCTAAATTTTATCCAGAGTTCCTCGATTTAGTCTCCGACTCTACATCTGTCTAGATTATATTTGCTACGTTATAAATCCTACCATAAGTTCCTCTCTGGTCTTTTGATTATGATTGTGATTGTCATAGCTTCTCCTGATTTAATGAGACCGCTCTCCAAAATTTATTTAGAACATTTGTTCTTCGGATGTAGTGTGTTTGAAAAGATTATACCACATAGCAGCATCATATATTGCTGTTTAGTCACATACAAGAGAGGTCAGATCTATAGGGTGGTATTGAAGAGCACTGTAATACAGTGTACGGAAGCAGCTGGTACACTGATTGAAATGTATGAAGTACATATCTTTTGTTTGGGAACCCTGCTGGAGAAGTTTTAGAGCAGGTCAGTGTTTGGAGGTATCTTTGCTAAACTTTGGTATGTTTCTAAGAAGTTTAGGCACCTGTTAATTGTCACGCAGGCATGGTTTTTCCAAAATTAACTTCATTGTTGTTGGTTATTGGTTGCAGTTGGGAGAGTTTATTGTTCAGAGGTTATGGTAAAACTTAGACCCAATACTGTTGATAGGTCTTGCACTGGACTGTGGTTATATTCACCTTGACATGATTTTTAAGTCTACTTTCTACAAGTCTTTAAGCACGAGTCTTATGCATGCCTTGAATGCTCAGTTAAATTTCAAATGAATAGGGTTCTAAGTGCCCCTTTTGTATGTATATCTCGTGAGTATACCGATTCTTGGAGTCAGGGTTTTCATTCTATGTTTTCACTGTATCCATTAGTGAGACATCGTATCATTTCCTTCATAACCATCGTGAAGGATACCCAGGGGATCCAAAGGTTTTATCTTTTATGAAGCTGTATTTTGCAGCTGTCTATATTGCCTATTGGTATTTGACAGTTCCTCCTTTAGGACGTGTTCATCTATGATTGAAACGTAATTTCATATTGTATGTATCTTCTTTGGTTTGATCTTCGCGTTCATGATACTCGGTATTGGTTTGAAATATTTTGGCCAACTCACTGCCAGTTCCTTACCCGTTAGAGTTATGTTTGTGTGGGAAACCAATGTCTCATAATAATGGTTACTCACAACGTTTAAGGGGTCTGTTTGTGATCTTTATACCAATGCGCTTTTGATCTTAGGGAACGAAAACCAATGGTTGAGGAGAGTTATTTTGCAAGAAGCAATGAGGAACAGAAGGTATCATGATAGAGGATTTGAGCTTCATGACGATATCACGGTAGTCATGTAACTGGATGATCATATACAATTGGTGAGATGGGTCGTGTAGGGTGATGGTGGTTAAATGAGGAAATATGTCACCCGCAACAGTAGCGACTAGATATTGTACATACTTCCAACCTTTGGTTTGTAATGGCATATTGTAAGACTATTGTCCATTTGATGGTGTGATATTATATTGTTATAGAGTAGAAGAATGATAAGCAACGTTAGGCAGTGGTATGTATTTACAAGTTCCTCGTTCGCTAGTGGTAGAAGCAGGAGAGAAACCCAGTAATGGTCACCGGTTTCATTTGTTTGAGATGGAGAAATGTGGAAAATAATTGAGTATAAAGAAGGAGAAAGGAGACGGTGACGATGCATACCGATTGCCAGTTGAGGCGTTGTGTCTTTCAGCTAATGCAGAAAATGAAGATAAATATAGGAAAGAGCAGGGAATTCATTGAATCAAAAAATATTAGATGTTTGTGTATAACATTAAAGATTGTACCAATTTTATGGTGAAATTTTTCGTCTCGAATTACATTCTCTTATTTCATTGTTTTACGAGAGGTTTTCTTAAATTACCCTCTCAGGTGTTCGAATTGCAGTATTTATCTCAATACCATCCTTAGCTTAATTAATTGCTTGTTTGAGCTTTATTTATTTTATAAATTTTAGGGCATTTCGGTCCTCTTTGCTTGTGAGGTAGGGTCCCATCGACTGCTAAGCATGTCGACCCAAGTTGTCGCTAAATTTGCTCCCTCTACGGGTATTATCCTTTTGACAACGTCTATTGTATAGCATAGTCTTTTCTTCTCGGGTTGATAGGATAGCATTAAGTAGATGCCAGATCGCGTTTCCCCGAGTAAGAGGAGGCTTTCTACCTCTCTGGCGTTCTTTCTCTGAATTTAAGAGACAATTAAGGATGTGAAGGTTGGGTGTAGGTGTTTGTTAGGCATCCAGTATTATGGGAAAGGGCCCTAACTAACGCTTTTCACGTACTACCCCAACCCTTGACTCGCTGTAAGAATTCCTAATTCCAGGTTTTCCTATACTCGGTATTTCTCTGTTTCAGTCATCAGAGCGTAACTAGGCTCTGATACCACTTTCTGTAACACCCCCGAATAAACATCCAGCAATACAAACGTCGTGCCTAAATAACATCACGGTTAACTACACGGCAGTATAAGCTCCATCCGGGTGTCACAGACGCCAACCACCCACGTGGTTGACACAACCTTACTACCAACATCAAGTTACGGTCTGAATGACTGGAAACCGCCCTCAAACAAAATTCATATACAACTCAAAATACAATTCCCAAATACCGAGTGTCTACAATAAAAATACCAAATCATATTCTGAGAATTACGTCTCGGGTTTAGTAACAGCCCATACACTAAACATACTACACAATTCAAAAGTTATGCCCTGATGGACTACCCCCATGGTAGCCATCCCGCCTACGCTTCGTTATCGTCTGGCTCAATATCTAGAAAAAAATTGGGTGTAAAGGACTCAACAACCGCTGAGTATGAACGTGTGTAGCCCGTATGTTGCCGGGCCACACGACTACTTGGTCGAATATTATTAAGTCAATTTACATGCTATAATAAAGCAGTAAAGCAGTCCACGATACATCATGGTTTCATACACACTCAAAGGTAGCAAAGCATTAACAACAAGCAACCAAGCATAACATGCTGGCGTCATAGCGACATCAAACACGCAACCAAGCACAACAAGCTGCTAGTATAGTAACCGCAATAATGTAAATGGTAAAATGTGTACGTAGGTATGTTATACCTATGATCCTCACTATGGGATCATTCGAGCATTGTGTGTTTTCATTTCTTTTCTCTTGTTCCCATAATATGTATTTTCTTTCTCTTTCCATGCACCCGGTCTGGGGATATAGTTAGATCCTGTGACCGTATCATGTAGGTGCCAATATTTCCTTGTTTCTTTAAGGATTATTTGTGAATTATTTTATTACCGCACGTTGGAGGACGTCTCCTCCATAGCAAATTCCTCCATTCCCGGCGTCATCCGTCGAGAAAGAGGGGTCATCTTTAGACCCCAGGTTATGCTCCCCAAATAGCTGATCCTCCAATCCCAACATCATGTCGAGAAAGAGGGGTCATCTCTAGACCCCAGGTCATGCTTCCAAATTGCTAATCTTCCAATCCCGGCGTCGTATGTCGAGAGAGAGGGGTCACCTCTGGACCCCAAGATGTGCTCCACAATAGTCGGTCGAAGGATCTGATGCAGATACCAACTTCCGAGCATTTCATACCGCGCGGCCCGAGATGTTGTCTTCCCGGGTTATTCTCATGTTTTCACCAGTTGATATTTGCTCTTCAATATCATTAATGGATAGACACCGTAGTGGGTGTCATGGTACGTCCTCAATGGTTAGAGAGGAGTTCCCCTTTATAGAATTTTCTTTGTTTACATAGTTCCTTGTGTTTTATCTCGAAGTTCCATAAACGAGAAAGGGACTAAACTATAGTGCGCGCAAATAATATGCACCATGATATAACAATCATATAAGCAAGATAAACAAGCAAGCCAATTTCATGCTTAAATCTTATAGTCGTTTTCACACAAGGCACACAGCAAACAAGCCGTGTAACACGGCAACATACGAACCACACATGTCCATACCTTGTTCAGAAGCAAGAGTTTTCTCACACACGGGGTCCTGGTTGGCGTTCGTTACGGCCCTAACGTTAATTAAAACAACATATCAGTTTATGATTTCATGTGACGACCATTGTGAACGTTTCCTAGTTTATCACATCTTGTCGGGTATTGTTCCTTAGGTGAATCTTGAAAAGCTTAGTTTATATTAACCCTTAGAAACTTCCCAAGTATCAACCTGGGGCTTAATTTAACTCCTAGGACATTTACATTGTCGATTTACACGTTACCTAAGTCCTTCCTCTAGTTAATGTTTTAGGGTATTCTTAAGTAGCAACATGTAATAAGTTTATCCAAATTGACGATTCACCCACATTTTCCTCATAATTACATCATAACCCCCTTTTTATTTAATACCCAATACTTTAATTATTAAACCCTTATATTATACCCCTGAATTAATTTATATCATTAGGTAAATTCCCAAAACCTTTTTAGGATTATATACTAATCCCTTCAAATATTAAAATCTCCATTTATGCCCAAGATTTTCGATAATTACATATACTCCCATAATGATAATTTTGTTATTCTTTTTAACTTAATATTAATTTAAATGCTTAGAATAATTATCCTTATCATTTTATTTTGGTCAACCTCCATAGGTGGTCAATGTTGATCGCTTAAATTATTTTTTGACCAATTTGATAGTACTTATGAAGATACCCCCATAGTTGCCTAGTTTTACAAATTACTCCTCTTATATTATAAAATTCATATTTTATACTTATAAAAATCCAAGGACTATTTCTTTCGGTCATCGTTACTATTTATTCTTTATATTCCTCTTATCACACCTTGACCTCATTTTTGATTTGCTTATTTATATAATGTATACTTATATATAAATATATATATGTAGATATCTATATACGGATTTTAAAAATTGTTTGCGCCAATAACAAGTTTATAAATATATCTAAATTTTCTAAGGTGTTCTCAAATAGTTATCATTACTATCATGATAGTTTTCCACCAGAAATTTATATACCCTCATAAATAAATTCATAAATTTATTAATGACCATTTAGAACGCAAAATAATTATTTTTGACATGGCCCAATATATGGCCTTAAAAATAGCACCAAAAATACATTCTTATAGTGACATTATAATGTCTCCAAGCTCCACCAAAAATCTCGGTTTATACATAATTTTTCCTTTAGTCTTTTAAACCATTTCCTCACACATGTTTAGCATTGATAATCCTATTCTCTTAACTATTTATTATTAGTTTCCTTTCCATCCTAATCTTATAACCACCCTTGGTTACGTATTTTTAACACAATAACACTCCCTCATATACTCCTTAACCATTTCGCTTATATATATATACTCATTATCGTGTACGTCTAATACCCAACCATACCCACATATATAAACATTGTTGTTACTCATCCTAATCCAGTAAAGCACATATATTCACATCCCCTTTGTTAGGTATGAGCGGCTCAACCATATGCTTATGAGCACTCACGTTTTTTTTTCTTCTTGTTCCCAGCGGTTTCCATGCACATATATGTACAAGTATACGAGACTGTTGTTATGCATTATAAACTCAACCGCACACTCATGCACATATGCGCCGCAAATCAGTTGTGATGCGTTAGTCAGTCTAGCAGTACATATGTAATGTCCATCCCTCCTCGGTTTTGTTTTGCAGCCTTGATCTTTTAGTTTTTAGTTAGTTTTTTTGTATATGATATAGTCATTACCCTGGGAACCTACAGGGGAGAAAACTACCAGCTCCAATCGTATGCATGCACTGCTCCAGTTATAAAAGAAGGTTTGCATTTAACAAAACAGGTGCGGGAGTCTTGAAGGTTTGGTTAGCTTACGGTGTTTTTTTGAAGATCTCTTCCGCAGCAAGTGTTGGCAGTTTGTTGTGATAGAGTCAGTCAGTTTCTTTCTTTTGCTCCACAATGCAACTGGGATAGGCTTCGACTGTGGTTTGGTCGCTGTTTCAAGATGAGATAGAAAGGATGGAGGGTATCGGTTTAATACCCAGAAGAAGAAGAAGAAGAGAACAGAACTGTCGGACCGTGAAGAAAGAAATACAGTAGAGCAAGAGTGTAGTCTCACCTTGTTTCTGGCACACCTTCGGTGGCTGTTTCCGCCGAGAATAAAAAGAACTTGGTGGCTGCTGTAGCTATTGAGAAAAGAGAGAAAGCTGAGCTGGGAAAGAGTTGCAACAGCAAGGAATAAGGAGGGAAAGAGAAGGAAGTTTACGGGTTCCCTAGTTGCTCTTTACCTTTGTTTTCCTTCTCAGTTTGCTACTGATGCAGAGGAGTTCAACACAGTCCATTATTGTTGCTGCAGCCCACTGAATGCAGTTCCAGAAACGATGCATGTTGTGGTCTCATGCAGATGGGGTGGAGCAGACAAGGGAGGCGTGAGTCAGAGGGTGATCTTGGATGTCCACTCGCAGGAGTTCAAGCTGTAACATTCTCCTTCTCCTTTCTTTTGCGGCTCACCGCTCCTGCATGCCCGTGGTTCTTCTCTGCTGCGAGAAAATAGAGACTCAACGATGTATGTCTGTGCTTATGGGTTACACTGGTCTTGCTGTTGTCTATCGAAGCAAGAGGAATAGAAGATGAGGTGGAGCAGATAAGGAGGGAATGGAGCTCCTATCCCGTTATTCTCATGACCGTGGAGCTGGGGTTGAGGAGTTAAACACCACCACGAGGGAGTTACTGCCTTGCTGCTGATGCGACTTGGCGAGCAGTCATTCCAGTACCATCGGTATGCTTGGTGCGTTACTTCGCGGTTTGATCCCTCCTTTTTCCTTCGTGGTTTGCTCTGCTGTTGTCCGAGAAAACAGAGGTAGCGAGCTTGTCGCTGGAATGTGGAGAAGCAGAGAGAACCGGGAGAGATGTAGAGTTAATTCAGGTTCCAGAGTAAAATGACGTGAATTGTAGGTGGTGTTCTCCTGTGGCTATCGAGCAGGTAAAGAGGGAAAAAGTAACTGGCGCATGCCTGCTTCAGTCTCGAGTTGGGTCTGGAGTGGCTCGAGAGTAGCACAGAATAGGAGAATGTGTTTGTTTCAGTGGTAACTGGGGACTGTTCACGAAGGGGTTGTGCCAACCATGAAAGCTGATGAAAGGGGAACAAAAAGAAGATGTTGTTGTCGGGCAATGCATATTTCCCTTCCCAGAGCGTGCGCCGGTAACTGGAATAAGGAGAGGAGAACTCTGTAAAAGTGAAGATGGTGGTGTCTAGTGCTGTTTGAAAATGCACAGAATATGAGTGTTTTGTTTCAGTCTTAATAGGGAATTGAAGTAGAAGAGTTTGTGGGGACAATTGGTGTTTTGTACTGCTCAACCAGAAAAAGAAGTGCTTCTGCACTAGTGTTGTGTATTGCTCGAGGTAGAGGAGAAAAAGAACAAGGAGCGAGCCTGTATGCATGTCGATGGTGGAAGACATTTGGGATTGTGGAGCACTGTTTTTTTTTTTTTGTCGAGTTAGTAGTTAAGTCTATCTGATGATGTTGTTACTTAGTGTCCACAAGTACAATATACTACCGACTACGAGCACAGCTCAACCGGTTAAGGCACTTTGTAGAGATACCAACAGTACCGGGTTCAAATCCCGGCAGGAGCACATTCCGTTCTATATTTTTTGTAAGTATATACATACATGCGACTATGTTATCATGTCGCGTTGTTAGTTATAAATATATTTATATACATACAACTATGTTATTATGCCACGTTGTAATTTTTGTAACGTTATGTATATGTATATACCTATACGTATATATACGTGTGTGTGACGGTATTAATATGTCATGTTGTTACGTATATGTTACATTGGACGTATATATACGTGTATGTTTGTATATATATGCGTGACTATGTTCGCGTTTTCGGTTTAGAATAAGCATTCATAGGAGCTTATATTTGCGTAAAAACGTACCGGTATGTATATGCGGTATAAATATCCGTTTGGATCCATATTTTAAATACCATAAGATTTAAGGTAGTTATTGCACATAATTTAATTTAGACTTCACTAATTTGAAATAATAAATATTCGGGGTATTTCAAAACAAGAAAATCTGCTTCCCGACAAGAAGGATCTTGAAAGTCGTTAAGTTGCCAGACTTTCACCAGTGTTTTCTCCTTAACAGTGGCGTCAGCATTTCGATTAGTTAGGAACCCTATTAACAAGCATCGGTCGAGGGAGGTGGTTTGGTCATGCTTTATTAATCAATCAATGGAGAGTGCAACCAATTCATCCTTAGTCAGTGATAAATCCTCGCATTGAGTAGAGAGATCCTCCACCAATCGATGAATAAGCGGGCCCATTTCTTCCTGGAGCGACATGAGAGAGATGAGTCGGAGCTTGATGAAGAAGTTATGAGAAAACCTTGGAACAAGAGTGCAAATACAATCTGGGGGAGTCCACTTCCTAATGAGAGTGAGGAGAAGATCGGTCGGCTGCACTGAATGCATAATTTGAAACTAGGTTTGGGGAACAAAATTTGCGAATTACTAATGTTGACAAAAGTAGAGATTAGCCCCACCAAATTCATAGCATCATTGAGCTTCATAAATGGAGCTGAAGGAGCATTATGCATGTTGATGAAAACTAGAAGAATAAAATCTTATTTGAGAGAGAGGTAAAGCATGGCTCTCGCTTGAGAGAGAAAGTTTGGTATATGATACTGCCCACGTGGTAAAGGTTAATCTTGCTTTTATCCTATTATTTCCATGATTTTTGTTGGAATATGCCACGCAATTATATTTCTGTCCTTGACAGCAGTCCGGTTCCGGACATGATTGCTGAGCTCGCCCAGACGCACAAATCTTGTGAAGAAGAGGCTTCACGTCCTTCTCAAGTGTCCACAGCCGGATAGGTCTTCTCTTCGCCTGGAAGGAACGATCGTGGTTGTAGTTTTGTTTCATCCAACGGTAACGCTAGATAACAGAGTACTCACGAGCGTCCAGATCCGGACACAATTAAGTTCGCCTGGATGCATGTTAGCAAAATATTTCTTTTACCTTTCCGCGCGCTGCACTATGTATGCGTGATTAATATTGTAACAACTGTATCGTCTGTTCTTTGAAAAGAGAAGAACAAAAAACACAAGCTTTCCTTTAAACTCTTTTGTTTACAATCAAATTTACTATCATAAATTCTATTATGGTATCAGAGTAGTGATTCGATTCAATGGTAGATAACGTGAATACAAAGACAGGTTCAAGCGGCTCGAAAACTTCTATTGTTGATTCGGGTGAAGAAATCTATGTGCATCCTTCAGAGCAACCAGGTCAGGTACTTGCTCCCAACTTTAACGGGGTAGGTTTTCAAACCTGGAAGTGGACGATGGAGAATGCAATACTGAAGAAAAATAAATATGGGTGCCTTGATGGTACGGTTGAGAAACCAGATGAGTCTAATCGTATCCGATAAATGTCCTGGAGGCGTGCCAGATCCCTGGTAGTGTCTTGGTTGATGTCTGCCATTAGGGCATTCAAAAATTAAGACAGTTAAACCTTTTGAGATAGTTCATGTTGATGTTTGGGGTCCTTTCCACACTCCTACCTATAACGGTTATCAGTACTTTGTTTGCTTTGTTGATGATTATTCTCGTATTACGTGGGTTCAACTTCTGAAACATAAGGGTGATGCATGGTTTACAATCAAGTGTTTTCTTGCAATGGTTGAGCGTCAGTACGTGCCGAAGGTTAAAGTAGTTAGAACTGATAATGCAAAGGAGTTAGGTTGTTCGAATGAAGGAATGACGTTCTTTGCACAAACAGGTATTATACATCAAACTACTTGTGCTTACACCCCACAACAGAATGCAGTTTTCGAGCGGAAGCATAAATACCTTTTAGAAATAGTAAGGGCTTTATTCTTTCAGTCACAAGTTCCAGTTATTCTTTGGGGTGAATGCATCTTGTATGCAGCCTATTTGATTAATCGGTTGCCCACTAAAGCACTACAGGGTTGTACTCCGTTTGAGCGTCTCTTTAATGCAAAACCTTGCTATGATGACATAAAACTGTTTGGTTGTTTATGTTATCGGACTCTAGTTGGTGATAAGGGGGATAAATTGAGTCCTTGGACAGAGGCTTGTATTTATTTAGGTGAAGATCCGTGCAAAAAGGGCCATAAGTTGTTTATCCCAAGTAGTTAGAAGGTTGGAGTTTATCGGGATGTTAAATTCCGCCCATCTGTTTTTCCTTTTGCCATGGAGCGATATTCATTCCCTCGTTCTCCCACGAACCATCATGGGTATGACTGTGATTTTGATGAGCCCTCTGAAATTGTTTGTCCTCTTGCTGAAGTTGATACACCATGTCCAACAGAAGAATCAGTTTTATCAGAGGAGCCGGTTGTGACTCGTAGGTCTGGTCGGGAAGTTCGACGGCCTGAATATCTAGATGATTATGTGTGTGCTACATCTTTTCAGGAAATATTAGATGCGCGTGTCTACTCAAACAAGAGTGGCGTCAATCTGTTAGAAGGGTGCATAAGTCTCACAGACACCAGACCTGTTGTTTCCTATGCTTTTTCTATGGCAGGGAATGATGGGATTCTTGAAGAACCCCAGTCTTATAAAGAAGCAGTTGTTTTTTATCACTGGCGCGAGGCTATGCAGAAAGAGTTGGAGGCCTTGGAGGCTAATCATACTTGGGAAATTGTCGATTTGCCAAAGGGGAAGAAAGCAGTTGGTTGCAAATGGGTTTACAAGGTGAAACTAAAGTCTGATGGATCTCTTGAGTAGTATAAGGCATGGTTGGTGGCTAAGGGGTTCACTCAGAGCTATGGTCTTGATTACCATGAGACGTTTTCCCCCGTAGTCAAGATGATAACCATTCGCGCTCTTCTGACTGTTGCCATCAATAAAGGGTGGATTGTCAATCAGCTAGATGTGAATAATGCTTTCTTACATGGCGATCTTGATAAGGAGGTGTACATGAAAGTACCACCTGGATTGGATGTTTCGGGGCGCAACAAAGCATGCTTGTTGTTACGTTCCCTTTATGGTCTCAAGCAGGCATCTCGATAGTGGTTTTCTAAGCTAGCACACTTTCTCAGGACTCTTGGTTTTTGTCAGTCCAAAAATGACTATTCCTTGTTTTACAAGAAAAGTGGTACTAGTTGTTTTATGTGGCTAAATATGTTGACAATATGTTGTTGGTTGGGACAGATCAACGTGACATTGATTGTCTCAAGCAGGCTTTAGATGACAACTTCAAGATTAAAGATTTGGGGCACCTACATTATTTTCTGGGCATCAAGTTCTTGCATACATCACAGGGCATTATTTTATCTCAGCGGAAGTTTTGCCAGGAAATTATTAAGGAAAATGAATGTGATGTAGGCAAGGCCACAACAAGCCCGATGCAAGTTGGGGTCTCCTTACGCAGTACTGACGGGACCCCATTGGAGGATCCTTTTGTTTATCGACGGCTGGTTGGGAAGCTCAATTATTTGACTAACACACGGCCTGATCTTTGTTTTACTACTCAGGTTCTCAATCAGCTTATGCAGTGTCCCACTGATCTTCATTTGCGGGCTGCATTACATGCTCTATGTTATGTGAAAGGAACCATCAATTATGGGATTGTCCTTCGTGCAGGATCTTTATCTCGTTTGTCTCTGGCTGCTTATTGTGATTCTGACTGGGCAGCTTGTTCGGATACACGAAGATCAGTTTCTGGCTATTGCATATTTTTGGGTGATAGTCCTATTTCGTGGAAGACGAAGAAGCAAGGAGAAGTTTCTTTATCTAGTGCAGAAGTAGAGTATTGTTCTCTTCGTCGTGTTACGGCAGAACTCACATGGCTCACTCGGCTTCTTCACGAGCTTAATGTTGAAGGGATTACTCCTGTTCCAGTAAAATGTCACAATCAATCTGCTATTCACATTGCGCGCAATCCAGTATTTCATGAGCGTACGAAGCATATTGAGATTGATTGTGTAACACCCCAACCGCTAATCCTTCCATTATCCTCTAATCATTCCCATACTTACCTTACTCGCAGCGGAATACTTACTTACTCCCGGCGGGTGATACAACGCCGTTAACCCTCCAAGGTTAACAAGGCTACTACTACTTACCGTTTCGGTCTGATGATTAGAATAAACCAAATACATACTACTTACCTTACAATACCAAATACTTACTTACAATTGATTACCGAGTATACCGAATATACGAATTACATTCCAAGGCTACTTCCCAAAAATGAAGAGTTTGTACATCCTCTCCTTACTATCCAGTTAAATATTCATCATCCAAAAAGGTGTACCACATGTTACACCGGCTACACAAAAAGGCCTTAGCCGTGTACAACTCGGTACACCATCCCAATCCTACTAACTACCAAAAAGAATTACATCCTGTCAATACTCTACCGTCACGCCTCGCGGGTACCTGTAGAATAAAAACATTCCCCCGAGGGGGTCAGCTTACGCTGAATATGATAACCGCATACCCCGCGTACTAGCGAGGGTACGCCAACTATTTGGTCGAGTACATGCGGTTCGTTTCATTCATACATACAAACATACATACATGCTTTATACAATACAATTCAATACATTCCATACACAAGGCATACATACATACAATACATGCAAGGAAGACAATTCAGGTCAACCATTCATACTTACCCATACTCACCGCATTACGGAGATACAATTCTCCAATACATACAAAGGTCTTGTTAGCCTCATTACACACCCGGGTTAATCGGGTGTTCAATACACTTTTACTCCGGGTCAATGACATACAATAGTCAAGACCAATACACATACAATACTTACTTCTTACATACTTTACTTCCCGTTAAGTCGGTATGACCTCCGGGCAGGGATTACTACATCCACCACCGGGCTTTAGGGTGGCCCACTAATCCAGGATGCTACCCATTCAAGGGAATTGGTCCAAGGAAAAGATTATAGCCAGGATTCGGATCCAACCTCTTGTGTTTCCTTATCCTCACGCGTGGCCGAAACTATATCGGACTTCTACTCATTCCATTTTACTCATTACTCAAGTTAGGAGTTAGCATGTTAGGAATTAGTAGAAGTCAGTACTTCATTTCCATACATACATACATACAATACACAAGTACACAATACTTACACATACTTCTCATTTCCATTCATTCATTTCATGAATTATACAAACTAATTGTTCAAGAAGATACAACAAGAACAAAATAGTTCAAACACAGTTAAGTGCAATATAAGTCTGATTCGTGCATTTATCTTGTTGGTGATCACATAAGCACACAAATCGGGGTAACCAAGTTAGGATACAGGGCATGAAGAAATCATACCGTTCACCGTCGTATACGTACTACCGGGTCCGTTGGAGATCAACTATTTGATTCCTATACATACATGAAGTAGTATGATCAATGACCTATTATTGATCTAACTTACTCCTTCATTGTTACTTTCAATGTATACTTACTACTTTATTACTTTCTTACTTGGTTATAAAACCATTCTTTTCTTTACTACTTCTTAAATTTGTTGCCTTACACATTTACTTACTTTCTTACCATTACTACTTCATTCATGGTGTACAACCACATATATATGCATATATTTGTATAGGCATATATATATATATGATAACTATAATCATATAATAAAACTTTTTTTTTTACTCGACCGAACTTGCAAGTCCGGTCGCAAGTTCGGTCCAAGTCAGTAGGCTACATCGTGTGAAAATTCCAGGGCCGACCGACCTTGCAAGTCCGGTCCCAAGGTCGGTCCATTCTAGTAAGTTTCGTATGTGAAAATTTTAGCCCGACCGACCTTGCAAGTCCGGTCGCAAGGTCGGTCCATTCCAGTAGCTTGCATTATGAGAATTTTTCTGGCCGACCGAACTTGCAAGTCTGGTCGCAAGTCCGGTCCATTCTAGAAGGTTTCTGACGGGAGAATTTTCTGGTCCGACCGAACTTGCAAGTCCGGTCGCAAGGTCGGTCGATTCCATAAGGTTTCCCGTCTTTGTAAATCTGGGCTCGACCGACCTTGCAAGTTCGGTCCTAAGGTCGGTCCGACCCAGTACTTCAGTTTTAAAATCTGTTTTTGGGTGTTTTCTTTACCCATTGTTTCCCCAATCTTTACCAATATTTCCCTACATGTTTACCACTCATTTAGATGTTCTAAATCACCTTAATTCATCCACCAAACTTGCTACTCAATTCCTACACAACTTACACCAATCTTCATCATCTCAATTCAACACTTACATTATTTTTCTTCACACTAATGCTACAGATTTTGGTTTTCCACATTATGCTACAGATTTTTACCTTAACTCTTATACTCCAATACTCCCTCAACTAATGTCACTCTTGGCATCTTAAGTACACTAGTTCACATCCTAACTCCATCCCACTTACAAACTCATTTTCAAATCTGTTTCAAACTACAAAACCACTCATTTTAAACTCTCCAAAATCTGTTCCAAATGTACCTAAGTCCTCAAATTCCTAGATAGAATTTGACATAGTCTCCCCTATATTTTTAACATTCTCCACACATTATTTCAGCTCACATATTCATATTCTCACAACCTGTTTACACAACACTTCTTATACACATTCCAACACTACTATCACAACATAAATTCCTGCACACATACACATACTACCCATGGTTTTCCCCAAGCTTTTAAACATCTTTAAAAGGCTTCAAAACTGTTATATTCTCTTCTCCAATACATTATTACTTTACTACTACTCATACTACATACATTCCTCATTGTTAGATACTTAAAATCTGTTACAATGCAATACACAACTAACCCAAGGTAAGAGCATTACCTTGACTTGCTAGTTTTCTCTTTCTTTCCTTTCCTTCTCTTATTTTCCTCTTCCCTTCTTCTTGTTTTCGGTTTTTATTCAAGGAATGGGTAATGCTACAACAACCCATACCAATACACACAAACACTTAGCAAGCATTTTATACTAACCCTAGAATTTAGGTGTTTTAGGGTTTAGACAAGAGTATTACCTTCCAATGGATGAATGGAGTTCTTGACTAGCAAGAGAACAAGATTCCTAGCCCAACAAGAGAGCCAAAATCGGCTGGAACAAAGAGGGCCAAGAGTTCAAAAACTGAAAATCCTTATAATGCTAATGAGAGCTAGAAATGATGGATTCTCGAAATTCTTTTTACCTCAAAGCAACAAAGAGGTGAAGGTGCTTCTAATGGTGGCCTCAAATCTTCAAATGGTGAATACCCATAAAAACGAAAATGGAGTTTTTGGATTTTGGAAAGGAGAAAGGTGTTCTCCTTTGCAAGGGGATTACAATGGTATACTTTTTGTTGAGTTTGGAGAAGATTTGAGTGTTCAAAGAGAGGAGAGAAGGTGAGAGCTATAGGGGACTCACAAAATCGCCATTTGCAAGCTTGAGGAAGAAGAAGAGAAAAAGAGAGAGAGGGCTACGTGAGAGAGAGCAAACGGGGGAGTGAGTTGTGAGGAGAGAGAGTGTCAAATTTGCTTTTCTTTACTTATTTCTTTTGTCCTCTAGTGAATTAGGAACAATAAAGAGAGGGGGAGGGGCTAATAAAATCGGCCCACACACACCCATCCTGCAGATTTTTTCACTTTTATTTACAAAAGTGGACACACTAAGTTTCTTTATTTGCATTCTCACCCCACAACGTCCCGGTTGTTACAGTTCTTACTATCCGGTACCCGTTTTCCGGAATTTTCTTGTTTAATTAATTTTATTGGTTCTAAAGCTTCACTAATATTTATTAGTGACTATTTAATTGACCAAAATTGTTACGAGTCTATTTGACCCGCTTAAAGTCACGTTTTCCCGGTTTCCTCGAAAAACGCGCTTTAAGGTTCATTTATGCTTTTAACCCATTTTAAAGGTCCGTTTTCTTCGGGATTTGTTCCCTCATATTTATTTAAGTGTAATTAAGCTTTTAAAAATATAATTAGCCTAATTAATCACTGTTTTTAATTACGGGGTATTTCAATCTACCCCCCTTAAGAAACTTTGCCCTCAAAGTTGCTCAAGGTTACGGTTTACATTTCTACTCATTTGGCAAGCCAATTGCCACGATACATTCTACTACCACCTTACAAGGTGTTCACAATTCTTACACTACCAGCATACGCAGTTCAGATACCATACATCATACTCAGTTCAATTTCCATACACAATACTCCATTCAATTCGCACATTCCACAATACATTCACAATACACTTCACAGTGTCATTCGTGTCGTATACCGTACAACACAATTGCATTACTCATTACACACATACCATACACATACCATGCTCATTTTACTACATACTGAATACTACTAGCACTACTTTGTGCCAATAAAATACAATTAGCACTACATGTGCCAATCAAAATACAATTACAATACATACATACTACGCAATGCTAACCCGAAGCAATGCAAAAGCAAAAGGCTCTACCCCCCTTAAAAGGGGTACACCCCGTACCCTCCGTACTATACGGATACTAGACATCTAGTCTACAAATAGATTCGGGTACTTCGCCTTCATGGCGTCCTCTAATTCCCAAGTCGCTTCCTCGACATCATGGTTAGACCACAAGACCTTCACCATTCGTACAGATTTATGGCGAGTGTCTCTTGTCTTTGTATCAAGGATTCGCAATGGAGTCTCGACATATCTCATCGTCGGCTCTAGGGATAAGTGTTCGGGTTCTAATACATGAGAGGGATCGGCTATGTATTTCTTGAGTTGTGATACATGAAAGACATCATGAACACACCCCAATTCTTCAGGCAATGCTAGCCTATAAGCTACGGTTCCAATCCTCTCGATAATGGCATACGGGCCTACAAATTTCGGGCTCAGCTTGCCCTTTTGGCCAAATCGAAAGACGCCCTTCATAGGTGAGACACGCAAGAACACTTGGTCGCCCACGGCGAACTCAAGGTCGCGTCGTCGCACATCCGCATAGGATTTCTGTCTATCTTGGGCTGCTTTCATATTTGCTCGAATTTTGCTGTACCTCAGCTTGTACTTGTTCCAGATACTCCGGTCCTATGATGACCGCTTCGCTTGACTCATCCCAACACAACGGGGTACGGCAAGGTCTACCATACAAAGCTTGGAACGGCGACATCTTAATCGAAGCATGATAGCTATTGTTATACGAAAACTCGATAAGATGAAGCTTATCAATCCAGCTTCCCTGGAAGTCTAAGGCACATGCCCTAAGCATATCCTCTAGTGTTTGGATGGTCCTTTCTGTCTGACCGTCGGTCTGTGGATGGAAGGCGGTGCTAAGCTTCAACTCAGTACCAAGCGCTTCCCGTGTTGCTCTCCAGTATCTCGAAAGAAATCTGGTGTCGCTCGATACAATGTTTTTGGGACTCCGTGGTGTCGGATGATCTCCTTGTCGAATAGCTCCGCGAGCTTCGCCACCTTCCAGGTGTCCTTCATCGGTATGAATCGGGCAACCTTGGTGAGACGATCGACTACTACCCAGATCATGTTGAGTCCTCCCCTAGCAGGTGGGAGTCCAACAACAAATCCATAGAGATATCGTGGAATTTCCATCCGGAATGGGCATGGATTGCACCATTCCTCCCGGTCTTCGGTGCTCGAACTTCACTTCTGGCATGTGAGACACCTTAGAACATACTCAGTCACGTCATTTCATTCCTGACCACCAGAAGTACCTCTTCATGTCTTTGTACATTTTAGAGGCTCCCGGATGGACATGTAATGTCGAACAATGTGACTCTCGCAGAATGCGATCCCTTAGCTCAGCATTGCTTCGGGGGACGCATAATCTGCCATTCAATCGGATCAGACCATCTTCATGCAATTTGAAGTCGTACTTTCGGTTCTCGAAGGTACCATCTGTGATTTTCTGTCTGATCTCTGTGAAGTAAGGGTCGCTCAACTGAGCGTCTCGCACCTCATCAACCAAGCTAGAAGAAGCGAGTAGCTAATGGAGCGAGTGTGCTCGATGACTCAGGGCGTCGGCTACCACGTTTGCCTTCCCTTCTTTATACTGGAGGTTGATGTCGTAATCTGAGAGGAACTCCATCCACCTCCTCTGTCTTAAATTCAGTTCCTTCTGTGTGAATACATACTGTAAACTTTTGTGGTCGGAGTAGATGGTGATGCTTACCCTATAGAGATAGTGTCGCCATATCTTCAAGGCGAAGACAATGGCTCCTAACTCCAGATCATGTGTCGGGTAATTCTCCTCATGCTTTTTCAGCTGGCGGGAGGCGTATGCTACAACCTTGCCATGCTGCATGAGTACGCATCCCATGCCCTTGCCCGATGCATCACAATACACCTCAAATCCCTCTGTGCCCTCTGGAAGTGTGAGAATTGGCGCTGAGGTCAATGAGTCTTTTAGTTTCTGGAAGGATACTTCGCACTCGCTTGTCCATACAAACGGTGCATCTTTCTTCATTAATGACGTCATGGGCTTAGCGACTTTTGAGAAGTCCTTTACAAATCTCCGGTAATAACCGGCTAAACCAAGAAAGCTCCGGATGTCGGTAACAGTCTTAGGTCTAGGCCATGATCGCACTGCTTCGATTTTGGATGGATCTACTGAAATGCCCGCGCTCGAGATGACATGACCGAGGAATGATACCTGATCTAGCCAAAACTCGCATTTGGAGAACTTCGCATACAGCTGGTTCTCGCAGTGTCTCAAGTACTCTTCTCAAGTGGTTTTCATGCTCTTCTACTGACTTCGAATATACAAGGATGTCGTCGATGAATACTACTACTGAAGTGTCCAGCTGATCACTGAATAACCGATTCATTAGGTCCATGAATTTGGCTGGTGCGTTAGATAAACCGAATGGCATCACCGTGAATTCGTAGTGGCCATATCTTGTTCGGAATGCTATTTTCTCGATATCTTGCTCTTTGATAGCAATTTGGTGGTATCCGGATCGGAGATCAATCTTAGAAAAGACCGAAGCTCCCTTCAACTGATCGAACAGGTCGTCGATGCGTGGTAATGGATATTTGTTCTTCACAGTGACCGCATTCAATTCGCGGTAGTCGATGCAGAGGCGGAGACTACCGTCCTTCTTCTTCACGAAGAGGACCGGTGCTCCCCAGGGTGATACGCTCGGGCGTATAAACCCTTTGTCGAGTAGATCACGTAGTTGCTCTTTCAATTCCGTCATTTCTGCTGGTGCCATACGGTATGGTGCCCTAGCAATGGGACCAGTACCCGGTACAAGGTCGATTTCGAACTCTACTGCTCTCTGAGGTGGCATACCAGGCAGCTCTTTCGAGAATACATCAGGAAATTCTGAGACTACTGCTACATCATCACTGAACTCTGGATCTCTCTCCAGGTCTTGCACGTGACATAAATACACTTCATGTCCTTTTCTGAGCTCCCGATACATTGCCATAGCGGAGATGACTGTAGTTGAAGGCTCTCTCGGTCTCTGGCGGTATGATACAGTGACCCCAGATGGACTCTTGAGCAGCAAGCGATGCTCGGCGCATAGGATTCTCCCCTTGTGCCGCTCCAACCAGTTCATTCCAATTATCAAGTCGAATCCCAATCCATTGAATTCGATGAAGGAAATGGGAAACGCTTCACCTTTGATTTGAATTGTGGCGGTGTGGTAATACTTAGTACACTTTACCCGCTCCTTCGACGGGAGAGTAACCAAGAAATTTGGTAGCTCATCTGCGTCTAGCCCCAACCTTGTAGCGAATGATGGCGATACAAAGGTGTGAGAGGCGCCGGAGTCGAATAATACTGAGGCTTCGATGCCGTTTACTGGGAATGTTCCCGTTAGAATGGTGCCGCTCTTGCCGGCTTGTTCTTCGGTGAGGATACTCAGGTTACCTTCGGTACCGAGTCCACAACCTATTGATTCATGAGATTATAAGTAAAGATGGTGGAACGCAAGTGGAATTTAATAACCAACACTGCTTCTATTGAATAACCAACCATCATACATACTGTGTCTCTAATACACGTTACTACTGGATTACATGCTACTACAAGATTAATACTTTCTAAAGGTGAGGTTCAGGCGTCCTGGTTTCATGTGTGTGGCATTGATTATTGCCGGTGGTGCCGTATTCAACTTGATCTTCTGGATCCCGTGATACAGCAACCTTGATTTTCCACCCATGATTAGAACATCTCCTGATCTCAATACTAATTTCTCTGCGAGGTCCACACGCTTCTGCTCGCTATACAAAAATACGGCGTCGTCACCAATGGACCAAGACACTACGGGCACTCCTAGTTCAAGAGATTCCGCTGTCTCATCCTTATCTTGGTGCAAGCCAAGTCGTCCTTCTTTCTCATAGAAGTTGACGATACATAGATCTGCTTCAAGTGCAGGGATTGGTTCATCTTCACATTGTTGTGCAATTTCTACAGCTTGTGTGACAAGCATTTGGAATTCAGGGGGTATTGCTGGAGGTGTGGCTCCGTCTCCTGCTCGCGTCGTCTGGTATGCCTTGGTATAAGGATTCCAATCCTTTCCCAAGCACATCATTTTCAGCTTCATTGTAGCTCCACCGGGGAATTCGGGTGTATAAAATCCTCCTGGACCCATTCCTAACTCGTTGCATCGTCGGATGATTGAGACTTGTGCTTCAGGTGTCAGGTATCCTTTTAATAAAATCATACCTGGGCGGATGACCTGACACTGATTGTTGTCAAAGTGGTGAGTGGCGGCGTCGGTCTCTTCATGAGGCGAGTTCGAAGGTATTGGGTAACAGATAAGGAATTTCCCTAAGGTGGTAAATTACATCTAGTGTGAGTTCTAGGCTTACTAATTCATTTCATGCTCTATACATACTTCCATGTTACTTACTCATACTCAACTTCATACTTCAAGTACTTACGCATTCATGCTCCCATTCATACAATTACTTTAATACTTAGTCATGCTCTTCAAGGATTAAAGGTTACGGTGGTTACCTGGGCCGGACTTAGTCCCGGTCCCGTCACGGTCAATGATGTGCAAGGCCGGCTGCCTCTGTGGTGCGCCCTTCTGCGGACCTCGGGATCCCTGTCCCTGTGAGGCATGCTGGGCATGAGCATCGCCAGATGCAACCTCCTTGCCTTCACGCTGCTTGTAGCCCTGGTAGTTGCCCTTGGGCTTGGAGTTTTCTGGGCATGCATTAGCACGGTGCCCCGGCTTCTGGCAAGTGTAGCAGCGGATCTCCCTTCCTTGGCAATCTGTGTCGGGATGATCCTTGTTGCAGTTTCGGCATATGTAGCTGCGGCCATCAGATTGGTTCTTGCCTTGGCCGAATCCAGAACCTATAGCTTCCAAGTTAGCAAGGTTCGGTATACTTACAATACTCCATATACATACAAATTCACAAGTGTACTAATTCGGTTTCGGGTTCTTACCCCTGTAAGGCTGAGACCTCAGTGGCTTCGCTGCCACTGGTGCGGTGTAGGCAATCTGTAGCGGTTCAGCTGCCTTGCCCTTCTCAGTATGGGCACCGCCGTCTCCGAAAGTGTTCTTCTGATGGGAATGCTTCCCCTTCCTCTTCTTCCAAGGTTTGGATTGGTTTTGGTCGTCGGAGGTGTTACCCTTGCCGCTCACCTTGCGCTTCAGCGCTTGCTCCTCATCTCTCAGCTGGCAGGTGATCTCAACTCGAGATGCAGCGTGGTAACACTCCTGAATTACTTAGGCATTAGGTTACACTTACATACGGGAATACTAATTCACATTACTCATGGCTTTTAAGGGTTCAACGATGTTTACCTGAAGGGAGGTAAACCGTGTGAAGCCCATGCCATACCGGAGTCGATGGCTCAATCTGCCGTAGAAGCAGTCGACCAAGACTTGGCCGGTATACCCAAGGTCGGGTAGAAGTCTGAGAAGAGAGGTGAAGGTGCGGTAATATTCATCAACCGTCATCTTCTCGGTCATTTTTAGGGCATCGAGCTCAAGCCGTTTCTTGGTCTTGACATGCTCGAGATAGAACTTAGATCGGAGGAGAGAGGTGTATGCTTCCCATCCGAATGCGGGATCAGCTATGTGCTCGGCCTTAATGAGCTTCCACCAGTCCATAGCCGCGTCCTTGAGGTAGTACACAGCTATCCTCACTCGAACTCTAGCGGGAGTCTCAAGTGTCTCGAAGGCCGTCTCCATCTCAGAGAGATAAGCCTCGAGCTTGGCGGGGTCGCTCTCGCCTCTAAAGCATGGAGGTCGAAGGTCGGCGACGGCCTTTACCCAATTCGTTTCTCGGGGTTGAGGCGGGTCGGGCTGCTGTTGTTGCTGCTGCTGGTTTTGCTGTGTTTGTTGTACAGCAGTGATTACATCCGGTAGCATCTGTGCTACCGTGGCGGCGACGATTTCAGCTATCGTCTGCGCGCTTGGTCCGTCATTAGTCCCTCCTCTGGGACGACCTGGACCTCGTCCTGACATCTGAACAAGTGTAGATGACATTAGATGTTGTGCTACTATGACCTCATGGTCTTCATTCAAACAATGGTATCGTCTTTGCAGACGTCAAGGGTATCCGTTGTTAACAACGGCAGTTCCTAGTTAGGTTTCTAAGTATCCATCTTAGGACGGTTGAAATCCTAACTCGGTAATCACTACACTTAGGATTCTAATCATCAGAGCGAGACTTCACTCTGATACCACTTTTTGTAACACCCCAACCGCTAATCATTCCATTATCCTCTAATCATTCCCATACTTACCTTACAAGCAGCGGAATACTTACTTACTCCCGGCGGGTGATACAACGCCGTTAACCCTCCAAGGTTAACAAGGCTACTACTACTTACCATTTCGGTCTGATGATTAGAATAAACCAAATACATACTACTTACCTTACAATACCAAATACTTTCTTACAATTGATTACCGAGTATACCGAATATACGAATTACATTCCAAGGCTACTTCCCAAAAATGAAGAGTTTGTACATCCTCTCCTTACTATCCAATTAAGTATTCATCATCCAAAAAGGTGTACCACATGGTACACCGGCTACACAAAAAGGCCTTAGCCGTGTACAACTCGGTACACCATCCCAATCCTACTAACTACCAAAAAGAATTACATCCTGTCAATACTCTACCGTCACGCCTCGCGGGTACCTGTAGAATAAAAACATTCCCCCGAGGGGGTCAGCTTACGCTGAATATGATAACCGCATACCCCGCGTACTAGCGAGGGTACGCCAACTATTTGGTCGAGTACATGCGGTTCGTTTCATTCATACATACATACATACATGCTTTATACAATACAATTCAATACATTCCATACACAAGGCATACATACATACAATACATGCAAGGAAGACAATTCAGGTCAACCATTCATACTTACCCATACTCACCGCATTACGGAGATACAATTCTCCAATACATACAAAGGTCTTGTTAGCCTCATTACACACCCGGGTTAATCGGGTGTTCAATACACTTTTACTCCGGGTCAATGACTTACAATAGTCAAGACCAATACACATACAATACTTACTTCTTACATATTTTACTTCCCGTTAAGTCGGTATGACCTCCGGGCAGGGATTACTACATCCCACCACCGGGCTTTAGGGTGGCCCACTAATCCAGGATGCTACCCATTCAAGGGAATTGGTCCAAGGAAAAGATTATAGCCAGGATTCGGATCCAACCTCTTGTGTTTCCTTATCCTCACGCGTGGCCGAAACTATATCGGACTTCTACTCATTCCATTTTACTCATTACTCAAGTTAGGAGTTAGCATGTTAGGAATTAGTAGAAGTCAGTACTTCATTTCCATACATACATACAATACACAAGTACACAATACTTACACATACTTCTCATTTCCATTCATTCATTTCATGAATTATACAAACTAATTGTTCAAGAAGATACAACAAGAACAAAATAGTTCAAACACAGTTAAGTGCAATATAAGTCCGATTCGTGCATTTATCTTGTTGGTGATCACATAAGCACACAAATCGGGGTAACCAAGTTAGGATACAGAGCATGAAGAAATCATACCGTTCACCGTCGTATACGTACTACCGGGTCCGTTGGAGATCAACTATTTGATTCCTATACATACATGAAGTAGTATGATCAATGACCTATTATTGATCTAACTTACTCCTTCATTGTTACTTTCAATGTATACTTACTACTTTATTACTTTCTTACTTGGTTATAAAACCATTCTTTTCTTTACTACTTCTTAAATTTGTTGCCTTACTCATTTACTTACTATCTTACCATTACTACTTCATTCATGGTGTACTACCACATATATATGCATATATTTGTATAGGCATATATATATATATATATATATATATAGGCATATATATATATATATATATATATATATGATAACATAATCATATAATAAAACATTTTTTTTGTTTGACTCGACCGAACTTGCAAGTCCGGTCGCAAGTTCGGTCCAAGTCAGTAGGCTACATCATGTGAAAATTCCAGGGCCGACCGACCTTGCAAGTCCGGTCCCAAGGTCGGTCCATTCCAGTAAGTTTCGTATGTGAAAATTTTAGCCCGACCAACCTTGCAAGTCCGGTCGCAAGGTCGGTCCATTCCAGTAGCTTTCATTACGGGAATTTTTCTGGCCGACCGAACTTGCAAGTCCGGTCGCAAGTTCGGTCCATTCCAGAAGGTTTCTGACGGGAGAATTTTCTGGTCCAACCGAACTTGCAAGTCCGGTCGCAAGGTCGGTCGATTCCAGAAGGTTTCCCGTCTTTGTAAATCTGGGCTCGACCGACCTTGCAAGTTCGGTCCTAAGGTCGGTCCGGCCCAGTACTTCAGTTATAAAATCTGTTTTTGGGTATTTTCTTTACCCATTGTATCCCCAATCTTTACCAATATTTCCCTACATGTTTACCACTCATTTAGATGTTCTAAATCACCTTAATTCATCCACCAAACTTGCTACTCAATTCCTACACAACTTACACTAATCTTCATCATCTCAATTCAACACTTACATTATTTTTCTTCACACTAATGCTACAGATTTTGGTTTTCCACATTATGCTACAGATTTTTACCTTAACTCTTATACTCCAATACTCCCTCAACTAATGTCACTCTTGGCATCTTAAGTACACTAGTTCACATCCTAACTCCATCCCACTTACAAACTCATTTTCAAATCTGTTTCAAACTACAAAACCACTCATTTTAAACTCTCCAAAATCTGTTCCGAATGTACCTAAGTCCTCAAATTCCTAGATAGAATTTGACATTGTCTCCCCTATATTTTTAACATTCTCCACACATTATTTCAGCTCACATATTCATATTCTCACAACCTGTTTACACAACACTTCTTATACACATTCCAACACTACTACCACAACATAAATTCCTGCACACATACACATACTACCCATGGTTTTCCCCAAGCTTTTAAACATCTTTAAAAGGCTTCAAAACTGTTACATTCTCTTCTCCAATACATTATTACATTACTACTACTCATACTACATACATTCCTCATTGTTAGATACTTAAAATCTATTACAATGCAATACACAACTAACCCAAGGTAAGAGCATTACCTTGACTTGCTAGTTTTCTCTTTCTTTCCTTTCCTTCTCTTCTTTTCCTCTTCCCTTCTTCTTGTTTTCGGTTTTTATTCAAGGAATGGGCAATGCTACAGCAACCCATACCAATACACACAAACACTTAGCAAGCATTTTATACTAACCCTAGAATTTAGGTGTTTTAGGGTTTAGACAAGAGTATTACCTTCCAATGGATGAATGGAGTTCTTGACTAGCAAGAGAACAAGATTTCTAGCCCAACAAGAGAGCCAAAATCGGCTGGAACAAAGAGGGCCAAGAGTTCAAAAACTGAAAATCCTTATAATGCTAATGAGAGCTAGAAATGATGGATTCTCGAAATTCTTTTTACCTCAAAGCAACAAGGAGGTGAAGGTGCTTCTAATGGTGGCCTCAAATCTTCAAATGGAGAATACCCATAAAAACGAAAATGGAGTTTTTGGATTTTTGAAAGGAGAAAGGTGTTCTCCTTTGTAAGGGGATTACAATGGTATACTTTTTGTTGAGTTTGGAGAAGATTTGAGTGTTCAAAGAGAGGAGAGAAGGTGAGAGCTATAGGGGACTCACAAAATCACCATTTGCAAGCTTGAGGAAGAAGAAGAGAAAAAGAGAGAGAGGGCTACGTGAGAGAGAGCAAAAGGAGTGTCAAATTTGCTTTTCTTTACTTATTTCTTTTGTCCTCTAGTGAATTAGGAACAATAAAGAGAGGGGGAGGGGCTAATAAAATCGGCCCACACACACCCATCCTACAGATTTTTTCACTTTTATTTACAAAAGTGGACACACTAAGTTTCTTTATTTGCATTCTCACCCCACAACTTCCCGGTTGTTACAGTTCTTACTATCCGGTACCCGTTTTCCGGAATTTTCTTGTTTAATTAATTTTATTGGTTCTAAAGCTTCACTAATATTTATTAGTGACTATTTAATTGACCAAAATTGTTACGAGTCTATTTGACCCGCTTAAAGTCACGTTTTCTCGGTTTCCTCAAAAAACGCGCTTTAAGGTTCGTTTATGCTTTTAACCCATTTTAAAGGTCCGTTTTCTTCGGGATTTGTTCCCTCATATTTATTTAAGTGTAATTAAGCTTTTAAAAATATAATTAGCCTAATTAATCACTGTTTTTAATTACGGGGTATTTCAGATTGTCACTTCGTTCGTGAGAAAATCCAACAAGGGCTTGTTGAAGTCGTCTTTACACCTAATTCTATGCAGCTTGCAGACATGATGACGAAGGCTTTACTGGGCACTCGCTAATGTGCACAGCTGCCTCTAATGGGCATGGGACATACCGATCTTCCAAGCCTAAGAGATCATGATCACGTTAGGCTTGCGGGGGGGTGTTGGAATATGCCACACAATTATATTTCTGTCCTTGAGAGCAGTCCGGTTCTGGACATGATTGCTGAGCTCGCCCAGACGCACAAATCTTGTGAAGCAGAGGCTTCACGTCCTTCTCAAGCATTCGCAGCCGGACAGGTCTTCTCTTCGTCTGGAAGGAACGATCGTGGTTGTAGTTTTGTTTCATCCAACGGTAGAGCTAGATAACAGAGTACTCACGAGCGTTCGGATCCGGACACAATTAAGTTCGCCCGGACGCATGTTAGCAAAATATTTCTTTTACCTTTCCACCACGCTGCACTATGTATGCATGATTAATATTGTAAAAGCTGTATCGTCTGTTCTTTGAACAGAGAAGAACAAAAAACACAAGCTTTCCTTTAAACTAATCTGTTTACAATCAAATTTACTATCATAAATTCTATTAATTGTGACCTTGGCTTTAGTCACGGGTAACAAATAAACTCCCACTTACTAGAATAAGGTAAACACTTAGGGCGCTCGAAATGGACAAATCAACTAATTAGATAAATAAAATAGCTTAAAAATAGTGACACTTTTGTAATATAAACAATATTCAAACAAATAAGGTAATAAATCACAAACACTAGAATCAAATGAACCTACACTTAAAAGATCTCATAACCCATACAATTACAATGCCTAGGGATAACAATTAGTGATAATACATTCGATTCATCAGATCCATATAGATGTGTGAAAACTGGGTGATGTGTGAATAAAGTGGTGGGTCGGGTTGAGTGATGTGTGATTACTTTTCCATCCATCAGCCGTCTCGTCATCCATTTATTACCAAATTTGCACTTGTTTATATTTTAGAACCTAAAATTGTTACAAAGTTACAACTACTCAAACCAACGAAAACTTAAATGAGGTATACTTAGTCTTCAAAATGACTAAAATTAACAATTTAATTCCAAATGTATTTAATTAATTATAAGATAGAACTTAATGATGGATGTGAATGATGCAAACATAATAGAGAAATTGAAAAAATATTTAATTGATGATGGGTCAATTATCAAACAATCTGATTAACATATATTTTTCTCTCAAGAAAATGATTAAAAAGAAAATATACAATATATGTTAATAATCGAACAAACAAAAATTTCTTAAAGATTCCCCTAAAAAAGAATTCCAGTTAGATCCACGTAGACATGTTATAATTTGATCCGAACCCGAAACCTGATAAAAACTCATAAGTGTTTAAACCCGAAACCTGATTCACCCAAGTTTGTAGTTATCCCAAACCCAAATGATCTGAAATACTAGTGATCCAAAAATGACCCGAACCCAAATCACCCAAAATAACAATGAATCAAAGCAGCTCTCATCCCAAACTGTCTTGAAGTTGAATAAACAAAATAACGATGAACGAAAACTTGATTTAATATGATTAAAACAAATAAAAATCAAAATGGCCATTGTGTTTATTACTAGAACCTAAGAACTATTTGATCTTGTCGATGTTATATATATATGAAACTAATTTTTTATATGTAAGTAAAGACAATCAATGATCAATCAACAAAATAATTTTATATTGATCCACAAAAATTATATGTTGATACAATCTAGTAAATATTTAATTAATTATTTTATTTTAGATTATTAATTATTACTCACAATAATTGAAACCCGGTTTCACCTGTAAGTATTATATCCCAAACCTGATTTTAAGCGAAATGAATAGTCCGGACGTAAAACAATTCAAAATTATTTGGGAAGTCACATAAAATGTCACTATATTTGTGGTGAATTTATGAAATACCACTAACAATGATAAAGTTATAAAATGTCACTAAAGTTATTCCTTATATCACAAAATGCCACTTTAGTAGTTGAGCAACAGGAAAAAGACAAATACCCTTGTTAGTTAAAAGACTAGTTTGGAAGTTCAGAAACTAAAGAATTCAAAATATTATAAAATATAAATTATTATAACAACATTTTAAAACAAAATATAAAAATTAAGAAGAATATCATAAAATATTGATCTTTATTAATAGATCATTTAAATAAATTTAATAAAAGTTTATTATGACTCATGAAATAGAATATATATATTTTAAAGACATAATAGCATTTAAACAATTTTTTTGAAGAAATTATTAAAATTGGTAAAGAAATAGATAAAAAACTTAAAAAAGCTGTTATAAAAACATATTCAAAAGTTTTGGAAAGTTTTCAAGGTAAATTGGGTGATTTTTGTTTCTTCTCTACTTTCTCCGACTCTTTATCCTTCTACATCACTTAAAATTAATAAATTGGATAAATTTCATGAATCAGCAAAAATGGTGGTGGCATTTTTCATTAACAAGCTAATGTTTACATTTTTTACTAGTTGCTATATAATATGTTAAAATATAATATAAGTAAAAACTACGATTCATTTGTTAATTTAGTACCCCATTAGTTCAAATTATTAGTCACTTTAGGGTTCAAAATGTGTTTAAATTATAAGTGTTATATGTATCTCTCTTAGTACTTTTATCCTTTGTATTTTTAAAATTATTATGGTCATATCACTTTATAATTTTTATCTTACCAATAAAATATTCTTAGTTTTTATTCTTTTAATATAAAAAGTATGAGTACACTAGTATTTTTAAACTTTTTATTAAAAAGTATGGAAATGTCTAAAATAACTTATAATTTGAATAAGAGGGAGTAGCTTTTAGTGTACAATATGGATAAAGAAAGTATAAAATCACAATATTTAAACTTGAAAACTTTTCAGCAATTTTGATTTTCTTTTATATCAGTTTTTTCTATTTTTTTTTACCAATTTTAGTATTTTTTTAAAATAATTTCACATTGTGTATCTAATTTATGTCTTTTAAAAACTATATTATATTATATGGTACTTAATAATTTTAAATACTTTAAATATTTTCATAATTTTTTGGCAATTGTATATTTATTGATAATTTGTTTTTATTTTTTTTCATAATCATCTATAGTTTATAATATACTAGTTTTTTTATATTTTTAGAGGGTCAATAGCACAGTCGTGTTTTCACTTCGCACGGTCGGAAAATGACCATTTTGCCCCTACTTTAATAATTTTTAAAAATTATTATATTTACCCACAATTTGTGACATATTACAAGGTGACCCCAAATTTCATTATTTAGAGGAAGTGAATACGATATGAAATCATATTCAAATTCAGAAATCCTAAAGTTAGAGAGATAAAGTTAGAGAGATAAGAGAGGAAATGGTTTCTTTCAGAAGTTTGAAGAAAAAACTCTTCGGTAAGAAGAGTAAAAAAGATGGAGGAAATGTCGAAGATGGTGTCCTGGAAATGCATGACGATTATGCAGATGAGGTTAACAGCGAGGAGTACTCACGAGGGGCCCATTTTGAGGTACTTTATGTTTTTATTTTAGCAATTTATGTACAAACGTAGCTAGAATTTATACAAAAATGAATGAGAAAAGCAAAAAACGGGTTTCAAAGTAGCAAACGACGTCGGGCTCCGGAGTACACTGGGCGCAGGCACGCCCCCCTCCTTAATGGCGCCAGCGCCGCCCCCGTTCTATGCGCGCCCGCGCAGCCCCCTTGTAAAGCGCGCCCGCGTGCGGCCGGTTCTGCGGGCGCCGACGCCGGCCTCTTTCTGTCGGTGCCTACGCTGGTGCCCGTTTATTCAAATCGATGTATCTTCTTCGTTATTGCTCTGTTTTTACGCAGTTGCGTTTGTCTTTTCGTGTACTTTGCGATGATATACTTTAGTGATTATTTGCATGCCTTATGTGTGACTTACTCTAAAGTATATAGTATTAGGGTTTACGAGTAGTACTTCGTGATGAACGACATTTTTCTGCTTAGGGTGAGAACGATGCTGAATTCGAGGACGTGAAGGTAGACACAGGTCATGTGTTTAGTACTAGCATAATATTTGCCGAGAAAGAGGAGGCGGTTAGTCATGCGCTTCGCATCGGCCAGAATAATAATATTTATCTAATCAGACAGACTAAGAGAGACGACAGTGAATTAGTACTAACGTGTGAGAGGTACGGCAAGCATAAGCCACGGGTTAGCACAGAAAAATCGTCATCATCTAGTCAAAGGCTGCGGCGTGGCACAAAGAAATGAAACTGCCCATTCCGTCTAAGCATCAGGGGTGAGGAACGTACGGGTTGGCCTATCCTGGTGATGGTCCCGATGCACAACCACGAGTTAGCTAGTAACCCGCAATCTCACTTTGTCCAACCTCGCTTTAGTGTCGATGAAAGAGCGAGCATGAAAAGTTTATAGAGGAGTGGTGTTACGCCTAGGCAGATGTGGGCCCATCTGCATGACAAGAACCTCAGAAGTACCGCAGACAAGACATCAATTCATAACCTAGTTGCAAAATTCAGAAGAGAGGATCGTGGCGGACGTACAGATGTAGCGTCCTTCATGCACTCGCTAGATGAACGTAATTACAGTTGGTGGTCCGAGAAAGATGCAAGTAAGTGTTTACACATTTGTTTAGTGTCGGTTTATTTGGATGTTTATCACTTTAAATGTTTGTTCTTATTAAATGACCATTTGTAGGGAATGTATCTAGGCCTGGTCTGGTCTTGTTTGCGCACCCTTTTTTGCTGACGCTCGCTAAGATGTTTCCTTATGTAGTGCTCATTGATAGCACTTACAAGACGAACATGTATAATATGCCTCTAGTGGAGTTCATCAGAGTGACATCGTGCGGCAAGAACTTCTGTATAGCACTCTGTTTTGCAGTCAGAGAGGACGAGTATGCATACACATGGACGCTTAATCAGATGATGAAAGTGTTGACCTATCCTCCATATGTGTTTGTCACAGACAATAAGAAGGCGCTGGTGAAAGCCCTTTCAGTGGTATATCCTTCTGTACCACATCTTCTATGCCGATGGCATATATGCGGGAATGTGGCTGCCAAAGCGATAATGGGTGTGGACGCTAGTAGAGCCGAAGTAATAGTGTATCGGTGGAAGCGAATAGTTTACACCTCCACTATCACGGAGTATGATGAACAGAGCGAACAATTGTTATACTCTTACGGTGCCAACAATCCTTTCATTGTGTACTTGAATACGACATGGCTTAGTCAACGTGAGAAATTTTGTGAGGTATGGGTTAAGAGATTCATTCATTTCGCCAACACATCTACCAACAGGTTAGATTAACTTCAATTGTCAACATGTTATGTCATTTGTATTGGTAGGTTTCTCATTTTTTTGTAACTAATGGCCTTTTAATGTATAAGGTGGAGAGCGCTCACTCAACTCTAAAGTGTTGGCTTCATACATCCACTCGATCTCTAGACACATGCTTCAACATCATACATAGATTCATCGAAGGGCAACAGTTTCACATTAAACAAGACTTCGAGTTTTCCATTGATAGAAGGGTTTTGGAACACCAGCAAGTCCCATTTTTGTTTCTGGTCAATCAAGTGAGCCTCAAATGCATGGAAATACTCCAGAAGGAGTTGAGAAACGGTCATTGTGATATTGATCACACAAAGTCGTACGAAGATGTTTGTGTGTTTACTTCAACAATGGGATTACCATGCGTGTTTCGTATGTATCAGTACATTCAAGCCAGTTTGAATATACCAGTTGAAGAAGTGCAGATCTTTTGGCGGACACTCAGATATGACCAACAGCAAGAGTTTGAAGCACAACGCCAAACATGTGATGAGTCGTACACCACAAAGTTACAACTCTCATGTGTAAGTCTGTGGTATGAGGATCTGTCTAAGAGGTTTGATCCTACGATAATTGAACAAGCGTTCAACTCGTGGAAGCCATTATGGGAGCCCCCGGGTGATCACACTGGTTTATAGCCCCCAGAGGTGAAGGTGTCTAAGGGTAGGCCCACTACAAAAAAAAAGAAGAGGCCAAACACTCGGGACAAGTCCGAGCACGAGCATTTAGGTCTTGGAAACCGTTGTTCACCCCTATGATGTTCGTAGTCTCAGCGACACTCTACAGCACCCGAAAGTCAAGGTGATCGTGGGCCGACAATGGAACACAGTCAATCACAGCGATGGTCATCTGGGTGAATGAGTCAAACTGGAGAAAGCCCGACGATGCAAGACAATCCATCGCAACAACATTCACCACTACCGACATACTGGAGCCCCTGGAACTCCTCTCCGTATTGGACTGACTTCGATGCAATATTACTTGATTATATTACAGGTTATAGGGAGATAGTGGGCGATGGAAACTGTGGTTTTCGAGCTATTTCCGATTTTGTGTACAATGATGAAAACCAATGGAAAGCGGTTAGACGTGCATGCCTTGATGACCTGGAGAGTATAAAAGATTGGTGATTGGAGCAATGTGAACGAGAGTGGTACGAAAGATAGTACCCACGACTGAATTGGTTTGCAGAATCATTTGCACCAACGCGACATTGGATTGAAATTCTCGATCTTGGTATTATCTTGTCGACTGTTTACAACATTGTGCTTATAAGTTTTGCAACAGGTATGTGAAACGAAGTATCCATTCTTGTTCAATTCAACCCTTCACACTATCCTATGCTACCTGGTTATGATCACAAGTACAACGAGAGAGAGAGAGAGAGAGCTTAAGTCCGATTGCTAAATGCAGCGTGTCTTATTTCGTGGGGGTACTCCCCTATTTATAGTGTTTTTACATCTGATCCCAGGCTGCCAACCTGTCTTTTTACATACATAAATACAGTTTACCCTTATCTACCGGTTTTAAGATGGTTGGACGTTCCTACCCTTTTGTTGCGGCCTTGTCCGGTCACAGGTGACCGGCCGCATTATACTCTACCTAGCCTGGTTCGTCCAGTCATAGGGGACTGGACAAACGGTTGCTTTACACCTATTTTAGCTCTATTTCTGACCGGCAAGAGTCTTTTTAGGCTGGTACCATTTCTTCCCTTCTCATCAGTCCCACAAGTTCTATCTTTTTGAATTTTTGATGAAGAAAGTAGAACTTCTTGTGCCTTTGTTTGTAGAAAAATTTTGCGGTTGCGGTCACTCGCGTCCCTGCTTGCTTTTTCCTTTGCCTTTCCTATCTCTTCTCAGTCCCACAAGTTCTTTTTCTTCAAGTTGAAGAGAAAGGACTTTAACGGCCCGTGCGGAACTCGTGGCTCGTGTCTGGCCCGTACCATTCTTTCGAACCTTCTCGCCTGTTTTCGATGTGGAATACGCAGGGTTCTCCTTTTCGGCTATTGTCAGAGTTGCTTTTTAGGAAGCGTGTAGCCTCCCCTTGTTTCTGCAAAAAGCAGTTTTTTGTTTGTACACATATATATTTTATTTAATTTTTGAGAGGGAATAACCTTTCCTTTAAAGTCCGAACTTTTGGGTTTCTTTCTCTTTCCTCCTCCGCCCTTACGCTCTTGCTGCCTTCTCTTTCATCTTCCTGCTCTGTGCCCTCTGTTCTTGCCGTTGTCGCTACCGCTAAACTTTTGAACTTCTTGCGATGTCTTCTTCCGCTGCAAAGAAGAGTAAGGCCGCCGCGAGCTTTTCGCCGGCCGTCGAAGTGATCCAAGGTACCCATTCTTCTAGCGGCTTTCGGCCTACTTACCTTCAGTCTTTGAAACCTTTCTTGGCTGGTCAGGAGCCTTCTCCTTCTTCTCTGGACTTTTCCTCGCTTTCTCACTGTCTTAGAAACGTCAAAGTCCCACCAGGCACTCAAATTTACCTTCCATCTTCTAACTCCCACCCCTATGACGATTTCGGTCTCGGGTATGTGGTCTACGCCTACTTCTTTTCCCGTGGCTTGACCGTTCCCCCACATCCTTTTGTTCTGGGGTTTCTGCTTCGTCGTTGCTGTTCGCTTGCTCATCTACACCCAAAGGCCGTTTCATATCTCCACGCTTTCGTCGTTCTTTGCGAAGAAAACAAAATTCGACCAGAGGCCACCGAATTTGCCCAATTCTTCATAGTTAGGGTTGATCCTGATAGCCTAACTATTATAGCGAAGGTCGGATTCTCACTTTTTGACTACAAGAAGGTGCATGGGTGGAATTCGCGGTGGTTCGTCATTGTTCCCCCGTCCGGCCGATATCTGGGCGTTCCATACCGCCCTGAGGTTATAAAAGGTCAGCTTGGCTGTCCCTCTACTCTTCCGGCCGAATTGCCCATTTCAAAGGTTTTGAAGGTGCAGAGCCGGCAACCATTGACGGTTGAAGGATTTTTCACCAAAGCACGTTTAACTGCGCTAAAAACCTACTACAGTAAGTGTTAGTAACAAAATATTTTCATTTTCTCCTTTGCTTTTCTTACTGTTTTTGTGCGTTGTGAGCAGATTTCTTCCGCAAGGGGGACAAAATTAGTCCCTTCAACAGCTGAAATTTTGTAAACTTTACGAGCGGAGACGAGAGGGTTGATTACTACGCCTCAATAGATGCGGTCGTTGGTGCGGCTGAGCAGCTTTTAAGAGACACATCCTCCTCCAAAAAACGTTCCAAACAAGCGGAAGTTGTCGAGGCCAGAAAACAGAAGAAGAAAAAGAGTGCCGAGTCCCTTGACCGAGTGAACGCCAGATTGTCAGGTAATTGGCACGTGAGTCTAGAGTCTGGGCGCCGTGTCTTTCTTCCTTTCACCCCGGTTCAGGTTTGGACCTTAGTTCTCATCTAGAGCAGGAGTCCGGTCACCCGACCCCAATTTGTGAACTGTTTCCTGACCTGTCGGGCTACTTTTCCTCAGATCCTGCTCAGAACATCGCTTTAGAGGATGCGGGCCTTCGCACTATTCTCCGGCTAAGCCAGGTTTTAATCAACAGATGCCTCTATCAATTTCCTTGCCTTTCTTTCTTTTTTTGAATAATACCTCCCTGTACCAGGCTCTGTAGATGCCCCAATTGATATTCCTGATACTGAAGCCATGTCTAGCTTTTCTCCTATTGCTGTCTCAGTCCCTGCTTCCTGCGTACAGAAAGTTCAAAAGAAAACTTTGTCAATGACAAAGGTTCCTTTGCCGGAGACGTTAGGGGAGCAGACTTCTGGGGACCTCGGGTCCTCATTTGACATTGTTGGAGCTAAGGAAGTGGTGCGGCAGAGGGTGATGGAATACCGGCAAGTACCAGAGAATCCTGAACTCCGTAGCAAACAACGGGAAGATATCACTGCTTCTCCCCCTTCGCCTCCTCCACCCGCTCAAGAATCATTTACCGGTCCTTCTCAGAAGGAAGGATGGTTTTACCATCGCGGCCAACCTTTGCCCTTGATCTCCTGTGACTCTGTAAAATATTCTGCTGCCTGGAAGGAAGCCATAAGGAGATCCGGTCATCCGGATGGGATATTTGCTCCTCCGACCATTACTACTGCAATCAAGGAGAAGTTGCGAATAGGAGATGGGGGAGCAGATGCCATCATGCGGCATTCTCTTCCGATTAACGAAGTGTTTGACTTCATGTGGCAAGGCATCTTTCGGGTTGATACACTTCTCCTGATTTTGATAATTTTTACCTACAATCTTTATCTTTACTCTTTTATAGAGAAAATACTAACCTTTGGTGAATTGTTTTGTCGTCGCTGTGTTCCCCTTTTTTAGGTGATGTCTATGGCTCAAAGTGCTGAGGTGCATACGGGCAACCTTTAGTCCCAGCTTTGTTATGAAGAGAGTTGTGCTAACAATGCCCAAGAGGAGCTGAGGCAAACCCGTTCCACCCATGACGCCTATATTGACCATGTTCAGTATGAGATTGACCTCAAAGTGAAGGAAAAGACTGAGGCGCTGAACAAGGAACTGCGGCTGTCTTGACAAGAATGCATTCGTCAACGTGATGAGTATGAACTGCAACTGAAGAGTCTACGAGAGGAAATTTTTTCTCTCAAGAGCCAGAATCTCCAGGCTGATGCTGCTTTGAAAGAGGTACGAAATCGACTTGCTACTGAAAAAGATGAGCGGGCACGGGCTTTCTCTGACTTAGAAGTTTTGCTAAAGCAGGTGCAGGCGGCCCATCAGAAAGAGGTAACTTCCCTTCTCACTGATAAGACTTTCCTTTTCAACGAGAGGAATGCCTTTAAGAAGGAGGCCGAGACGCTCGAGCTAGAGAAGCAGGCCCTTTCTCGTGAGAACAAGGCCCTAGTAGAGGACAAAGGAAAGCTCATTCAAAAGCTTAACTGCTTATCAGAAGAGAAGGCGGCAGTGGAAGAGCAGACGAGAGCTTCGTTTGAACAAGAGAGGCGGTCTTTACTTCAAGATTGCTCCACACTAAAAGAGAAGAAGAAGGCTCTTGCTGAAGAAAAAACTGCCTTGGCTAACGAAAAGGCCGGGTTAGAGGAGAAGATTAAAAGTTTGGAGAGTGCTATGTCTCGCCTTCAAATTGAGAACACCGAGTTGTCAAATAATAAGGGTAAGCCTTTGGATTTGAGTTTTTGTTATTTTCTTCTCCCGTCTTTATTTCTTACTTGTCTGGACTTCCGGCCAGGTCTGAGCTCCGACAATCTTTTGAAGCATATCCGGAAATTAAGCGACCGAGTGAATAGTGTTAACGAGGAGCTTTCTTTAGCCAACACTCGCCGCGACCAGTATCGTGCCCAAGTCTTGACTCTCGAGACCCAAGTGGCTAAGCTCACATCACTCTCGCAACAAACCCAAGAAGAGCTACAAAAGCAAAGCACTATTAATGCTCACCTGAAGGAATCTTTCACCTCCCAATGCCGCAGAATATCTAATATCTGCCGCCAGACTATCTTAGAGTTCTTCTTGGAGAAAGGGGAGGTTCTGGACGGCGATCTGTATAATGGTTTAGAGTTCAATGTCATTGCTCAGAGGTCCAATTTTTTTGAAGAACTCAAGAGATTTGGTCGTCTCCTAGGTGAGACCTGCTTCGGTCCTGGTCAATCGTCCTTTCTTCCGGGTGGAAGTGATGTCCAGCCATCTGTTGGGGGAATGCAGCATGCTACAGGGAGATCAAAATCCATAGAGAGTGTTGCTAATAGTGCTGAAAAGTTAGCTATCGAAAAATAGAATGTTTGTGCTAATTTTTTTTGACTTGGGCATGTATTTTAGTGAACCCCAAACTTTGTAATGACTGCACTTTTGTAAATGAATTTACCCTATTTGGAAGAATTTAAGCTTATCCACTTATTTCCTTTATTGATCCTTTGCCAGAGCGACCGGTCTTTTATTGTGCCTTTTGTTTTTATTTTCCCCTTCATTTATGTTGATATCCTGTTTTTTCTGAATGGTACCTTTGGGTGCCACGTTTTGTTATGTTGCCTTAGTTAGTTTTGTTAGTCGGATGTTATCCATAAGGTATGAGAGCCTATAGCTTGCTGATCGAACTTTGTTTTCAAGGCATTAAAACCTGCGGCTCATTAGCCGGATCTTACTTTCAAAGCATGGTGGCCTGCGGCGCGTTGGCCGGACCTTATTTTCAAGGTATGATAGCCTGCGGCTCATTGGCCGGGTCTTACTTTCAAGGCATAATAGCCTGCGGCACGCTGGCCGGTTCTTACTTTTCAAGGCATGATATCCTGCGGCGCATTGGTCGGATCTTATTTTCAAGGCATGATAGCCTGCGGCTCGTTGGTCGGGTCTTACTTTCAAGGCATAATAGCCTGCGGCACACTGGCCGGTTCTTACTTTTCAAGGCATGATAGCCTGCGGCACGTTGGCCGGATCTTATTTTCAAGGCATGATAGCCTGCGGCACGCTGGCCGGTTCTTACTTTTCAAGGCATGATAGCCTGCGGCGCGTTGGCCAGATCTTATTTTCAAGACATGATAGCCTGCGGCTCGTTGGCCGGGTCTTACTTTCAAGGCATAATAGCCTGTGGCACGCTGGCCGGTTCTTACTTTTCAAGGCATGATAGCCTGCGGCGCGTTGGCCGAATCTTTTTTTCAAGGCATGATAGCCTGCGGCTCGTTGGCCGGGTCTTACTTTCAAGGCATAATAGTCTGCGGCACGCTGGCCGGTTCTTACTTTTCAAGGCATGATAGCCTGCGGCGCGTTGGCCGGATCTTATTTTCAAGGCATGATAGCCTGCGGCGCGTTGGCCGGATCTTACTTCTTTCGTTTTTTCCAAAAAATAATACCTCTTTATTGAAGAATTGTAGATTTTACGCATAGAATTTTTTCAAACATTCCCCATGCCAAGAATGTGGCAACTCGCATCCTTCACTATTTTTTAAACGGTGTGAAGCTCGTCCAGTTCTTTGATGTATGATGTATGGTCCTTCCCACTGGGGCTCTAGTTTCTTGGGTTGTTTGACTTCGCGTAGAACCATCTCCCCTGGGGCAAAACTTCGCTCGTTTATCCTTCGGTTGAAATATCGCTCCACTTTAGATTTATCTCTTGCCATTCTTACTTCAGCGGCCATTCTAGTTTCTTCGAGGAGATCCAGATGGTCCTGAATCCCTTGATCGTTGATTTTTTCATCATATGACTCCCACCGGATTGATGGCACCATAATTTCTGCTGGAATAACGGCTTCCAATCCATATGTTAGTCTGTAAGGCGTTTCTCCTGTTGGTCCTCTTTCTGTTGTCCTATACGACTAGAGGACTTGAGGCAGCAATTCTGCCCATTTTCCTTTTCTCTCATCGAGCTTTTTCTTTATTGCTTTAACTATCTGACCATTTACGTTTTCAACTTGCCCATTTGCCTGGGGGTGGGCCACCGATGCGAATCTTAAGTCAATTTTCCATTCTTCACAAAATGCTCGAAAGCTATCGCAATTGAATTGTGCTCCGTTATCTGTTAGTATTGCCTTTGGAATTCCAAATCTGCACACCACATATTTCCAAATGAACTCTTACGATTTTCTGGCTGTGATAGACACAGTGGGCATTGCCTCAACCCATTTTGTGAAATAGTCGATGGCGACATACATAAACCTGAACCTCCCAGGTGATGCTTCCGGGAATGGTCCCACAATATCTAATCCCCACATAGCAAAGGGAATCGGGCAGAGGATAGATTTCTGTTCCGTCGGAGGATTATGTATTCTGTTTCCGTGTTCTTGGCACTTGACACACTTTTGTATATATTCTTTGCAATGTTCCATCATTTTTGGCCAAAAGTACCCTAGCCTCAAGATTTTGTGTACCGTAGTTCTCTCTCCTTGATGGTTTCCACAGGGTCCATCATGTATTTCTTTCAAGAGTTCAGCCCCTTCGGCTATGGTAACACACTTCAGTGCTGGCCTTGCGAAGGATCGTTTATATAGCTGATCGTCTTCAATGAAAAAAGATGCGGCCCTTCTTTTTATTACTCTGGCCTCTTTTTCCTCTTCCGGCAGCTTTCCCTAGCGTATATACTCTATAATTGGAGTCATCCAAGATTCAGTTATTGCACTTGGTTCCACAGCAAACACTCGGGCTTCATCTATGCTTGATGCAGTTTTGACTTCTAGCCATATTTTATTGGGCACCCTTTCGGCCATGCTTGCCAGTTTCGCCAAGGCGTCTGCCTCAATATTCTCCTTCCAAGGAAGGTGCTTCAGTTCACACCTTAGGAAGTTTGCTTTTAGTTCTTGGACCTTGAGCAAATACCTCCAAAGTTTCTCTTCCTTGACCTCATAGATGTTGTCATTCTGTCTTGCTACCAACATAGAATCCGAGTATACTTCTAACTCTGCGAGAGGTAAAGATTTGTAAGTTTTATTTTCAACAAGATTTTATAGGAAGAAAAGAAAAAGAGAATATCTTCCTATGGGACCTGATGCCCCTAGGGCGGTAGCCACCTCCAAACCCTGAATAAGAGCTTCGTACTCGGCTTCGTTGTTGGTAACGTCAAAGTCTAGCCGTAAAGCATAGTTAAAACTTTGTCCATCAGGCACTTGTACCACTATTCCGGCTCCTGCTCCAGTTTACATCGGGCACCGTCAACAAAGATAATGTATGGATTTTAGGGCTGTCTTTCCTCCTTTGCAAAGCTTGTTTCCGTTATGAAATCCGCTAAAGCTTGGGCCTTTATCGCTGTCCTGGGTAAGAAGTGGATTTCATATTGCGTTAGCTCTACTGTCCAACTCACCATTCGGCCAGAAGCATTTGGGTTGTTCACTATTTGTTGGAACGGCCAATTGGTCCTAACGAAGATTCGATACGACTGGAAATAGGGCCGTAATTTTCTTGACGCCACCACCAAGGCGAACAAAATCTTTTCTTCTATGTTTGTATACCGCCCTTTCGTTGGGTTCAAAATTTTGCCGGTATAATAGACCAGTATTTCCCTTTTCTCCTCCATGGCTAAGACAGCCGCAACCGCCCAATCCGTTGCTAACAGGTAAAGGTAGAGATCTTGGCCAGGGGCAGGCACACCTAGCTTAGGCAGATCTCGGAGCTTCTCCTTGATCTTTTCAAATGCGTCCACACATTCTGGCCCCCACTGAAATTTGCTATTTTTCCTTAGGATGTTGAAGAATAGGATTGATTTCTCTTGTAGCTTGGAGCAAAACCTACTTAAGGCCGTGAGCCTCCCATTTAGTGCTTGAACTTCCTTGATATTCTTAGGTGGGGAGAGGTTGAGGATCGCCTGACTTTTCTCTGGGTCAACCTCGATACTTCGCTGTCCGACAATGAAGCCAAGAAACCTTCCTTTAGTTACACCAAATACACATTTCTCCGGATTCAGCTTGATTTGATATTTATCCAGAGTGTTAAATGTTTCTTCCAAATCTTTCATGTGTTTCTCTTTCGATGGGCTTTTTACGACTATGTCGTCAACATAAGCTTCTACATTCCGAGCAAGTTGTTGATTGAATACTTTATCAATCATTCGCTGAAAAGTAGCACCCTCATTTTTTAGGCCGAAAGGCATTACTTTATAGCAGAATGTTCCGGCTGAAGTGATAAAAGACATCTTCTCTTAATCTTCTTCATTCATTCTAATCTGATTATAACTAGAAAATGCATTTATTAAACTTAATACCGAACTCTGGGCAATTGAAATTATCAATCTGTCTATTGATGGCAGGGGATAAAAATCTTTAGGACATGCTTTATTTAAGTCTGTGAAATCCACGCACATCCTCCATTTTCCATTTGCTTTCTTTACCATGACAACATTAGCCAGCCACCGTGGGTAAGCGACTTCCCTGATGAATCCGGCCTTGAGGAGCTTTTGGACTTCGGCTCGAGCTACCAAATCCCTTTCCTGCCCTATTACTCTTTTCCTTTGTCTGATCGCCGGATTCTTTGGATCCACTCGGAGTTCATGCCGGATAACGCTTGGGTCTATCCCAGGCATTTCGTCTGTACTCCAAGCGAACGTCGTCCTTCTTTTTTCCAGGAACCTCATTAAGTGAGTCTGTTCTCCACTGTCAAATGCAATTCCTATTTTAAAAAACTTAGAAGGGTCAGTTTTTAGATATACCTCTCTCGGGGGGCTCTGAGTTGCTTGGTGCTCTTCTTTTCCTCGACTTGGTTCTGGAGGAAGCGGCAATTTCCCATTGAACTCCTTTTCTGATCCCACTATTTTGATTACCTCTTCATTGGGCAAACTATCCATTATATGGACCTCACATACCGAGCCATTTTCTGACTTCCTCTTATGGTGACCAATTTCCCGTTTTTGGTCAAGTACTTCAATTTTAAATGATGGGTACTACATATAGCTTTGAAGGCATTGATCCCCGGTCTTCCAAGGTACATGTTATATCCAGAGAGACTTGGTACAACGAAAGCCTTGAGTTTTTTTGTCCTTCTTTCATCTCCCTGACCCAAAGTTGTTGTAAAATCTATACTGCCGGAAGATGTGGTAGAAACTCCCCCCACAAATCCTCCTAAAACCGCTGAATATGGTTTGATCTGGTCTTCCGGCAAATCTAGCTTTTTAACTGCTTCTGCTGATATGACATTAGCTCCGGCTCCACTGTAAATCAGGATTCCTTCCATCATTCGATCATTTACTTGTGCACGAATGACAAGAGGGTCGTTGTGTGGGTATAGCACTCCATCTTCATCTTCATCGGAAAAGAAAATTGGGGGGAAGGCCTCTTTTTTAGCGACCTTTCTCTCTGGGAGTTCCTGATGCACTTCATGAATGTGCCTTTTTCTTTCATTAGGAGTTAGAGGTCCTACTTCCGAAAAAAGCCCTATGAGTTTTCTTAGAAAAAGTTTTGTTAGCCTCCCTTGGGAAAGGAATCTGTTGTATTCAAGAATATAGTGCGATATGAAAATACTACTTATCTTTTATTTCTTAATGCAATATTTGGTAAAGCTTACTCCTATACATCTTTGATTTTCAAAAGACGATCTATGATGAATTTTATTCCTAAGACGCTTGTTGCTGGAAAAGAAAGCCTTACTTCCCTTTTTTTTACAGACCTGTTATCATACCAACTGATTTGCTATGGTCGAGTTTGGGGTGGACCTCCTCTTCTTGTCGGCCTCGGGATGCATATTGATTGTTGTTTTGGGAAGAATTTTGATTGTCGTACTGCTTTTGCGGTCTGGCCTGCTGTTTTCCCTTCTTCTTATTTTCTTCAATGATTCGGAGTTCCTTAGCCAAAGTAGCACAGTTTACTGTTCGATGACTTTGATTTCCATGGTACTCACAAAATTCCACTGGGATTTCTCCTTGCGGCGGCTTCCTAGGATGGGGGAGATATCCTTCCCTTACTGCGGCCGCATATTTTCCCGGATCGATGTAGACAACGGGCCTCGTGTTTTGATGCTGCGATCCTTCAGAAGAGGATCCAGCCGTTGTCTTGTAATACGGTCGGTACCTCGACCCCCCTCCTGACAAACTTCCGGCGCCTCCATTCTGACCTCCCTTTTTCTCTGATGCGGCTGCTCCCTTAAAGCTGTATGCTAGCTCTTTGGCTTTATTTTCAGCTATCTCGGATTTCAAGTAGTCATGAATCATCTCGGCCAACTACCCATGGGTCTTGGGTGCCTTGGTCGCAATTTTTCCTGCGAGACGGGGCTGTGCCAGGCCATTGCCATAAGCTTTGATCAGAATTTTCTCATCAATGTCATCAATCTTTGCTACCTTTTTGTGAAAACGCTCACTGTATTCTTTCACAGTTTCCCCCTTCCGCTGCCTCAGATCCATTAATTCTATCGTCTCTTTCTTGACTTTCTTACTTGCAGCAAAATATTGCTGGAATTCCTTGGTTAGCTGCTTAAAACTGGTGATGGACTGCGGTGGTCTTGTCGAGATCCATCCCAATGCCCTTTTTGACAGCGTCCCTGGAAATAAATTGCAGAGAGCGAGAGAACTAATTCCCTGAGTGTTCATTGCGAACATAAACTTTTTGATATGTTGAGCGGGGTCCCCTGTTCCATCGCATTTCTCGACTGCCAGAGCAACAAAATGCGGCGAAAGCTTCGCTCTTCTTATCCTCTCCGAGAACGGATAAAGGCTCATGTCTATCTGATCATCTTCTTCCATCTCTTCCCTATAATGATCGTAGCATCCTTTCGGTCCTTGCTCTCTTCGCCATTACTTCCTTTCGAGTCTCTGCCCCTCAAGAGTTCTATAGCTTCAGTCATTTCTTCCCACTTTCTTTGGTACTCCTCATCTCTTTGCATCAATTCTTGCTGCAGAATCTCGTTCCCTTCTACGATCTTCTCATCAATAGATCTGACTAATCCTTTCAGCATATCTTCCAGATCCCTTTTAGAGATAGCTTCTGGCATCTCGGTACTCACTTCTTCTTCAACGCGGTTACTTTCCCCTGTGGTGCTTTTTGGCGTTTTCTTGGATCTTGGAGCCATTTCCGGTGCTTAAATCCTGCAAAAATACCATTAAGTATTTTAGATTTTTCCCTGTTGACATCAAAGAATTTTTCCCTGCTTCTACGTGGTTTCGTGGTTGCTACTAGTTGTTCGCTTCCCACAGACGGCGCCAAATGAAACGAAGTATCCATTCTTGTTCAATTCAACCCTTCACACTATCCTATGTTACCTGGTTATGATCGCAAGTACAACGAGGGAGAGAGAGAGAGAGCTTAAGTCCGATTGCTAAATGCAGCGTGTCTTATTTCGTGGGGGTACTCCCCTATTTATAGTGTTTTTACATCTAATCCCAGGCTGCCAGCCTGTCTTTTTACATACATAAATACAGTTTTACCCTTATCTATCGGTTTTAAGATGGTCGGATGTTCCTAGCCTTTTGTTGCGGCCTTGTCTGGTCACAGGCGATCGGCCGCATTATACTCTACCTAGCCTGGTTCGTCCGGTCATAGGTGACCGAAGAAACGGTTGCTTTACACCTATTTTAGCTCTATTTCTGTCCGGCAAGAGCCTTTTTGGGCTGGTACCATTTCTTTCCTTCTCAGTATGCGTAGTAAGGCAGGAGGCTTGGTCACACTACCGCTACGTGATGATCGGAGGTTGGGTCATCCAGAAGTAGAGGTCTATATTGCATGTGTCAGTGACAAATCTCATTTCATTAGAGTGCAAACAGTCGATGATTGTCCAGTCCCATGCATGAATCCTATGTGGCGACGGTGGCATGAACCCGCGGTTACACATTATCTGGATTTCGTACATACCGCACAACGAACACTGGTTTACATTGTTTCCCCCAGTTAGTGGACCAGGAACAATGGTTTTAGAAGATTAGATAAGTATTTGAATAGTTTAGTGTTTTATGTTGATAAACAGTTTCTTATCATACACAAATTATCAATCATTTCCACATATTTAACGTCTCTTTTCAGTTTGTTCCAAAGCTAGTGTGCTAATGCTTGCGTAGCTAAAGATCTATACAGATACTAGATGGGCTAATATAATGTTCTCTGAATAAAATCCATGATAGTTATAATATACTAAAGGGCTATCCTGTTGATGATGCAGTTACATATGGACGAACCGTTTGATTTCAAGTTGCAAGATGAATTTGCTCCGCCTAAACCGACTACAAATGTCTCTTTTTAGTTTTAAACATCAACGAATTTCCATCTTGACAATTATTGTCTATCATTTCCACCTATTTCACGCTAGTTGAATGTTCTCTAAAGATAAAACCAAGAGTATCATGATATACTAAAGGGCCATCCTGTTGACGATGCGGTTACATATGGACGAACCGTTTGATTTCGAGTTGGAAGATGATTTTGCTCCGCCTGAACCGACTACAAATGTCTCTTTTTAGTTTTAAACATCAACGAATTTCCATCTTGACAATTATTGTCTATCACTTCCACCGATTTCACGCTAGTTGAATGTTCTCTAAAGATAAACCCAAGAGTATCATGATATACTAAAGGGCTATACTGTTGACGATGCAGTTACATATGGATGAAACGTTTGATTTCGAGTTGGAAGATGATTTTGCTCCGCCTAAACAGACTACAAATGTCTCTTTTTAGTTTTAAACATCAATGAATTTCCATCTTGACAATTATTGACTATAAACATCTTTGAAACATATTTTCAGGACTTCAAAAGCAATTCTACTTCGGAGTTTCATTCTTTCACAACTGATGCTCGAAATGCATTCCACAATCCTCAAGCAGTTCATGTTCCACGCACGACTGTACAACTAAAGATATAATTTATTACTTCTTTTAATTCACAATGAGATGGGCTTGCAGTTGGAGATTCCTCAAAAATGAATTTTTTAAATGAACTATAAACATCTTTGAAACATATTTTCAGGACTTCAAAAGCGATTCTACTTTGGAGTTTCATTCTTTCACAACTAATGCTCGAAAGGCATTCCACAATCCTCAAACAGTTTATGTTCCACGCATGACAGTACAACTAAAGATATAATTTATTACTTCTTTTAATTCATAATGAGATGGGATTGCAGTTGGAGATTGCTCAAAAAATGAATTTTTTAAATGAACTATAAACATCTTTGAAACATATTTTCAGGACTTCAAAAGCGATTCTAAGTCGGAGTTTCATTCTTTTACAACTGATGCTCAAAATGCATTCCACAATCCTCAAACAGTTCATGTTCCACGCACGATAGTACAACTAAAGATATAATTTATTACTTCTTTTAATTCGCAATGTGATGGGCTTGCAGTTTGAGATTGCTTAAAAAATGAATTTTTTAAATGAACTATGAACATCTTTGAAACATATTTTCAGGACTTCAAAAGCGATTCTACTTCGGAGTTTCATTCTTTCACAACTGATGCTCAAAATGCATTCCACAATCCTCAAGCAGTTCATGTTCCACGCACGATAGTACAACTAAAGATATAATTTATGCATGTGTCATTCGTCATAATGTTACAACTTAGTCACCACACGCATTACTTAAAGTCGTAAAATAATTAAAAATTCTGTTTACATTCACCACCAGTATATGACATCCAAAAGTCGAACCATACTAATCAAGTCGGGGGATGTCATCTCCTCGTAATAGCCCTGTAGCGTGCAACGTATTCTCTGCGGTAAGCCTGAGCCTTGTCTTATATTATACCAGGGTCTTCAAAGTCTTAATCATCTTCATGCTTCACAAGAATCCTAACTCTTTATATTATTTCTCCAAGGTCTAAGTAGTGCTGCAACATCATGCGTACGTCTTCATCCGTTGGTATGTGGTCGATAAAGTCGTTGTATAGATCTTGGTCCATCCTAAGATAGACAATCGAATAGATGAACAACTGATGATTATCAAAATGTGATCTCACAATTTGATTTAATGATGATGTTAGATGGTTAACACTTGTTGGAGTTCCAATTTCTGTATCGATCACTGCCCATCCCGGACTACGTTCGAACCGTACCCCATATTCATTGAATGAAGTGTAATGGTTCACGTGAATTGCAAAGGGAATTGACATCCTAATGACATAAATAAGAATTAATTATTTAAAAACAAATAAACAAATATTAAACATACAATCACCACACGAGTTAAATCATTACTACAAAACGGTCAAACAAAAACATCAACTAAACAGTCTAAAAATATCCATACCCACCCCCACTATACCCACCCCATCGTACCTACCCCCCACCATACCCACCCCCACCATACTCACCACCCCCACCATACCCACCCCCCACCATACTCACCCCCACCATACTCACCCCCACTATACCCAGAACCACAATCTCCACGTCATCCCCTGCCATCGCCACGTCCTCCCCTCCCATCACCACATCCTCCCCTCCCATCACCAGGTCCTCCCATATCATCACCGAGCCCACCCTCATCCCCACGCCGACGCGCCTGCTCCATGTGCCTAAGGTGCATACCCTCCCCTCTAGGCCTAAGCCCTCTGGTGCGATGCCCCGCGAAGTACCACTCCATGCCAACACGAGGCTGGTTAGTTTTCCTATGACGTGTGGATGAATCAGGGGTGGTCGGGACATTAAGTCAGCAATACTCAAAGGCCATCTCCAGCCTATCAGTAATCTAGGGGGCGACGCCTGTAGGCCAGCTCGAATTGTTCTCCGGTGCAATGCTCATGATAATCGGAGCTTTCTCATCCCAATACTGCAGTAACGTATAAATTCACGTTACTATTTAAAAGTAATTAGAAACAACAACTAAATTTAACAAGACAAAGTATATACCTGGAGCTGATCCTCTCATCGTGTACTGGGGCCACCGTCCGCTCCTAGGGGACACACCTGAGGATGGGAACGACGCTGGAACCACCGGATGTAATTCTGGTCCATGGCCTATGGCATTTGTGCACACGTCAGAGGGAACCTCCACCTGGTGGGCCCCATCGTGTTGTTCCACACGAATGTCCCATAGTCGTACGCGGCAAGGTATGTCTTCCCGTGTCAGGGACGATAATGGGTGTCGGGTCTGATAGGCTGAGGAGGGATAGTCTGCATAAATCCAAACTGCTGTAGACACCACTCGAGCATATACAGCTCAGCAATATCCAAGAACTGCAAGGTGCCATAGTACCGGGAGCGCCCATGTGATACAATGGTACCATCAAACCCGAACGGTAGCCAATCAACCTATGTTTCATTTAATAAAAAACAATTAACAAGTTAAATGAGAAATAATGTTTGACGATATGACAAATGACAACTTTTTACTACTACAATTGCTAACCAACTTGTACCTCAGTGAAGGACATCGTGTCCAGCTGCCCCCTCACGAAGTGTAGCCTCTCGTCATCCGTTAAATTCTTCGTGTAACGATGCCACTTCGTCGCCGTTGGTGAGCACTCATCCTACCCAGAAAGTTTCTCCAGCCTGAACATGGGGAAGTACTCGTAGATCCAGCACTACGGTAATCATACAAAACCATTAGCCAAGATACTCAGACAATAAGTTTACAATACTGAAGTCGTGCGCTTGATATCAAGTTCTCACCTGAAACAATGTCAAACAACCAGCCAGCTGATGTGTATCCGCCCGGGAAGTGATGCCGAGCTGTCGGTAAAGGTATGCCAGTGTCCCAGCCCCCATGCATACATGTTGACCCTACTAGGGTCGCGGATGGGCCAGTAGGACGAGGGCAAAACACGATCCCCGCCCTTATCGATGATCAATGTGTGGGCCACCAAGTACCAGAGGTAGGCCAATCGTCTCCTGTAGGGGGTACTGTAAGGATCACCACAAGTGTCATGAAGAGCTCGGTAACATATCTGGCTCTTCTCAAGGAACATACACTCTATCAGCTCCTTCTTGTTCGCCGAGCCAAATAGCATTAGGAAGTGGGGGATAAGAGCGTGTAGTGGTGGGGCCGCATCATCTACCCGAGTGTCGGCCTCGTCGGGAATGTAGGAAATTGCCATGCTAGTGATGGGGATATCCAAGATGTGGTAGACATCGTGGGGAGTAATAGTCATCTCTCCGAATGGCATGTGAAAGGAGTTCGTGTCAGGCTGCCATCTCTCCACGAATGCTGAAAGGAGCGCGAGGTCAAAACAACCATGAGCTATGTCAGCAAGATGCCTGAGTCCGCTCGCTTCAACCGCCGCTCGAGACTCCTGGTGCATCAGTGTACTCGGAGTCCACACCTCCAAATACTTCGTCTTAGCCTTGAAGCTAAGACATTCCTTCTCCTGTTGAATATTTAAAATTGATTTTACACTATATTAACCATTTCCAAAACAATCTAAAATTTTATGAAATCTATTACCAGACGGGAAACATACCACTCTTCGCCACACGTCAAGTGGGACGTGGCCACCGAAGCTCGGGATCAAACTCGTATCGTAGGGGCCGCCGTGCACAGGAGTCGGCCCTAGCAACCTAACATCAGCAGCCGGCATCTGCGCCACCTCCTCTGTCGGACCATGTAGTGAGGACCTGCGACGAGGGCGCACACATGTACCCTCATACTCAGTACCCGGCTCATCTGCGTCCTCCTCGTCATTGTCAGGGTGGCCATGACGTGCGTCTCGTGTCCCGCTCTATAGAGGAGTAGGCCAAGCAGGATTATCAGACCGAATGACCAATGTCCCATCGCCGACCAACGAGTCGACATCCACCATCTGTTGCTGCTCCAACTCCTTCTCCTCCTCCGCCTCCTCCAGCTCAATCTCAGCCTACAACCTCTCCTCTCGCGCTCGAAGAAGGTCAACCTCCCTACGCTTCCTGGCCGAAGCATGCGCGTACTGTGTACGCCTCCTCTCTGCAGCAGCAAGGTCAGGACCACTCATACGGGGCTGTGATGAACTCTCGCCTAGCTCAGAAATGCTCTTACCCTTACCCCGACCAAACATACCCGCCAAAAACTTGCCCTTTCCTTCCATCTACTATTTACTGTAAAATTTAGTCATACTATGTTTACAGTTAGTCGAGATCGGTCGAGGTTAGTCAATACCGGTCATACATGAATTTCTATAGTTCACTATCAATAACAAATTCATAAAGATCCACGAACTGATTAAAACACGCATAATATATGTATAGAATGACTAAAACGACCAATTATATCACAAAACAGCAAAAAACGAGCCCCGCCGCTCCTCGACAGCCGCGCCCGCGCGCCCCGCCTTGCCCCGGCGCTCGCGCGCGTCATTTCTTCCCCGCGCCAGCGCGCACTCAGTCATCCCGGCGCCCGTGCGTGCCCTTGTCTACCAGCGCCGGCGCGCGCCCCTATCTCCCCTGTTCCTGAGTCCGTCTTCTTTTTTTTGCTAAATTTGCTACTTTTACTGCTACATTATGATTTAAAACTGTAAATTATGACAGAAAAGAACCTGGTTTTGCAGATCAAAATAGCAGAAATGAAGACTCGTGCACCGGCTTTCCACCCGCTCCCGCTCCCGCTCCGATTACCGATTCTAGAGAGAAGTCAGAGAGAATTATAAGAGATAGAGAGTTTGAGATTTTGAAATGTAATGGAGAGATAGTAGAGGGTAAAAGTGTATATATAGAAGGTTTCGAGGGTTAGAGCAAAATCATAAAGTTTTTTCAAATTCTGACCGTGTGAAGTGAAAACACGACTGAACATACAAATTCAGTAATTTTAATACCTAGTTTTTCTATTGATCAAATCGATTACGAGTGGTTTGGAGGATTCCAAATGAAACTTGTTGCTCTCCTATTCTATCCTCCATCAACTCGAGTACCCAGTGGTGCGGAATATTTGTTTTCCACGCGCAGACCAAGGAGAGTGCGGTGCGGTGACGATTAAAGACTTATGGGTCGAAGTGAAGAAGAATTCAATGGTCAAAGGAGAAGAAATACCAAGATTATCCCTAGGTGAGGAAGTAAGTGAGAATGAGTTGTTTCGGTGTTTGTAGTTTGACTTGACTTACCTCTCTGTGCTTCCCTTTTTTCTGCCTTCCTATTGGGTTCGTTTTGGTGGGGGCAAGAGAGAGAAAAAGACAGAAAGGACGGCGATTACGACGACGACGGAGGTAGAGACTAGAGAGGGGTTTCTCCGAGTCTTCAGCTATCTATACAGTACTGAGTTGAGTTGAGGAGAGCTTGGGGTTTGATTTGGCTCTCCGTATTTTACTCTTTGTTAGCATTTCCCAGCCAACTTTGTTGCCTTCTGCACAAGAATCTAAATCGTTATTCGTTCTCTATTAGTCCCGTTATCAATCACCAACATCTTCCTGCTTCAAATTTTGGCATTAGTGCTCGAAAACAGGGAGACCTGTTGAGTGAACCTGTTTGCGTTGTTCTCATAGATCCGAGGGCTTCTTAGCTTTCACTTACGACTTGCACTTTCTTCTTCTTAAGTAAGTTGTTGAGCTAGTTTATTTGTCTCTCATTATTTTTCCTCTCTCATTATTTGCCTTGGCCGGCTTTCTTTATTTAGTGTCTTGATAAATTTTAAATTTTCATTTACTGTTTCCGGTAACGAGTATTACAATTCGTCCGATTGGTCACATAGTACGCTAATGGTATTTGAGGTGGTTTATTGTAATTTTTCCGTCAGGACTGTTATTCATTTGTTTTTTTCTTGCTCGGATTTACTGTAATATCAAACGCTGAAGCTCTTGTTCTTGTACCCTCTCTTTTTCAAGACAAAAGGATGGAATGCCGTTCATTTCCATTGATGAATTAAGCTTTTCTTTCATTATCTTTCTAAGTCGCCTGTTAGTTGAATAATTTCGCTCCTGAAGTTTGCGTCTGATTGTTGATCTATATATATCTACTTCAGGGGCTGCAGGTGGTGGTGATCACGCGGGAATACTAACCTTCTTTCCTCGTGTATTTGTGGAGTAGTGAAATATTTGCGTCCGAGAGTTGGTATAGCTGTTTCCGAACCCAGCCTGGGCATATCAGCTTGGGCGTTCTAAAAGCATTTTTCTGAGGAAAATCCTTCAGAGAAATTGGATGGGCAGTAAATTCTAATTCTTTCTCCGTTAATAAAATGGGAGGGATTTGCTCAAGGAGGGCTACTGTTGAGAATGCTTCTACTTTAAACTATCCACATATCAATGGTAGCAATGATTATCAGTCTGGCTTTAGCATGGAGGGCAGTGCATTGCCTGCCAAGTCGGGTAGCAGTTCGACACCCACTGGGTTGGAGAAACACTCTGGAGAACCATTTTCTTTTCCACAGATTTATAATTCTGAGTCATATCATGCAAATCCAGATGCATATGTGATGAACTTAGCAGATGATGGGATTCCAAGTTTTTCTAGGGATTTATCTCACAATTCCAGATCAACAAAGTCTAAGCAAGCTGCTGTAGCAAAGGTTAGAAACACTTTGCTGGCATGTGAAATTCTTATCTCAATACTTCCGAACTCAAGCTATGCCAGAATTGTCAATATGGAAAGTGGAGCCTAGTTATTGAATGAACATTATGATATTGGGTCCCCTTCATGTTGCATATCCATTCTACCAAGGCCTGGGACCCTTCTCATGTTTGCCTTTTCTGGGCTTTGAAGTCGCTAACATGATTGTTCTGGATCAATGCTTCTTATTTTTCTGATTCCCATAATATCAAATGTAAATAAATGGAGTAAATATCATGCATGCTGTAATCTGGGTGCTAGTCTTTTTTGTTTCTTTTCTTTTCAATATACCATCTATATATCATTTTCCATATGAAAATATCGCCTCTTCTTTGTTGACTCTTGCCTTCTGAAGGTTTTCTTAGCGCATCTAAGGTAGATTTTACTTTTTAATTGACTCTAAGCTGTTTTACCTCTAGAGCCAGAGTTCTGGCGCTATGCTGATTCTAAGAACTGCTATTGCCTTATTTCATTTGGAAATATGGAAGCATGTTTGCAGCAGTAACTTCATAACTTGTGGTTTTCCTATCTTGTCCAACTGTCAACTCCGTAGAAATCTCAGCTGCAATCTTAGCTTACTGCTTGGAATTATGCGGCCTACTTTGAATTTTCCTCATTTTGATTAATATTTTTAAAACAGATGGAAATATTGTTCTTATAATCCTTTTTGTGAAAGTATCCTTCTATGATTTATACTATGATTTGACTTTGTTGCTTTTATATACTTGTCCTTGTTTTATGGATGAATCATTATGCAAAGATTACTAATCTGATATTCTGCTACTCTCTTTGTTTGGTAAATGTGAATGACTGAGAATAGCAAGTCTCTGAGGTGAGTTCCCTCTTGGGCAAAGCTGGTAATGCCGGTTTTGGAAAGGCAGTGGAAGTTCTGGACACACTTGGAAGTAGCATGACAAGTTTGAACTTCAGTGGCGGATTTGGTTCTAACTTGACGACTAAGGGAAACAAAATAGCTATATTGGCTTTTGAAGTCGCTAATACAATTGTCAAGGGTGCAAATCTAATGCATTCTCTTTCAAAGGATAATATCAAGCATCTAAAGGAGACTGTCCTTAGCTCAGAAGGTGTGAAAAATTTGATATCAAAAGATTCTGACGAGCTATTGAAAATAGCTGCTTTGGATAAGAGGTATGTATTTGCTAGAAAATTGTTTGAGGTTTGTGTATAATTAAATTGTGTTGCATTTTGGATCGCAATGGATTCTAAGCTCTAACTTTGGGTTGTTAATAATTTACCAGGGAAGAACTGAAGGTGTTTTCCGCGGAGGTAGTACGTTTTGGAAATCGGTGTAAAGATCAATGGCACCATTTGGATCGTAATTTTGAGAAGTAATGTTGATTTCCAAATAATTTTGTCTTTTGTGTTTGCATGACATCATACAAGATTCCATATGATTGATGAATCTTATGTCTCTTAACCTTTTGGGCCAATCTTGAATTTTTAGGTTGGCTTCGGAGCTTCAGCCTCAAAAGCAATTAAAAGATGAGGTTGGGACAGTAATGCAGCAGTTGATGACATTGGTGCAGTATACAGCTGTAAGTATGAGTCTCTTTAAATTTCCTTGTTTGTGGCTTGCCGATTCATATTCGAACTGCTGGTCATTGAGATGAATGCTCTACGTCTTTTGGGTGTTTTGAAGTGTTGTTACATTAAATATTCATTTGATTGGATAGTTTCTGATGCATAAAACTACTTGAGTTTGCTTGGACCTTATCTGATAAGCATTGGTGTTAGATGGTCGATAGTTACTCTCAGCGTCTTGAGAGCCTTTTCATGTACCATATCCCTTTCTTTTGTTTGAGTTGGGATGTGATGGTCAAAACTTGGCCACACCTCAGTTGGCAGCATACAATCTCTTTAGCCTAGATATGTCAAAATTTCATCTGAACTCAAAACCTGCCCGTGTGACCTGAACTTGAAACCTAATCGAAACCCATATTTTTTAAAATATATGAAACCTAAAACCCAATTAACCTAACTCGAAATTAACTCGAACCCGGATGACCCGAAATACTAGTGACCCGAAACTAACATGGACTTGAATGACCCGGAATAATAGTAACTTAAAACTGTCCCCACCCGAATAACATGAAATAATAGTGTCCTAAAACTGTCATGAATCCGAGCGACCCAAAATAGCAAAAACCAAACAACTTGATTTAACCTGATTAAACTCGAGTGAGAATCAGATGGATAATGTATTGACCTTTTTTTTATAACCTAGATGTTTTATTTACTAGGACCAAAGAGCTATTTGTTCTTGTCGACGCTCTTTTTTTATTTTTTAAAAAAGAAACTCTTTTTAATATGTAAGTAACCAAACAATAAAATCATTTAATAATTGATCAATAGAAAGTATATTCAGATAGAAACTAGTAGATATTTATATAAGAAAATATTAATTATGACCTGAAATACCTGAAACCCGAATCTACCTGAAACTGTGACAACCGAAACCTGATTTTACCTGAACTTGAATGACCCGACCTGTAACATGTAAATTTGATTGACTTGAATTGAACCGGTCTTGACCTGAACATATATGACCCAAAACCCCAACTGATAACTCGTATGATATGTTTACTTTAGCCATACCATCAGTTGTTGGAAAAAACTCACACTTAATCCCAAAGAGTTACCTCCCTTGTCAGATTAGTTATGTGCATTGCGCATCATATGTGATGCCTTTGGCCTGTGTATCTATGTTATTTTCATGCTTCTGGTAGGACGTTGAGTGCACTTTGCAGCTTGCAATTTGAAGAACAAAAGAATAAGTATATAATGAACATCATAAACCCAATTAAAGTTGTTAATTCCTATTCTATTATACCAAACAGTCTATAGATTGAGCGTCCTGGCAGTTAATTTCTAGGAGCAGCCACTTGCCGTGTAGGCAAGCATTGACAGCTCATCATAGTGTGTATTATATGAGGTGTCAAGTAAGAAAGAAAAGAGATAAATAAAAATTCAAACAACTATATGTTGCAAATTAGAAGTACAAAAAGTAAAAAAAATTTGCATCATTGTTCATCAAAATTCATGCTCTTCAAAATAAGATTAATCATGGATATGTTTCGGCAAATTTAGAACTTTATATTAGTTACATGTATCTGAATGTATCAATGACATATCTGATTAATCATATGGTAATTAAAATGCTCCTTACAACAATAATAATACACCATAAAATAATATTAAATTTCCATCAGTTTTCAAAATATTCATATGTCAGGACAAATGATTTGCCACGTCATATTAAAAAACTCTATAAAATTGAGTAATACACTGTAACATAATGATAGCGATTTCACTAAAAATCAAAACATTTTGTCTCACGGGTTGATGCCATATATACTCCCCCCGTGCAGAAGTATAGGTTGTCTTAGCATTCAAATAATGTTCTCAAATATAAGTCGTTTTAGTTTTGTGGCATACTATTTTCCATATTCAACCCTAGTATTTAATGTAAAAGTAACTATTGTTCAAATAGAAAAATAAAAAGTAAGGGTACATGCATCATTTGTTTACTTTTTTTAATAAGTGTGCAAATTTTTAAAACGGCTTACATTTTTGAGCGAATGGAGTATACTTTAGTGTACTTTCTAGGAGGTGCACGGTTAAACACCTTTTATATGTTTCAGACTCTTTCATTTGACTGTTTACACAGTATGGATGTGATCGATTTTGTTCCTTTTCATTTTGTTATCCGTAACATCTTTGCTCTGCAGGAGTTGTATCACGAATTGCATGCACTGGACAGATTTGAGCAAGATTATAAGCGAAAACTTCAAGAGGAGGAGAACCCTAGCATGACTCAACGAGGTATCTGTTCATTAATGTTTGGCTATGCCCTTCCAGGTGCTTCTTGGCTCTCTCACTGATGTCAGATGCTTATGATAATTATTTCTCTTTGTATTACTTTGGTAGGTGAAAGCCTTGCAATCTTACGGACGGAGTTGAAGAGTCAAAGAAAGCATGTAAAAAGTTTGAAGAAGAAATCACTTTGGTCCAGGATTTTAGAAGAGGTAACAACACACTATATGCGTAAGTAGTTCTGATGTGGTGAACTGGCTCTTGAGAAGTAGATCCCCTATAAGTTTGTCGGCATCCACTTAAGCTCCTTTCGGGGGCTAGCTATTTTCTATGTTTTTATTGGGATCTGTTTGCTGAGAGTATTTTCAGGATGTAGCTCTTTTCTCCTTCTTCTTTCTCATTACAAGTTTCTTGCTTGTCTAGGTGATGGAGAAGCTTGTAGACATTGTGCATTTTCTCCATCTGGAAATTTATGAAGCTTTCGGTAGTGCTGGTATGCATGCATTCAGACAATTGTGTACTCTGATTACTGAGCTGTGTTATAATACTAATAAAGCATGACTTGCTTCTTTGTTTTCTGCTGCCTGAACAGATGATAGTAAGCCAGCAAAGACATCATCAAACAACCCGATAAAACTGGGATCTGCTGGCCTTGCTCTGCATTATGCCAATATTATAACCCAAATAGATACTCTTGTAAGTCTTTGCTTCGCTGCTTCGCAGAATATTTGTTTTGTGACTGCTGTTCGATGATCATGCCAAATTTGGTCTAATGAAGCGACCTGTACAAGCAGGTATCGCGTTCAAGTTCTGTTCCTCCAAACACAAGGGATGCTTTGTATCATGGTTTGCCACCCAACATTAAATCAGCTTTGAGATTCAAGCTACAGTCATTTGAGCTGAAGGAAGAGGTGCAAAATCTCTGTTCAAGTAGTACTTTACAAAGTTGACTTTGGGGAAAATTACTAATGCATGTTTAATTCTAGAACGGTTTCTATAAATTCTTGTATCCTCAACCGTGAACTATCCCTTGTGTCTGATGGAAACTATACATGCAGCTCTCCATCCCACAAATCAAAGCAGAGATGGAGAAAACTCTGCAATGGCTTGTTCCGATTGCTGCAAATACGACCAAGTAAGATTCCTGTTTTCTTTCTGCTTCAAAAGATAAGAAATTCAATCTGTCGGTGTTTTGTTTTTGGAGTATTGAATAAACCTTAAGTTGATAGGCAAGGGGAAGATTTTATTACGAGAAACATTCTCTGTGAGTCATTATTAACATGCTATAGTTATGGTCGTACCTTCTTGAGTTTTGTATTTTTTCCCATTGGAGTAATACATGTTTGGTTTGGCTGCCATTTCAGAGCTCATCATGGGTTTGGCTGGGTTGGTGAATGGGCAAATACAGGGTATGTCTATATACAAAACCTAGCCTTTCATCATTTTATCTTTTCAACTTGATACCGGCACTTTAAATCTCGTCTCGGGAATACATAACTTATCTAAATTTTCAGATCCGACATGATCCGAGCTGCTCCTGGTCAGACCAGCCTTCTCAGGATTGAAACACTTCACCACGCGGAAAAGGAGAAAACAGAGTCGTACATCCTAGACCTAGTGGTTTGGCTCAATCACTTGATCAGCCAATCACGAGCTGCTTCAGGTGGAGGAGGGATTCGGTCCCCTGTGAAATCCCCAATCCGCTCTCCCAATCAAAAGTCAATCAATCTCTCCCCTAACAGAACGTCAAGCTGTCCATCTCCAACTCTGACAATGGAAGACCAACAAATGCTCAAGGATGTTACAAAGAGAAAACTAACACCAGGGATAAGCAAGAGCCAGGAGTTTGATACTGTGAAGACAAGGCTAAGCAAACACCACAGGTTAAGCAAAAGTAGCAGTCACTCGCCAACAAGAGAATACAAGAGGGAGGTATATTCCTCTAGAAGACCTTCCTCTGTTCCAGTGATCAATTTTGATATCGATCGGATCAAAGCCTTGGATGTCATTGACCGAGTGGACACCCTTCGGAGCTGCTGATCAGAGTATATATATGTGGAGCACAACATTATGCATATAGTTCGAAAGGTGGGACATGATCACACCCTGCCTTGTTTATAAATGCATTATACTTGGCAGAAATGGCAAGCTTCAATCTTCCATCCTGTATGATAGTGGCAATGGATTTAGCTCTTATAAAAGCTAGGACGTGTTCATAGGTGCCGGAGAGACATAATGCTGGGAACCATGTCCGGGTAATTTGTTGTGAGCAAGGAAGGTGAAGGATGGTGCGCGATAGTTTATTTTGGGTGGTGATTTAGATCGGAAGCGTAGTTATGGGTTTTGAAATGTAGTTTGACAGTGTCAAGAAAATCTTAGAAGAAACCGTCGTTTGTGTATATATAATTTTTCTTCATAATCTGAAAATTGTTGTTCCAAGTTTTTCTGTTTGTAACATTATTGTATGTTTACTCCTAATAGTACTTATAAAATCAGGTCATAGCTGAAGTTATGTGGCATAGGCAAGACCTGTAAGTCGTACGAAAGTAGGGAAAAGAGATTAAAACTCTTTTGAGATTTTGAAAAGAAAAGTCTTCCACGTGTTGGGGGCGCTTCTATTTATTGAAATTGGTTGGGGGACTGAACTCGAACTCTTCACTGGAAAAAATTTGGTGAAGGTTCTTTTCTCTGTTTGCGTTATTGGGTTTTATTTTTGGTAGTAGTGGTAATGAGTTTGGTGGGTGAGTGGTGCACTTTTCATTAACTCTGAACTTTCCATCTTACATATTACAAGTTTTCGCAGCTAACATATGGCTTGGCTTGGGAAGTGGCCTGCAGAATGGGTGGAAGAAGCAAGGTGTAGGAAAGTGACTTGTGTTGTCCAACTTCTGTTTTTTTTCGCCTGCAGGGATCGTCTTTAGTTTGTTGCTTAGTGGAAGTTGCGGGGGAAACAGTAGAACTACTGTAGCCACCCATTTGAGATCTGCCTCTGAACTAGTGGTGAACAAGGCTGGATTTGGTAATACAGTTTTCGTTTTTGTTGTAAAAGTTCGCTTTTAGACTTCGTTTTGGAATGAACTACTAATACTTTTGGGGTAGCTTTACAGTTTGTTGTTACAAGTGTTTGCTTCTAAAGAACAAAAGTCAAACTTATAAGTCTATATTAATAATCTGCAGTATCCTCAACTATCATGATTACACTCAAATCTTTTCGACAACTAATTGATAAGTGCATAATCGAGTCATATCTCATTTCGTTTAATTTTGAATGGTACTATTGCCTTGGATACGCAGTAATGCTTTTGCTTCCCGTTAAGCTGGTAGTTGTTAATAATGATGCATCATTTGCCTTCTCTCTGATGGCTTCAGTTAAGTTAGTTTTAGCACACCGTTGATTAATTACTTTCGAGCCTACTATGATCACAAGTGCAAAGTCCATGTTTGGTGACAGATTTGATGATGGACAACAACTTTGAAAGGATTCGGTTTGTTATGACCCATTTGTATATTATGATTCAAACTCCATATATATTGAAGGGGTTGCAGCTTTTTTGTTTAAGCCAATAAGACATTCGGGTGAGACAAGTGGAGTGGTGTGTGTGTGGGGGGGGGGGGGGGGGGGGGGGGGGGGGGGGGGGGGGGGGGGGGGGGGGGGGGGGGGGGGGGGGGGGGGGGGGTGTGATAAAAACGTTGTTCTTTTACATATAAAATTTTCCAGATCCAAAGCACTTAATGAGTAGAGAAAAATAGAAAACAAATATTTAAACTGATCAAGAAATAAATAAAGTTTATATTGTCCAATGATAAAAACAACTCATGCATAAAAATTGTGTTAAATAAGTTAGATGATTTTGTAGAAGCCATCCATGAATGCGATTCAAAAGTTGTTAAAAAAAAACTCATTTGATCGGTTGTACATTAAAAATGAGCATTAAAACATTAGATATCCGTTTAAAAGTTAGAATAAGTTACCCTTGAGGTTTTGAGATAATATGGGTAACTACTTTGTGTTTATCATAATCTTGAGGTTACAGTATTTCTAACTACGAGCCTCCGAACTATAACTCCGTTAATAAATCGTTAATCCCTTGATGACTTATCAATTGATTCACTAAATAACGCTAGACTGGACAAAAAATATTGTTTAATCAACATTGTCTAAGTCTTTCCCATTCCATTGCTATTTTCCTAAAAACGTCAACCCTAACCCAGGAATGGTCTACACATTTTTAGCAGAATGTTTTCTGCCACGCATCGCTTAAGGATGAATTTGTTCTTGGTTGTAGACCATTCTTGGGTTAAGGTTGACGCTTTTATAAAAATACCGGTGGGATGAGAGAGACTTGGACGATACTGATTAAGTAGTGTTTTTTGTCCAATTTTCATCATTTAGTGAATAAGTTGACAGATTAGTAAGAGTTAATGATTTATTAATGAAGTTATAGTTTGGGGCTTGTAGTTAAAGATACTGTAACCTCAAAATACTTACCAATAGTTATGATAAACATAAAATGATTAACGGTATTATCCCAAAACCTCCTTGAGGTTCCTATAATAATTACTATAAAAATTACTATCCCATGATCCTCTAACTTGTTGAGTCTTACTGCCTTTCTTTTTGGTTGCCTTTGAGTGAGAGAGTTGGAATTTGATTATTTTCTTTCTTTTTAAAGTAGACATATTACATCAGCTGAAAGTAAGCATGTGCTCATAATATTGGCATTCCTTTTTCAAAGAATGTAAAGGGGAAATAAAAGAACCTTGTGGAAGAATGTACCATCAGCAAATTACGTTTTTAACTACATATCTGACTGATAGGTGTTTGGAATTGGAATAGGAGAGAGGAAGTAGGAGGGGTCGTGGGCAGCTTTCACATGTATAAACAGAGAGTTGGGATGAGTACTACTACTACTTGGATCTTTGTTGCGAGATTGACACATTAATTTGATAAGTACATGATGTGTGTGTGTGGCTCGCAATGCAAAGCCAATCAAACTCAACTTAGGTAATTTTCTAGCTAACAAATGCATCTTGTCTCTTCAGTAACATGGAGGCTAGCACTTAATTAGTCAAAAAGTGCAATCATATCACTTACTATGATACATAAACACACATACTTTATTCAAACTACGCACTATTGCATACACTTACATGCATCCACATAGATAGCATGTGGTTTTTGTCTTACGATACCCAAAACCTTTATTATAAAATCACCACATGTTTGAGTATACACCCCAAATAAGCATTGTAATTAGAGTATAAATTAATCTCAAGCTGTTGTCATAGTTAATTAACGAACTCTCTGACATATTTCTATAAAAGTTAGAAGAAGATTAATGCCTCAAGGTATACGTAATTATATTAAACAATATAGATGTGAGATTATATATAAGCAAGCAGAAGAACAAAGTCGATAAAGTATGTTAATTAGGGCATAAGCGAGACAATACATATTTGAATACGACTCAAGTCAAGTCCATCATTACGTAGAAATTACTACAAGCCCTTTGGCTTGGTTAATAAAGGAGTGAATACTAGAACCAAAGATCATGGGTTTGAAACCTACCTACGGTAACTATAAAAAAAAAACCGTACAAATTACTAATTAATTAGCTTCAAGGTGAAAAGAGTGGCGTGGATGAGCGAACTTGCAATATGTATAGGGCGTGGGAGTTAAGGCCTTTAATTTCTGGTATCAATATGTGGGGGAAAGGAGTTTATTCTCTTATTACTCTTTCTGGGGGAGTGGAGGAATGGAGTTTTCTCTCCGATTACCCAACCTGGTGGAGGAATGAAGTGCCGTGAAGGTCGGTGGTGGGGGAAAGGAGTTTACTCTCCGATTACCTAGCCTGGAAGAGGAATGGATGGCGTGTAGGACGGTCCCAAGACGAGCATGTCCGCGATATTGTCAGAGATGCAAGAGAAAGGTTGTAAGAAGAGGTCAAGGAAGATCCTTAGAACAAGATCTCTAGGCTTAGTAAGATGTCATGTGTAATGTCTGTGTAAGGTAGGACAAGGTCGGTGTTGTTTGATTTGCCCATGTGGCACCCTAGGCCATGTGACTATAATTATCAAAAAAAAATGAGATTACACGTTACTTATTGTTTTAGCTAGTAAAACTATAATGAGAAAAGGGCAATCTTGGCTGTGGTTAATTGTACTTTTATTCTTTCTTCTAGTTATTCGGTCGGTTTTGCATTTGCCCCACAATAATAATAATGCATTGCAAAGAGAACAAAGTTAAATTCTCTCTTGATGTGCATACGTATATGGGTGCGATTTTTCTGCTAGTGGGTTGCAATGATCAGAGATTGCGATGGTATATCAGAAACCACATACCCGCTAAATATTCTCGTTGATTTTGACATGCAATCTCATATAAACTGCCCCACCCACTTACCAATGCTTGCTGTTTACTTGGCTTATAGCCACCATATCATGCACGCTTGCCCTCAATCGATTAGCTAGAATGAACGAATTGTGCCGCAGACTTGAGAACAAAATGAAACCAAACAAGTTGAGTATCATTTTTGGATCCGATCCGATCGATCAATAAAAGGAGGGCTTGATCGATCTATCGAATGAGAGGGAGAAGGAATACAGAAAAAGTTAAAGTCGTATTTCTTTTCAGTGGAATCCCTAAAAAAACATGGGGAAAAAAATAAGATAGATTCACTTTTTCTTTCTTTCTCTCTTTTTTTCATCTAGAAGATTTTGTAAACATGAAGATGCGTAGCTAGTCAACCAGTTTAATTAGTTGATCGGGGACCTGAAATTGTTATACTTAAATCATTCAGATCACAAAATAAATTTAACTTAATGTGTCCCTGCTTTCATTATACATATAGCTTCTTGTTCTTTCAGGTTGATAATTGCTTATGCGGATTGGAAAATTCACTAGTTAATTACCAAGTTAAACTGCAATTAATTTAGTACAATCATGGACCCTTTCATCTAATTTTTGACGCTTTTTATTTGGTCAACAATTCGATCTGCTTCACAAGTCGATCTCTTTTCTTAACTGATTAGACAATTGATGTTGATAACCCCCACACATACCTGCTGCCCACCCCCTTATTCAATTTGGTTAAGCAGATTTTCTATTTTCTAAAATTCAATTTTATTACCATTCAATTTAACCGTTTAATTCAATTTTCTAAAATTCATTTCCATTATCATTCTATTTAGACTAGTTAACCTCTAGTTCGGTTCAGTTTTATCGTTTAACCTTATAGCCGTATATATTTTTATATTGATCATGAGTGACAAATCAAACACATATGACAAAAACATATAATAATATTTATATAATCGGTTAACCATGATTAACTGAACGGTTAACCGTTTTGAAAAATTCAATACCGTTACCGAAACTGGTAAACTTACATGGTTCTGTTAACCATACGACAAGAACCGGTATGGTTAACCTGAAAACAGGTACGATTCGCTTCGGTTCTGGTCGGATATCGCGATTTCAGAATTTTTTGGGCAGCCCTACACATACCACCGTATGAAACAAAATTAAGGTTAGGTTGATTCCTCGCTCAAACAATTCAATTTACACCATCCCGAGGCCACCTCAAAGATCAATTTATTTAGACGAAGAGAATTACTCTTACCAATGCTTGGTGTAGGAGAGAGTGACATCATTTTTGGTTGACACCATGTGAACTCCGCTCTCTAGCTCTCCTCCTTGCAAAAATGTCGGTCTTCTTTGCGTCTCTTGCCGCCCTCCGACTAGGGTGGTGGTTCACCTTCTTTGCGGGGAATTCCAATGTTGCATGTGAAATGACTGCCTACATACATCCTTTCACATTCCACCATAACTCTTTCATAGATGATAATGATGAAGATAGGCGTAATAATTACTCTTACCTTGTGAGCTTGTTGAAGATCATGTCTGTAACACCCCGACTACAACCATACATTTAACAACACATTGCAGCGGAAACTCAACTCATCACATTACTTATTTCAATGGTGTTACACGCCGTTAACCACCCACGTGGCTAACAAGGCTAATACATGTACTTTGTATCGGTCTGATGGACTAGATTCCCGAGCATCTACACGTTACATTTGCTTCCCTTAACAACAATCCATAAACTTTATACATTCCAACCGTACCAAGTATTTACAAACTAATGCCGATAACACTTTCGGTCTTACTACGCCTATAATGCTTACGCCATTTAAATGGCTACCCATGTGTAAACATCTACCCCGTCCTACTCTCGAACGGCTTCCAGCTCCTTGTACCTGAAATAGAAAAGGAGAGAAAGGGTGGCCCCCAAGGGGCTCAGCACCTTTGCTGGTATGGTAATCCCGCAGCCCACATGCTACCGGGCCACGCACAACTAATTGTCGTCTTAGCATGCGATTGATTATATTTAAATCGTGCATGCACTGTAAACACACAACACAAAACGTTTCGCCTCAATGGGCTCAACAAACGGATAATACATCCTTACTTGATGAGTCACTCGTGGTATTCATTATCCCTAGAGTGTTCCTCCTCTAACGGAGCTTCTTCCTTAATAGACGACACTTACCCTTAAATCGGGTTTTCCTTAAACGCCTCTTGTCACAAACTGGGATTCATTTCCATGATCCACACACTCCATATCTTACCACATATCACATTCCTCACATAACAAATCATAACAACACTTTTCTCGTTTTGACGCACACATGATAACATCGAATTCATTTTAAACATCTAACGTATACATATCATAGCATAGCAAGGGAAATTGCCTAGCACCATATCAACACAAAACACCATAAGATCGGTTCACACAAGGAACCTTCCACCATAGTTAGTATACATAGTGAGCCTAGAGATTATTACCAATCTCATGCTAAGCTCGTTACCAACCTCGTTACCGTCCAGTTATATCGAACGGTTAACTTAAACCCAAGGTGTGTCGGATATAGTAATCCCAAGCACACCGAAATAACATTTGTATGCCCCTGTGGCCCGACGTGAGTCAGTAAACTAGCTTTGGATAAGCTAAGGGAAGGTAGAAACCAAATTGGAATACAACCTATACATACACCAAGAGAGCCGAACCGGATATGACATCGACTCCCGTCCTCACACGCGTGGCCGGAACATGACCGGACTCCTCACTCCCCCGGTTAGCACTTGTTAGTGATCACACAATGTATTGTTAAGTCACACACAAGCAAGTGTTTAGGTCTTGTTAGACACACCAAGGGAAAGGAGTCACAATGTTACAACATCATAATATATAACAACCATAAACTCTCTTTTCATGCCTTAATCTTACAGGGTCATTAACAATCAGAAAACACATTGGCATACAAGCCGGTGTAATCCGGTAGGACACAGGTTGCAAGAAAACCATACCTGTCACCGGAGTCCACTTTACCAAGTCCACTTACGTTCCTCGAACAATTCTCGAACAACTGGTACATTAAAGTTACCTTCGTTAACATTGGGGTAACATGTTTGTGTAACGTCGAATGACCTTAGTTAACCTCGTTTACTAGTTAAATATCTTTACATTTTTAACATGTTTCACTCTTTCATTTTACTTCAACTTTTCACCCTCTTATTTGTCATTACAACTCACCTAACATGTCCTATACAACCTTATAATATCATAACCTATCATTCCCCATCATTACTCACCATTTCCATACCTTAAATCTCATTTTCAGAGTGGTCCGGGACTTGGTTCTTCCCTTAAGTCCCGGACCAACACATTAGAGTACTCTCGGCCATATTTAATAGGGTGGTCCGGGACCTTGTACTGACCCCAAGTCCCGGACCACTACATGGAACAACTCTCGGCCTTTTTTGGTATATGATCCGGGACTTCAACCATTAACCAGGTCCCGGACCCAAGCTACAGAATGCTATATTTGCATTTTTCTACCCTTGTTCAACTTGTTCTCTTCATCCATTGATTACCCAAACTTCACACATTAACTTAGGCATATCCTAATACTAAAATATCACTTTGATTCTCCTTACAACATTGTCTTGTTTTTTTTTTTGCATAATTTTGGGCCGTCCGACCCACCGTCCGACCCACAGCTGGGTCGGACCGTTCCAGAAACTTTTCCCGTTTTTAAAATACACATGTCCGAACATGTGTCCGGACTTCCAAAGTTCGGACACAGTCCGAGTGTGCCAAATTCTCACCCAACAGAGCCTGTCCGAACTTCCATGTCCGGACGGAAGTTCGGACAAGGCAAAATGCTCAATTTCCAAGCCCTTAAACACTTAGCCAAATTCCTCCAAAGCCTCCAACACTTATAGTATCTACTCCCTAGGTTCCTAAGTGATGTTTCATGCCTGTTCTAACCATTATACCAAGACATATCTTCCACACAAACATCATCATCCAAACATCCTTTCTTACAAATCAAAACTCCTTATGTCATTCTTACAATTCCTTTTCCAAGCTTACACTTTCTCCTCAATTTACCAAAGTTTGCCTAAGTCTCAACTTAAGTCCAAAATGACTTTGGTATATACTAAAACCCCAAAATAATGCCTAAATCCATATTACACTCTAGATTACTTCCTAGTTCACCAAAATTCCTTTAAAACACTTTGAACTTCTTATACATTTTCCTAAATTTTGACATGGGTTCTCTTAGCACAACATCATTCCAAAACTCATGGTTTTCACCACTAAATATTCAAGAACACCTAAATCCATCAAAATACCATCTCACACAAGACTTCGCCAAGTTTACACTACATCACAATATAGTGCATAACTTAAATTGCTTGGCACTTAGGCCCTTAAATAGCATGGCTCTTAGGCCCTTAAATTGCTTAAACCTTAAACACTGAATTTCCACAATATATAAGCCTTTGACCTGCAAATACAACCAACAAGACATATGTCCTTTTACTAGTCTCCTTGAGAACATTTTCCTAAGTCATGCACCATTAGCTCCTTAGGTAGTTTTAACAAGCATTATAAGCTCATTTCTCCTAAGGCATTAAACCACATTGAGATAGCATATTTACCTCTTTTCCACCCAAACTTCTTTCTTGTTTCCTTACAAAACCGATAAGGTATTTGATTCCTTGTCAACTACTACACAATATACAAACATTGAAATGAGTATACAAGCTTTAAGCTTCATCTCATTGTAAACCCTAGGTTTACATTGTTTTAAAAACATTAATATAGTTGTTTTACCTTGATCTTTGAAGGGAGTTTGAATATCTATCAAGAGAGGACTCCACCTAGTCCTTGAATGATTGGAATGAAGCTAGAAAAAAGGTAATATAATGACTCCATTAAGAGTGATTTTTGGACATGACAAAACATGAAGGAAATGTCATTTTTCTTTGAGTTTCCTTACCTTGAAGCAAAGGAGAACAAGAATATGTGGAAACACAAGCTCAAGCTCCATCAATGGTGGAACTCCATGGCACCGAAATGGGGCTCTTGAAGTTTTAAGAAGGTAGGAATGAAGAGCTTGATGAGAGGAAGAGATTGGTGGTGTTTGTTTTTGATTTGGATAAGTGAGCTAGATTTTACAAGGGATCAAAGATGGACTTCCATGGTGATGGTGCTGTATTACCGTGAGAGAACAGCAAGAAGAGAGGTAGAAGAGAGCTTAGAAGCCGTGTGAAATGAAGGAGGAAGGGAGAAATGAGATTGGTTTTGCTTTTTGAAGATATTTATAACTTAAAGCAAATAGTAACCTATGAGTCATCTTCATTCACTTAACAAGTTAACATGTTTGGTGACTCACTACTACAAAAACCGGCCCCCTTTATATCACTAAGGGTATTATAGTCTTTGTTGGTCAATTTAATTACTTATAACAACATATGTTACAAACTAGCTTATAAAAATCACTATTCACAAAAACAAGGCACATAGAAGTGAAATTTTTGATTTCCCATTGATATAGACTTCCAAATGTGATACTATATAGTACACATGTTAATTAAAGAGTAATGATGGACATTTAGCCATTCAAAACTCATTTACAAGACAATTTTTCAAAAACGTGCTTTAAGACTCCTTAAAGCACATTTTGTGTTTTAACTTGTTTTCAAGCTTGGTTTTCTTTGGTAACTGATTTAATATGTTCATTAACATATTTATAAGGTATAGGTATGACCATTAGGTCTTATACAAATTTATCCCAAGCTTAGAGCACATTTTAGCCCATATTGACCTTAAGGTATATTCTTGTGTTTTGTTTGGTTTTATTGTCTACCAAGGTTTCCTGAAGACTTGATTAGCCTTATTAAATCATAATTTAATATTATTAAGTCTTGGTAGGCTCTTTGGGTCCTAACCAAGTTCACTCATAGCTTAGAGCATGTTTTTGCTCAAACTGTATCTTAGTGCTTTACTGCATTTACTATGGTTTAAATTGTTCACTGATGTTTCTAAGGCACTTTTTAGCCTTTACATACCATAGTTTGATATCTAAACCACATATCAAGGTTTGGGGTATTTCAATGTCCAATGACACTTGGCGGCTGATTTTTTGTTTTCTCAATGACATGCAGCAACCATGGAGTGCCAAATAGTGTCTTTTGATCCTCTCCTTACTAAATCACTACCTTCCCTCCCCTATATTTAACCGGCAAAAGGGATGAACCCACCTTGCTTCAAGCTCCATTCTCCACTCTAATTCTCACCTTTTTTCCTTCTCCCACGACATTCACTTTCTCTGTCTTTTATCCCCTTTACTCATAAAAAGACATGGAAACGATCATGGTGAATGGTTTAAGCCTTGTAACCATGCGCTGTTTGATAGCTCAGCTCTACTCGGTTATAGGCCAGTTTGGGCAACTTCACTGGTACAAATCCTCCAAGGATACTAGACAATACGATGGATCCAGGTTTACAAAGGTTAGGGCTAATCTATTTATCTTTGAGTTTAATATTGTCAAGGCTATGGTGGCGATTAGAATTAGGGGCCCGTGGATGATCAACAACAACCTCCTGGCGATACAGATCTTGGACCCAACGAAGGCTATATCCCAACAGGATTTCAACTGGATCCCTTTCTGGGTTAGAGTATATGAAGTCCCGTGACACCATCATACTCTAGAGTTCGTCAAAAGGGTTGCGCAAAAACTCGGTCAATTTTTGGTGTTGTTGAAGATGGGGAAGCTTCAGGTTTTAAGTTCCCACGTTTTAAAGTTCTTATCAGTATTGATATTCCTATTCTACGAGCTTTACCTATGATGGTGATGGACAATACTTCATCTTCACAATCTCGTATGACAATATGCCATTAATTTATTCTGTACGTGGCTTGTTTACTTATACTACTACTGCTTGCCCAAATATATACTGGTGAATGAGGGAAGGGCACCTTACGGTATGTGGATGTCCATGGAAACCTACCTACCTAGAAGGAAAGCAGAGAAGAGGGATCTATCTGATTCGTGATGCGCTCCTGCCAAAGTTGAGAATAGCCACATTTGGGTGTGTCCCTCCCAACTCCTCTACATGGGCGGGTAAACCAGTGGTACAACCAGCACATATGGAAACCTCTTGGACGTTTCTGGTTGCCCACATAAAAGGAAGTTTAATGAGGTGTTTTCAGTGGCTTCCCGTGCAGAATATTGGGAGCTCAAAATTCTGGATGCTAGAAGGAAAGGAAAGGGGAAGGCATTCTCTAGTTCGGCTACAATTAAGCCTATCTCAGAACAAGGGAAAGGGAAGGACAAGAAACCGATTGGAAGTTGGGAGCAACAAGGGGGTGATGGTTACCCTTTTGAATGCAAGGTGTGGACACTTCTCCTTAGCAGTTTTGATGTTCGATCAAGTGTCCTGTTTGAATCCTAATCGGCTTGGTTTTCCTCTTGTGTTATTGTCTAATTATGTTAGATTTTACTGTATTAGAGTGAGGATGAAGATGTCTGTATTATTTTCTAGGACGCTGAGTTATGGTCTAATTGGTGGAGTGTTCGGATTATTTTTTAGATATGGCGCTGGTGGTCTCGCAGTTGTCTTAATGATGTTTGTACTCTTGTTCCATCAAAGGATTTGTATCATAATTGCACAGAGCCTGAAGGTGGCCTGTTTGTGGCGTGGAGAATTAGTTTTGTGGCTCAAAGAAGTGGTAGCTATGGGAGTTGGTGTTGAAAGCTGCACGTGTTTTGTTTTTTGGTTGCACCGGCATGAGAGTGGTAGAAGAGAAATGACTAATGGCTTGTTAGTGGTGTTGATTATGTATTTTCTAGTTTTGCTTGTATTACCTTTATAATATAATATAATTCCATAGTTTTTTTAAATGCTAGGTGTAGGAAGATTTCAGATGTTCCTTTTATACTCCTTTAATATAAGTCTATTTATGGGTCATGCGCGCATTTTTATAAGGATTCATCATCTTATTCACCATTTTCCTTAATTAGTATAGAGTCTATTGTTGGACTACTAAAACTAATACCCCGCATTCGTAGTTATATATTTACGAATAGTTTATAACTCAATATATACCTAATGTCTTCAATAATTTATTATGGATTACATTTTATTAGATCAAGTGTTGTTCTGAAAACATACTAGGAAGTATGCTAGGCATACAAAATTGGCATTCCCACAGGCGGGAAGCCAAAAATGAAACTAGGAACTAAGTGTTTCAAAATAGGAAAAAGGACAACAAATTAGCAACACACATAATGTTAAAAAGAAGTAGATGAATTTCTTTGCAATATGAAGTCTTCAAGTTCGCAACAGCTCTTACAGATTTGCTACTTCAAGGGAGTATATCTTGGATACCAAGTGATGCCTGGGTTCGTGCCATTCGATGGTTAACCTCGTTATGTTGTGAATCACTTCTTTACCTCTCGACGTTTGGTTGCCTCATAGCATAAAGTTGAAGTGGGCATCAGAGTGTGAGATCAAGTCCGCACTCCGTCAATTGTTGATAAGTGTGAAATATGAATGGTTTTAGTGGTCTTTAACGCTTAATTTTCATACGCACATTGATAATATTCCACACTTATCTTACGTTTTCCTTTGGTTTGTTGCTTGCCAAGTCTTGATACCGTTTTGTACGCCAAATGCAGAGAAAAGCCAAGGAAACAGTAGATTAACTCACAAGGGTGATGATGCAACAGACGGGGGTTGAATTGGAGTCAGAACGAAGGATTTTGAAGATTTTGAAGGTATGTCCGAGCTTGTGTCCGAACATCCAAGCTCGGACGCAAGTCGAGAGTTCGAGTGCTGTGCCTGATGAAGTGTCCGAACTTCAGTCCTAACTTCGAAGTTTGGACCAGGTTCGAGAATCACAACAGAGAAAAGTCAAAGATCTGTTCTACGCTGCATGTCCGAACTTGTGTCCGAACATTGAAGTTCGGACACAAGTCGAGACTTTTTAAACTGGAACGCTCAATACGATGTGTCGAACATTGAAGGTCGGACCAATGTTCGGACACGAATAAATTCTCAGCAGAAGTTCGGCGTTTTGAAGGGAAAAGAGGAAGAAATTCTATATAAGTGACCTAATCTGAGGAGAGGGGGGACACATTACATATCATTACATCACGATACTTTTGACGCTCTTCAAGAAGGCTCACTTCACTCATCCCATTCCATCGACATCAGCTTCACCTTCATCCACATTCATCAAGCGCACCATTGCCATTGTTGAGGAGCGTTGCCGGAAGGAAGTTAGTCCATCATCTTCAACCTTGCGCCAGCATTCTCCGAGGCTGGATAGTTACTCAATTTGGTAGTTTTTCTTTCCTTAGATGAATTCTCTTTTGATTCATTCATCGCTTCTTTGATATGTCTGGCTAGTAGGGATTAACTCTGGGGTAGGGTTGTTCGTGATGGATACAATTTAGTTAGGATTTCTGCAATTTGACTATGGATTGTAATGGATTGTTTTTAGGTTAATGTTAATCATTCATCTTCTCTATTAAATTTGCGCATTTATAGAGTTGTTTTGTGAATCCTGTTAGGATCGGATAAGGTGATTAATAGGAAGTTCGAATTAACCTGGAGGTTTGTGGAAAGATTAGTCGGATAGATAATTTTCCTGCAAAAGCTAATAATTCTTCCGCATATTCCGCCTATATGTGTTTTGTCAGCTTCTAGATTAGAGTTGACATGTTCTGATAGGTGAGCTCTTCAATGAACTAGGATTTAGCATTGAAGAGAGTAGAAGAATTGGCCTGTCCGTTTCCCATACTTAAACTGTAGATTTGGTTAGATTTATCCAGTAAAGAACAACCTGAACCCGGAGTACCATTCATTTTACTGAACTCATCAATTTACTTTCATTAATTGTTCATTAGACTTTGATTTGCGTTTTCTCAATTCAGTTACAAAAACAATTCACAACCCCCCTAAATTTCCAGTTTCCCTAGGACTTAGGCTTATTTATTCAAGTCCCGTGGTTCGATACCTGGTTACTTAATTTCCTATGCTATAGTGACCGGGATTTTTGCAACCCGACAGGCTTTTCGTTTTATTAATTTCTAGGTTTATCAATTTAGTTTTAGTAGAACATTTTCCTTTTGCAAAATGGCGCCGTTGCCGGGGACTTGACATTTGTCAAGTCCTTTGCCCTGGTTGTCAATTGTTTTTACTTTATTTTATTTGCGCTATTTATTTCCTCTTTGTTTTAATTCGATTATAGTCTTAATTCTGCATGCTAGTTTTGTTTTAATTTTCAGAATAGTTTTGAATTTATTTCGTTTGAACAATTTTGTTTTATTTTACATACAGTCTATTCGTAGTTGTTTATACATATTTTAATTTATTTTGTTTTGTTTTCACTATTCTCTTAACTTTATCATCTTTCAGTTTGTTCATTCTTGTTCATACCAGTACTAACTTAAAATTTCGTGTTTTATTTGTGTAAACTGTGCAGGTGTTTGGTGAATGCACGGTACCCGATCTCGAGGCCCACCAAGATTTAATCTAGACCCAGAGATCAACCGTACAGCTCGCCGGGCAAGAAGAGCACTTACCTTCACCATGGCTGCTAACGGACCAGTGAATAATGAGCAAGCCACGTTGGGAAGAATTAATCGCCCGCCAGCTGCTCCTAGAAGAGGACCTGTGACTCTACCAAATCTCACACCAGAGTTAACAGCAGAATGGCAAAAGCTAAAACCAAGCCATCAAACAAATGCTGTCAGGAATCACCCTGCAGGGACCTTTTCAGGCGCAGACCCGGCTGATGCGCTCGACCATGTCCATCGTTTCCTAGTTCATCTGGATTCGTTGGGGATGTCTCAAGGGCTAGAGGAGTACGCTCGGCTGTGTTTATTACAGCACAGTCTATCAGGGGAAGCATCAAAGTGGTTCCATCGTCTACCACCAGGTATCATCACCACCTGGGAGCTGATGACAGAAAGGTTTTACGAGAAGTACATCCCCATCTCCAGGACCAGACAGATGATCGCTGACCTGACCGCCTTCAGACAGTCCGGTAGTGAGACAGTCTGCGAAGCCTGGGATAGATTCAAGGAGCTGCTCCGCCAGTGCCCTCATCACGGTCAGACCACGACATCTTTGGCCCAGGGGTTCTTCCAAGGGCTAAGAGATGAGCATAGAGGTGAGGTCAGAGCTGCACTGGGTGGAAATCTGCTTGCTAAAAGCGGAGAGGAGTTTATGTCGGCTATGAGTCCTACTGCGAGGAGCTCCAGTGGAGCAGCAGTGGTGGAAGAGTTTTCACAGTTGGTCAGACTTCCTCGGACTCCAGACCCTATGATGGAGCAAATTGCTGCTGAGCAGGCCCATTTAAGTACTACAGTGGGTAACATGGCGAAGATGCTCGAGCAGCTCACTATGGGACAGACATCTGTGCAAACCGTCAAGAATGTCTACTGGTTCCAGTGAGGTCTGCTGTTCTCAGTGCAGACAGCCATGAGTACGAGGACTGCCCAATGGTTGCTGAGATGAGGCAGACCGAGGAGGCGCATGCAATTGGTCAGTACAACAGACAGCCTTGGATGCAGAATCAGCACCCAAACCTGTGGTATGGAAATCCGAATAACGCCCTCAACTCACATCAGATGCAGCCTCAGAGGGCAAACCAGGGAGGACCACCTAGCTTTGTTAGGCCTCAGTACAGTCAGTTCAGGCCACACCAGTCTCAAAGTCAGCAACCCTCATTGAGCTCGAACAATGCCAATCTAAAGGAGATGGTGGATAAGCTGATGGCTTCTCAAGAGCAGCAAACAGTAATAAATCAGAATCTGGTAGCTGGTCAGCAAAAGCTAGAGAACGTCATGATGGAGATGCAGGGAACGATGAGTCAGTTGACTCAGTTCCTCCTACAGCAGAGACCTTCTGGATCACTGTCTTCCCAACCAGACCCCAATCCTAAGGAACAGTTGAAGGCAGTGTCGGTCTCAGAAGCCGTGGTAGTTGAGGACTGTGCAGATTCTGGAGAGGCAGCAGTTACCTTAAGAAGTGGGAAGCAGCTGATAAATAGAGATCAAGTGGCTGAGGACCAAGCTGACGAAGAGACCGGTCTTCTTTCTTCTAGCACTGGTGCACCGTCAGGGCCCCCAGCCCCTCCTGAGGTAGTTGTTGAGGAGACCCAGGCTCCTATTTCTTCCCCTTCTCATACTTTGATTGCTAAGAATTCCAAGGGTAAGGTGGTTCCTAAGGAACTTCCTTTCCCTAATAGATTGAAAGAAAAAGAACTTGATGATCAATTTGGGAAATTTTTTAGTGTGTTTTCTAAGCTTACTATCAATATCCCCTTGATTGATGCTATCAAGCAGATGCCTAATTATGCTCGCTTTGTGAAGGATTTGATTTCTAACAAGCGAAAGTTCAAGGAGAGTGAGATTGTTCAGCTGACAGAGACATGCTCTGCAGCCATCCAGCAGAAGCTTCCTCCAAAGTGTGGAGATCCAGGGCAACCCATCATCCCTTGCACCATTGGAGACATGGACTGTGGTTTTGGACTCTGCGACCTTGGAGCGAGTATAAATTTAATGCCTTATTCGATGTTTAGGAAGCTTCATGCTGGTGAGCTTGTCCCAATTAATTTTAACTTGCAATTAGCTGATCGTTCTTCAATCAAACCTCGTGGTATGGTTGAGAACGTTGTGGTAGGTGTTGGTAACTTCTTCTTCCCTACTGATTTTGTCATTCTTGATATGGATGAGGATGTTGAAGTGCCATTGATTTTGGGTCGACCGTTCCTACGAACTGCTAAAACTGTCATTGATGTTGACAAAGGAAAGATCACCCTTAAGTTTAATAATGAGGAACTTAGCTTTGATATCACTAAGATGATGAGAACAAATGCTTCTTCTCATGTTGTGCTTTCGGTTGATGTGATTGTTCTGATGATTATGATGCTTATGTTGCTAAAGATGCTGATGACTCTTCTTTCTTGCTTGAGAATTCTGATTTGCTAGAGAAGGTTTTATGTCACTCAATTGAGGATGATAAGGAGAGCACTGAGGTAGCTACTGTTGTCCAGCAGCTTAATTAGGGACGAACTTACTTTCGCCCTTATGCTCCTCCTGTGGAGCCACTGGACAGGCCTACTCAGAGGCTCGTTCCTTCAATAGAGAAGCCCCCTACTCTTGAACTCAAAACTCTTCCTTCAAATCTTAAATATGCTTTCTTGGCAGAGGGTAGCGCCCTGCCTGTTATTATTTCTTCATCTTTGTCTGTTTCGCAGGAAAACAGACTTCTGGAAGTGTTAAGAAAGCATAAGGGAGCCTTGGGGTGGTCTGTGGCAGATATTAAAGGGATTAGTCCAGGGTTCTGCACTCATCGAATTTACATGGAAGATAGTATCAAGCCAGTGAGGCAGCCCCAGAGGAGATTAAACCCAAACCTGAAGGAAGTAGTGAAAGCTGAGGTTTTGAAGCTCTTGGATGCAGGCATCATTTATCCCATCTCCGATAGCCGCTGGGTTTCTCCTGTGCAAGTTGTTCCCAAGAAAGGGGGAATAGTGGCAGTGCCGAATGAGAAAGGTGAATTGGTGCCCCAAAGACAAACCACTGGCTGGAGGATGTGCATCGATTACCGGCGTTTGAATGAAGCCACAAGGAAGGACCACTTCCCGCTACCGTTTATTGATCAAATGTTGGAGCGGCTAGCTGGGCAAGAGTTCTACTGCTTCCTTGATGGATACAGTGGTTATTTTCAGATTCCCATCGCGCCAGAGGATCAGGAGAAGACCACCTTCACCTGCCCTTATGGTACTTTTGCATATAGGAGGATGCCATTTGGTCTTTGCAACGCTCCAGCCACATTTCAGCGATGTATGATGGCGATTTTTAATGAGTTTATTGAGAAGAGCATAGAAGTTTTCATGGACGACTTCTCGGTATATGGCCAGAGTTTTGATGTGTGTCTTGATCAGCTGGATCAGATACTAGGCAGATGTGAGGAGACCCACCTGGTTTTGAATTGGGAGAAGTGCCATTTCATGGTCCATGAAGGTATAGTGCTTGGACACAGGGTCTCCAAAGATGGTATTCAGGTGGACAAGGCTAAGGTGGAGGTCATTGAGGGGTTGCCACCTCCCACTTCAGTATGGGGTGTTAGATCTTTTCTGGGCCACGCAGGGTTCTATCGAAGGTTCATCCAGGACTTTTCCAAAATTGCGAAGCCCCTGTCTGATCTTCTGCAGAAAGATGTGAAATTTCAGTTCAAGAGGAGTGTTTGAAAGCCTTTCAAACTATCAAGAGTAAGCTCATTTCTGCCCCTATAGTGGTTCCTCCTGATTGGTCTCTACCTTTTGAGGTCATGACAGATGCTAGTGACTTTGCTGTTGGTGCTGCGCTCTGTCAGAGGAAGGATAAAATTTTGAGGGTTATCACTTATGCAAGCAAGACTCTATCAGAAGCTCAAAAGAATTACACCACTACTGAGAAGGAGCTACTTGCGGTGGTGTTTGCTCTTGATAAGTTCAGGCCTTATTTACTGGGAAGTAAAGTACTTGCGCACACCGATCATTCTGCTTTGAAGTACTTATTCCAAAAGAATGATTCTAAGCCCAGACTCCTGAGATGGATCTTGCTTCTCCAAGAGTTCGACTTGGAAGTTGTTGATAAGCAAGGGAAGCAGAATGGGGTTGCAGATCATTTGTCTAGGCTTGAGACTCCAGATGACGGGGTCCCCATAAATGAATTCTTTCCTGACGAGACAATCTTTGTAATTGGGAAAGTTAAAGAGCCATGGTATGCTGACCTGGCTAACTATCTTGCCTCTGGTTTGATTCCCCATGATCTAAGCTACAACCGGAGGAAGAAGTTTCTTTCTGAAACCCGTCATTATGTTTGGGAGGACCCCTATCTCTTTAGAGTGTGCGCTGATGGTTTAATTAGAAGGTGTCTCCCCGCTGAAGAAGTTGACAGTGTCATTGAGTTCTGTCATTCTCGAGAGGCAGGTGGTCACCATGGTCCTTCCAGGACAGCTGCTAAGGTGTTAGAGTGTGGTTTCTACTGGCCCACTCTACATAAGGATGTCCACCGCTTCTGCTCTCACTGTGATAATTACCAGAGGATGGGGAACACTTCAAGAAGACGTGAGATGCCTCAGAAGGGAATCCTTGAAGTTGAGCTATTTGATGTTTGGGGTATTGACTTTACTGGCCCATTCCCTTCTTCTCATGGAAACCACTACATCCTTGTTGTTGTAGATTATGTTTCCAAGTGGGTCGAAGCAATCCCCTGCCCTTCTGCTGATGCTAAAACTGTGGTGAAGTTCTTGAAGAAAAACATCTTTACTAGATTTGGTGTGCCCAGAGCTATCATCAGTGATGGTGGTTCTCACTTTTGCAACAAGGCCTTTGATTCCCTGATGACTAAGTACGGGGTGACTCATAAGGTTGCTTTACCTTATCATCCCCAAACTAATGGGCAAGCAGAAGTGAGTAACTGAGAGCTAAAATGGATTCTTTAGAAGACCGTCAACTCCTCCAGGAAGGATTGGTCTGTCAAGCTTGACGAGGCTCTGTGGGCTTATAGAACTGCATTCAAGACTCCCATTGGGATGTCTCCTTTCAAGCTGGTGTATGGGAAGGCTTGTCATCTCCCAGTTGAGCTAGAGCATAAAGCTTATTGGGCTTTAAAAGCTCTCAATTTTGATTTACATGATGCTGGAGAGAAGAGAAGGTTTCAACTTTCTGAGCTGGAAGAACTGAGAGAACAGGCGTACGACGGCTCAAGGATTTACAAAGAACGCACAAAAAGGATCCACGACAGGATGATTCAAAAGAGAGACTTCAAAGTGGGGGATATGGTGTTGCTCTTTAATTCTAGGCTACGTCTCTTCCCTGGGAAGCTGAAATCACACTAGGCAGGCCCCTTCAGAGTAGTGGGAGTTACATCCTATGGAGCATACGAGCTGGAGAACAAAACTGGTGAAACCTTCAAGGTAAATGCTCGTTTAAAAAGCTATCTTGGTACTGATCATAAGCTTTTTCCCTTGCAGGCAATATTCTTTGTTCAGAGTGAACCCAGTTCTGCAGCAAAGATAATTTCTCCAGAGACGAGTTCGAATATGAAGAAGAAATTCTCTTGGCGAATGCGGAAAGAATTGGGAAGATTGAAGAAACTTGCTGTAGGCTGTTGTGGAGCTTCCAACCACACTACCTCTGATTGATCAAGTGGAAAAAGTCTAGCTAAAAGACTCTAAAGAGGAGCGGATGACTGGGAGGCAACCCAGTATTTTCGGTACTTTATTCCAGTTTTATTTTGGTTGTTTAAGCTTTGTATTGTCTTAGAGTTGTTTACATTGTTCCTGGTCAAGAAAAGAGCAGGTTTCTGCATCTGTAGCGTTGTCCAAACTTCAAAGTTCGGACACAGTTTGAGAGTTTGAAGCCTGGGCAAAACGAGATGTCCGAACTTCTGTCCGTACATCGAAGTTCGGATCGGATTCGAGAGTTTGGCAAAGATAAATCCGAGTTGTCCGGACTTTGGTCTGAACTTCAAAGTTCGGACACGACACGAAGCGCTCCCCAGGTATGTACGTCCGAACTTCAGTCCGAACATCAATGTTCGGACACTTTGAGAATTCTGAAACTAAAGAGCGCGGATGACACTGTTTTGACATAAAATCTTCCCCCTCTCGCGAAGAACAGCAGCGCCGCGGTTCCTCCCTCTCCATCAATCTCTCACACTCTCTCATTTCTCCACCAAATCCTATATCCTTGGTATCAATCTGCTCATTTTTGAATTCTCTTCCACTCTATAACTCCAAATCGATCAGAAAATCACCAAATACAACCGATTTTGAGCCTGTTCGTACTAGAACCCTAACTGTCGAATTTGGAGGATTTTGAGTCCAATCTTGCAGATTATATTGCTCTTCTTGTTTCTAATTACTCATTCAACTTGAACAAGGTATTTTCTCCACTTCCCTACCTCTTTTATTGTGTTTGTGCTAAATTTTAGGATATGAAGCATAGTTAGCCGAGAGGGTGCTGTTTTAGTTGAGTTTGTTAGACTAAATCTGCATGTATTGGATTTGTTTTCTGCTGCGATCTGAGTTGCTGGATAGAAGTGGTTGGACCACACTGTTACAATTTTATTTTGTATATGTGAGTGTGGGGGTTGGATTTTGCACGGCTGAAGTAAGACCATTGAATGAGATTGCGTGGAACATGTTGGATTATAATGCTTTTCTGTTGGATTAAGTCTCTAGTGGTCACTGGTTGTAGTAGTTCACCGTTGCGAATGAGAAATCTAAAAGATCTTTATTGAGGAGATTAATGAATTTTAAGGGGAGACTCTGTCGAATTTTGGATAGCTATGTGCATGCTTCGAACTATTTTCTATACCTTTCTTTATTTGACATTGGCTACCTTCGCTTGAGCAGATGTTGAGCAGAATTACTGGCCGTTCCAAGAGGGCTGGGAGAGCCGGCGCAAGTTCAAGTCGTCGAGCTCAGCACGATTATTTTAGGAACGATGCGGCCAGAGAATGGTTTGACAAGAGTATGGACATCATTGCTGAATGTGGTGTGGTGCCTGAGCTGGAGCGCCAGCTGGGCCTGAGGGCATTATTGGACCAATTTGGTTGGGGTAAAATCCTGGGTATGGGGGGCCCGAACTCCGAAAGAGTGGTGCGCATGTTCTATGCGAATGCTATCTGGCAGGATGGGCAGATCAAATCTAATGTTGACGGTGACAGAGTGACAGTCTCCACGATGGAGATTGCTCGCTATTTAGACCTTCCTTATCCTGCCCCCGACCATCCTGAGAACCTTAACCCGCTGGACTTCAAGGCAGCAACCCTAAACCACTACACCCCACTCATGGTTAAAGGGCCACGGCGACGCAGAGGAGATGACCCATCAAAGCAGGTCGTCCTTACTGATCTGCTTCAGGACCCAAAAGAGAGAGTCCTCTTCGCCCTGCTAGCTGCGAATGTCCTCCCAAGACAGAGCTCCGATTTAAACCAGACCGATTTCCTTCTTCTCCAGGTAGTGCTGAATCCGGAGTTTGCTGGGGCTGCTGAGGTTACCTACTTGCCGTGGGTGATCTTCTTGCATTTGCAGTACATTATGGAGCACAAGGACCGACACAAGCTAGGTTATCCGGTCATGATCTGCCAGATACTTAGGAGGTTGGGGGTCACCATCCCAGCGGAGGGGCTGCATGCTACACAGTCGCCTATCGACATTGGCGCCCTGAAGAAGATGTGGTTCGAATTTGACGGGGCGGCCTGGAGGAAGAAGGCTGCCCCAAGGCCACAGAAGCGCCAGCGAGATGCGGGTGAGGGTCCATCAGAGCCGGCTCCTACTGCTGCAGCTGAGGAGGAAGAGGAATTTGCTGTGCTGCCGGCCCCTGGGAGCGAGTATGTCACTCGCTATGAGTATGATCAGCTAGAGTCCCGCTTCATGGAGATGGATCGTCGCTATCTGGCGGAGATCGAGACCCTACAGCAGCAGGCGCGCCACTCTCATGACGACTATGAGGCTCTGCTTTCTCAGTTTCAGCAGTGGCAGGCGTACTACCCGCCCCCACAGTGATGATGTTATGGGATGATGTTATTTTTTGTTTGGAAGCCATCTCTAGACTTATTTTTGTTGTTTTAGACTTAGTTCTTCTTAGTTTATTTTGTATTTTTCTTTATTTCAATTTTAGTTATGTTCTTCTTTTGCACTCCAAGTACTAATCGTTACTAATGTGATGCTTCCAGCATACCTCTCTGTTTTGTTTGCTGTTCTTGTGCAAGTATGCTTTACCGTGATGATTCCATGTTGGACACTTTCTTCAAAGCAAGTGTGAGGAAACATTTTCTCCTAGCAGGACAATAAGTGTGAGGAAGAACCTCTTCCTCAATCAATCACAAAAGAAATCAGGGGAGTTTTCAGTTTCCTTTCTTCTTTTGTTTGTGTTCAGCCTGTGCTTTGACGTATTAAAACTCTGTAAATCTTCACTTCCACCCTTGTGAGTCTAACACATTTAGTAAGATCTTTTTCATGTGTTAATTTTCTGAACAATGAGGACATTGTTCCTCATTAAGTGTGGGGAAGGGAGAGATCTTTCTGAATGTGTCAGCCATTTAATTTGCACCCTGCACTAATTTTTGATTGATCTTGGGCTATATGGGAGTAAGTCCCTTGGAGTGCTTCTATGTGTTGAATACTTGGGTGGATGCTTCGTTGTGGAGTCGAGTCCGGTGATGACTTTGAGGATTGGTTTGCTCAGAGCTGTGTGTTCTCATATTTTAGAAATGATTGAATTTTGTTAAATGTCTGTGGACAAGTTAGTTATGGAGTCAGAACTGGTTTAACTTGGAACCCTGGGAATGATGAGAATGTCTGGAATGAAGGATAAAGGCAAGGTACTCCTCTGATCTGAGTTATTTTCTGAACCAAAACAGGCCTCTTCCATCCGGTTATTAAGTCCTTGGGGTGCTTCATCACCCATTTACCTAAGATCGTCTGATCTGGGATAAAAGACCCAATACCGTTACAAGGATGGAGAGAAAAGTCTGGGGGATGAATTAATGGTGCGAACAATTTGATATATATGTAAAGAAAAAAAGGAATAGAAAAAAAAGGAGGCTCTTTAAAGTCTTATGTTTTTTGCAAATCCTTTAATTAGATCATGAGTACGTGGTGTTGAAAGGTATTGCGGAATATGGCAGTACTTCACACCCCTTGTCATCCACGGGTTTGAGAAGAGAAATGGTTGGAAGGTTCTGAGTTACTCTATGTTTTGACTTAATGATCTGACTTCTTCATAATTTTTTGTTTTGAAAGCTTGCTTCATTGTTTACGAGACATTCAGTCAAGAGCAGATCGATCCTTGGGTTGTTATTATGGCCTGACTCCTTCTTATTTTGTGCAATCCCAAGGTTTGGTACTAAGGCATTTTGAGATATCTTACTCCTGCTTTGCTTGAGGACAAGCAAAGGTTAAGTGTGAGGAGGTTTGATAAGTGTGAAATATGAATGGTTTTAGTGGTCTTTAACGCTTAATTTTCATACGCACATTGATAATATTCCACACTTATCTTACGTTTTCCTTTGGTTTGTTGCTTGCCAAGTCTTGATACCGTTTTGTACGCCAAGTGCAGAGAAAAGCCAAGGAAACAGTAGATTAACTCACAAGGGTGATGATGCAACAAACAGGGGTTGAATTGGAGTCAGAACGAAGGATTTAGAAGATTTTGAAGGTATGTCCGAGCTTGTGTCCGAACATCCAAGCTCGGACGCAAGTCGAGAGTTCGAGTGCTGTGCCTGATGAAGTGTCCGAACTTCAGTCCTAACTTCGAAGTTCGGACCTGGTTCGAGAATCACAACGGAGAAAAGTCGAAGATCTATTCTACGCTGCATGTCCGAACTTGTGTCCGAACATTGAAGTTCGGACACAAGTCGAGACTTTTTTAAACTGGAACGCTCAATACGATGTGTCCGAACATTGAAGGTCGGACCAATGTTCGGACACGAATAAATTCTCAGCAGAAGTTCGGCGTTTTGAAGGGAAAAGAGAAAGAAATTCTATATAAGTGACCTAATCTGAGGAGAGGAGGGATCACATTACATATCATTACATCACGATACTTTTGACGCTCTTCAAGAAGGCTCACTTCACTCATCCCATTCCATCGACATCAGCTTCACCTTCATCCACATTCATCAAGCGCACCATTGCCATTGTTGAGGAGCGTTGCCGGAAGGAAGTTAGTCCATCGTCTTCAACCTTGCGCCAGCATTCTCCGAGGCTGGATAGTTACTCAATTTGGGAGTTTTTCTTTCCTTAGATGAATTCTCTTTTGATTGTATTCATTCGCTTCTTTGATATGTCTGGCTAGTAGGGATTAACTCTGGGGTAGGGTTGTTCGTGATGGATACAATTTAGTTAGGATTTCTGCAATTTGACTATGGGATTGTAATGGATTGTTTTTAGGTTAATGCTAATCATTCATCTTCTCTATTAAATTTGCGCATTTATAGAGTTGTTTTGCGAATCCTGTTAGGATCGGATAAGGTGATTAATAGAAAGTTTGAATTAACCTGGAGGTTTGTGGAAAGATTAGTCGGATAGATAATTCTTCCTGCAAAAGCTAATAATTCTTCGCGCATATTCCGCCTATATGTGTTTTGTCAGCTTCTAGATTAGAGTTGACATGTTCTGATAGGTGAGCTCTTCAATGAACTAGGATTTAGCATTGAAGAGAGTAGGAAGAATTGGCCTGTCCGTTTCCCATACTTAAACTGTAGATTTGGTTAGATTTATCCAGTAAAGAACAACCTGAACCCGGAGTACCATTCATTTTACTGAACTCATCAATTTACTTTCATTAATTGTTCATTTAGACTTTGATTTGCGTTTTCTCAATTCAGTTACAAAAACAATTCACAACCCCCCTAAATTTCCAGTTTCCCTAGGACTTTGGCTTATTTTTTCAAGTCCCGTGGTTCGATACCTGGTTACTTAATTTCCTATGCTATATTGACCGGGATTTTTGCAACCCAACAGGCTTTTCGTTTTATTAATTTCTTGGTTTATCAATTTAGTTTTAGTAGAACATTTTCCTTGTTTGCAATTGTACTTAAAATCATTTGTGGACATTAAGGGGGCGTTTGTTTTGGGGTAATCAGGAAAGGGAATCGGAGGAAAAGGGAATGGGATTACCCCAAAATCCTTTTTCTTGATTTCCCACTTCCTATTAGGGAATGAGATTCCCTTTCCCCAGTACACTTTGACCAGTGACATATGACCATTGACCAATGACTAATGACCATTGATCGGTGACCGGTGAATGTTGACTGATAATTAATGACTGTTGACCGGCAGTCGGCAGCCGTTGGCCATTGACCGGCGGCCGTTGACCGGTTATTTATTTCATTTCTCTCAACTCTAACAAACAATCATGAAAATCAAAGGGAATTCTTTTCCATTCCTCCACATTCCCTTTCATGATTTCATTCTGTTTCCCCCGCCTGAAACAAACGTCCCCTAAACGTCTTCCTCTGTTCATCAATTCAACATCAATATCATTGCATGGACCAGACAACTAGTAGTCACCAGAATGGTAATTTCTTAGCTACATCCAAATGTAGCTATAGATGGCTACATACATGTACATTTGTTCTATAAAAAATGTACAATTAGTAAATAAAACTGTACAGATGCATATGTAAAGTTATATATCGAATACTGATATTACTGAAATTCTACTAGATGTACATACTAACTTCTTAAACTGTACAATAAACTTACAAAACCTGTACTTTTACACTATACAAACTGTACGATTTTGAATGTAGCCAGAGATAGCTATATATACTTGTAGCGAATGATTGCACCAGAATTACCTTCTGTCTAAGTTTCCAGCCAATCCGTTGGATTTCATGCCCCCTTAAGCTGCGATTGACGGTTAATAATTGTCATGGGTTGGTCTCTTCTCGTCTTGACCTTCTACAAGTTGCTTGCTTCGGCGAAGAATGCGGTTGTAATTTTAAGTTGTGATATCAGGACGAGGGATATAACATTTTATCCTTCTTCAAGTTCATTATTAAGTTTGTGACTTGGAAGAATTTTAAGCCAACATCCGCTCTTCGGTTTTTGTTTAATTTCTTTAGGTTTTGTGTATATCTGATCCCATCCAAGTTGGCTTCTTTTATGTGACTGGTTTACTGTGTGGGCATACGCATGCTAGCTAGCTAGCTGCCCTATAAGTTTGTGATTACCCTGTATGTTTTTCGGCATTGTACATGACACTTTTTTTTCATCGGTTCAACTTAATTTATATATGGTCCAGAGCAGAGCCTAAAAAAAATTTTTTTTGGTGTGATTTTTTTTAATAAAATTAATTAATATTTTAAATTAATTTTTAATTTTTTAATTAATACTATAAATTTTCAATATTCATAATTGTATTTTACAAATGATATTAGATATTCAGTTTGACAAAAAAATAAATTAAAATTTAAATATATAGATTAATATATAAAAGTTTGTTTTACATTTTTATTTTAATTTAAAAAAATTAGTATACTAAATTATATATTAATACCAATAATATAGAATAACAGTTCTAAACTAGTAGTGTTTTTTAAAACTTCCTCTAATAACTATTTTGAGTAATTCTTAAATTATTTTAATTTGTAAAATATGTAATAAAAAACTAAAAACACTTTTAATATGGATAGAAGGGAATACTAAGACTCACATGATAATCAGTTTTATATTTGACTATATTATTAAAATAAAAATATTCAGAGAACATAGACTAAAATGATTTTTTTACTATAATTATGAAAAACAAATATTACAGATTAATAGAAAAAAAATTGATAATAAATAGAATTAAGTGATGTCATGGTGATATTTTACAAAATGTTATGAGGATGAACAAATATCTATTAACATAAATAAACTATATAACAAAAAATTATAACTAACATATATGTACCCGAGCGAGTTGGGGGAGGGGGGCACACACCCATCCACCCCTTGTCCGCCTCTGATACAGTTAGGGATGTCAATTTTGACCCAAATCCGAAACCCGACCCATAAAAAGTTGGGTGTGGGTTGAGATTTTTGACCCTAAAAGACTTTCGGGTGGGTTCGGGTTTGACCATTGAAACCCGTTTTACGTTTGGGTTGAACCTGCCAACCCGTAACCTGATAAAAATTTAATTAAAAATTAAAAATATGTTATATTTAATGGCTTAAATTATTGTTTACTGTTTAATTTATGACTAAAAATAACATTTAATCTGCATGATTAAATATAGTATATAATAATTATTAATATTTAGTATTATATTTAATTACTAAATAATTGAAAACTAACAAAATAAATTAATTTTAAAATAATGGGTCAGGTTCGGATCAACCCGTTCCAAATTTAGATTGAAGACATATAACCTGTTCTGAGTTTGGATCAGATTCAGATTGACATAAAATATTTTCAGATCGGGTTTGAATTAATAGCACCCGACCAAGTCCAATTTTGACACCCGTGGATACAGTCAGTACGTAGATAAGATTTGCCGCTATTCATATGCACGCGTCAAGATTAATAGATACTAGTACACACACATGAAAGTGATACTGATGTATTTGTATACACTTTTACATGTAAATTAATAATTTTCAGTCTGTCCGTTTGCTCTTAACTTTACGTAACATCATGATGATAACTAATGGTGGTCACGAATCCGGTTCCACCGGTTCCGGTTCCGGAAAATGTGTATTCGGATTCGGAACCGGTTCTAGGCGGTTCCGGGGCGGTTCCGGTTCCGGTTCTGGACTCTGTATTCGCTTCGGATTCGCTCAAATCAACGGTTTCAACCGGTTCCATAGCGGTTCCGGTTCCGGTTCCAGGGCGGTTCCGATCGGTTCCGGAAAGATTCAATCGGCTCTAGTTTCTTCGTTTTAACTCCGATTTTAGATCCATTTGCGCGCACACGTTGCTCTTTTCGTCCACTTTACTCCTAGCTAGGTTATTCCTCAAGTTTATAATCTTAAATGTGTGAGAACCAAAGACTTAAATTTTTGTATTGAATTTGCAAAAATTAAAGAGCAAAGCGGATTTTATTATATGATTCACTGCCTCGTTAAAACCTTATTAGGTAAAAACCCATTGGGAAAACCCTAATAAGGAAAAAGAGTACAGCTACTAATAGGTTACATGATTTCAATTTGGAAGTCTTAAAAGATTACATGGAAAGAAAGTAATACTAATACATTCTAAAAGATTACAATACAAAATAGAAGTCCTAAGTGGTGTTGTCCCCATTCATCTCGTACCAATCATCATGTTGCCCTCGTATTGCAATGCGTGTGATTGGCATCTCAGCTCGGCTAAGTCCCAATCATACTTCTCAACACAAACCTTGATTGAGTCTGGTGCAAGGCTTGATCTCTTTTCATCCAGCACTCGTTTGCCCGCACTAAACGCCGACTCTGAAGCAACGGTTGATGCTGGAATTGCTAGTATATCTCGAGCTATCTTTGCAAGGATGGGGAACTTGCCTTCATGTGCTTGCCACCACTTAAGAACATCTATATCACCATCATCATCATCAAAACTAAAAGTGAAGTTAATGTAATCATCATAAGTACAAAATCCCGAACCCGATTGAACTGATCTTGGTCTTTTCAAAATACTAGAAATCAAAGTACTTCTTTTGCTACCGGCGCGTGGTGGTTTAGAAGAGGAACCACTACCACTAGCAGAAGAAAGCTCATCCGGACGGTACTTTGAAGTGTACTCATCATGTAGCTTTTTCAAGGCTGCATTAACTTTTTCTACATATTGTTGAACATAACCATCATTGGGTGGACCTCCTGGAACAATACTATAATAATAATCAAGCAATTTTGTTAGACCATCCAATTTTATTTGAGGATCAAGAACAGTTGCCATACAATAAATCAAAGGAAATTCATTGAAATAGTTAAACCATTTAGACATCATATCATAAATAACACCACTAACCTCAGCAACATTCTTGTTCTCATGCAAGACATGGAAAATACTAATGCATTCATTTATGACAAGATGCACATTAGGTTCATAAACTAATGAAAACACCTTAGTTGCACTGTCAAAACATTTTAAAACATTATGTATGGCATTAGCCTTTACCCAAAAGTCCGCACCCATTAATTCTTGATTTTGTTGAACAACCATAGTGTTATACAAACTAGTTAAAATGGATTGGTGTTTCTTAGTCTTAACTAACAATTCATATGTGGAGTTCCATCTAGTGGGGGTGTCGGGAGCAAAATGATGAGGACGTAAACCGGATTCCTCACACTTTTTTTTGTACTCATTTTTAACAAGACCCGATTTTCTAATTTTTCTCATGACATGCCCAAGTGGCTCTAGTGTGGAAGTCAAGTTAGATAAACCATCTTGTACACACAAATTCACAACATGAGCACAACATCGAACATGCAAGTAATCACCATCATGCAAGAGTATGAGATTCGAATTAGCTTTTAGATAATCTACACACTTAACATTGTTCGAAGCATTATCTAAAGAAATTGAAAATACCTTGTCTAACAAATTCCACTCAGATAATACTTCAATAATTTTCTCAGAAATATTAAAACCGGTATGTGCATCATCAAAAATATCAAAAGCAATAATACGCTTCTGAAGCGTCTAAGAACTATCAATCCAATGAAGTGTAGCACAAATAAATGTCTCATTAGTAGTAGATGTCCACATATCACTAGTTAATGAAACACGACCATCAAATGCTTTCATCATTTCCATAAGTTGGTTTCTAGTTTTACTATGTTGTGCAAAAGCTCTACGTTTAAGCGTATTCCTAGACACTATACTATATTGTGGTTGTAATGTGGTGCAAACAAAGTTTTCAAAGTAAGGACTTTCACCAAAATTAAATGGTAACTGTTCAGCAATCATAAACCTAGCCATGCCATCTATCATTCTTTCTCTATCATAATGAAAAAAACCTGAACCGGATTGTCGTTGGTTAAACTCGGTGAGCATAGTTTGACCACTCGTACCGCCCGCCATTGCCGCCGTATCCTTGTAGATCTTGTGCGTCTTCATATGTTTTGCAAAGGTTCCGGTTCCGGTGCCCAACGCCCATGCAAGTCCTTTGTGGCAAATATTGCAATGTTGCTTGTATGTCCCGGGCATCTACTGATCTTCTTTCTTTGTGAAGTATGCCCACGCCCAAGAAGCTTGTCTCGATTTTGTTGGAGCGGTGGTGTTGTCGGCATCATCATCTTCTTGATCATCATCTTGACCAAGATTGTGAGCATCGGATGGGGTAGAGGATGTACCTTTAATTGTAAAAAAATTTGATTTAAACTATAATTAAGATAAGAATGTAATTAAAATTAAAGTTTGTATAAAATAAGTTGTAACTAATATTAAAACTTACCAAATGGTGGTGATATTCCCGGTTGTGTTGCCCCCATGTTTGTAGATCCGTGCTGAGAAATTGTATAGCTTCCACCTTACGGGAGTGATGAAGGTGAATAATGTGGATGTTGTTGATGTTGATGATACCCGAATTCCATCTCGTCGATTTGGTCTTGCTCATCAACTTGAAAATTTGGATCGATTCGGAGGTTGGAAGAAGGCATCACTTCCTTTCCGGATCTCCTCGGTATTTTGCTAGAATGTGGGAAATGGAAAATTGAGAGCTAATGTGGGAATTGAGACTTTAGTAGCTAGAATGCTTAATAACACTTAATTGCACAAGAAAATACTAATAATAAGAGAGAGGAAGAGTAGGATGAGTTGTGTGGTGAGAATGATGATAAAATGGTGTATTTATAGGGGTTTTGGGGCAATATAGCCGTTTGGCTTTGTTTGGAGCCGTTACACACATAAAAAAAAGAGTTGTTGGGAATCTGGGTGGTTCCGGTTCCGGTTCCGGTTCCCAACGGCTAGTTTGACCAACGGTAAATTTGACCGGTTCCGGGGCGGTTCCGGTTCCGGTTCCACGGTTCCGAATGCGACGCGAATCCAGGCGGTTCCAGGCGGTTCCGGTTCCGGTTCCGGTTCGATCCCGAATCTCAAAACTTGTATTCGGATTCGATTCGCAAAGAGGCGGTTCCGGTTCCGAATCGGTTCCGGCCCGGTTCCGGTTCCAATCGGTTCCGGGTAGATTCGCCGGTTCCGGGTAGATTCGGATTCGGTGGCCACCATTAATGATAACATTAGATTCTTGTGATTATTATATATATACTCGATCCCTCCCCGCATTTATATATATAAAGGGGCAAATTAATACAGCATAATAATAATAATACGGACGAGGGACTGACTATGGAGATCACTTCGAATATCAATAGTAATAATACATCAATTGATCCAAATTAATAAGATGATACGAAAAAGTACCAGATAGTGTTAATAAATTAAATAATGTTATCCTGTAGAGGATACTGTGTTACGTGTGGTAGCTACCTGTTGCATAGAGGTACACTAAAAGACAATCATTTTTTTGTTCGAAAACATAAAAGACAATCATTTTTAGTGAAAAAATATAAGAAATCGATCACAATAAAAATTTGGTTTCTTGAAGATAAGACGTTATATTCTTAGTTACACAGCCAGCCAGCCAGCCGCCCTGGCTCATGTACAAGAGGTATATAAAAGACGAAGAAGGGAAAGTGGAATCTTGTTATAAGAAGAAATGACATTATTTTTATCGAAAATAATGCCATGCACTTTGCATTAGATACCCCAGCCCTGGCAGCAGCATACTACTCGATCGATCCAAAACCAAAAGAAGGGAAACCTAAAAAAAGTCATATATAACGTATGGGGATATATTGATCGATCAGTTCATTCATGTCAATGGGATAGTATGTTTAAAAGAATCCAATTCGCCTGCTCATCGCTAGTGTTTTTTTTTTTGCTCTCAATCAAAAGATGCCTTTTGAACAGTATTCCTTATCCAAGGCCAAAATCTGCACAAAAATTGTAAGGTAATTGAAGAACATACGGTACAGAGATATATCACTTGATATAATTTTTATACGGACAACATGTGTAGATAGATCGGATTATCCCATTTACGTCCCCTTTCAAATTGACTTGTTTGGATCCAAAATTCGATCTACCCTTCCTTCCTTCTTTTTTTTTTCAAAATCGTGAGAGAAATAGCGATAATATTCAACATTCTTTTCCCACTTTCCACTTTTCTTTTTGTTTTCCCCACAATTCAATTGATCAGGTTGATGATCGTCTTCATATTTTTTTTATTCCAATTTCCCCAAGGTACAAATTAAGAGGAAAAAAAAAAGAAATCATGAACTGATGAACATCGACCGATCTCATTTGTCCTTATAAGACAAATGATGATATACATACATACATACATAGAGCATCAAAGTTAGCCCATACCATATTGATCGGTAGTGAAGTGGTATCCATGACCAAAGGTCCTGGGTTCAAAACTCACCACTACCGTATTACGAGAAAGGTTCATTTAGAACCTCAATATCGCTCTTAAACTGAATTTTCAGCCACTTATAAAAAAAAAAAAATATTGATCCTTTGCGTTGTTCGTTTCTTGAAATGATTCTCTTCTCCTACTCAAAAGCTGAGTTCTCTCAATCTCACTTCCCTTAACCGCGAAGTCTACTTATATACTTTCTCCTATCCAATTCTTCATCATCTACAATTCCGACTAGCTTTAAATTTTCCTTTTTTTTAATTGGTTCTTAAAAGAGTGGCCGGCGTCATCAATTTAAATTTTAATAAAAGATATACATCCATATATAATTACGTACACAAATTCCCTAATATACTACAAGTCAAATACAATGAATCAACCATAGATATAACAAGATGGTATATATGAATATGTATGTACATCTTACCTTTGAATATATCCACCCTCATCACTCTTGACCTGACCATGATAATTGTAGAGACATGCACACAGTACTGAAAGGGAAAGGTATCTCCACCAAAACCGTCAACACATCTATCAAGAATATATAATATTCTTACTCTCTGCCTTCTTTTTTGTTTTCTTCTTTCAGCTTTTCTAGCTGGCAATTAAGCTTCCTACTAAACTAGCAGTAATTAAGTAGTTATTTAGACCTGTCAAACGGGTTATCCGTTCGGGTTTTGGGTCATATCTTTTTGGGTTATTATCTGTTCGGGTCATTAAACTTTCAGGTCATTTTGGGTTCAGGTCAAATCGGATTCGGGTTGTAATAGTGTCAGATAGAAACAGGTTTTGGTTATTTCGTGTCATGGTTAATATTTTTTTAAAAAATTATTAAATAAATAGACACCTAATTTCTATAAGAATAAACTACATATAGATTACAGAAAAGTTATTACAATGTCTATTCTAAATTTCATTTGGATATACTAAGTTTAAATCAAGTTTTTTGTCATATTTATTTGGGACATTCTGGTTTTAGACAATTTAAGGTCACTATTATTTCATATTATCCGAATTTGGATAATTTTTATGTATTATTATTATTTCATCTCATTTCGTGTTCGGGTCTGTTTCGGGTTATAAATTCTTTGGTCATTTTGGGTTCGGGTCATTTGGGTTTTACCCAATCGGGTTTCGGGTTTATTATATTTAAATAATTTCGGGTTTTAGTCGGGTTTCGAGTTCAGATAAAACGGACGGGTTTTCGGGTTGGGTCAAATTTTGACAGCTCTATAACTACTATCTTAATTAACTGGGATACATTCACATTGACTTTTACTTCTACCAGTTTAATTATTGACCCTGCAATATTTTTTTTAATTAAAGAGATCATATATATTATCGGTTTTATATAGATGACCAAACACCATGGGATTACAAGATTGGTTAAGATCCAAGACAACCTAATAAGCACGAGCATTGATGACCACTACCAATTACAACTTGATTCCAATGGGACATTGCTCAAGTAGCTAGCTTGATGAAATCCGTAAGTGCTTAACAAAACATGACTTTTTTTTTGATAATTTGGATTTAAAGCCATATTATTAAAGGAAATTGCTTGGAGAACCAGGTGGATGGACTAATGGGCCTCATTAAAACCTCCCTAAGTAAAACCTAGTGGGAAAAACTTAGGGAGGAAAAAGAGTATCCGCCTCATCCCGATACAAACCTAAAACCCACAAACTAGAAGAAAATTAGGCCCAACTAGACAAGCTAGTTAAGGCTCAAGCATAGGCCGAAACAACCAGATACAAACCAAAAAATCCTAAATAGACACGCCACCTAGAAATGTCAACATGAGCAAACCGCGTCCAAACAACACCCAACACTCCTTAGGGCCCAAAAACAAACTAAGATACCGATAGAGCATGCCATGTTGCCGCAACATCGACCCTCAACTTCCTCTACTGCTATTAAAAAATTATCTCTTCCAAACCTTAGATAACAACGGCCCCTCCATATCAAAATCTACTATTTTGGACGCAATAAATTATGGTCCGGACGCCTTCAACCACTATCTGAAGCCTTTTAGTTGCTAAGCTGCTCCTGGATTTGACTGAGAATATTAGCTTTGGTTTGGGCTGGATTCGGCATATGGAACCCTAATTGCCTTAATAAGTTAATGCATTCATCTGCTTCTGCATTTGGGTTGATGATTTTACCTTTATCATCCCTTGCCGGTGTAAAATTTCTGGACTGATTTTTCGGTGGGGTATCGTGGATTAATTCGACAACAAGGTCAATTCCTTCCTTACCTACAGGGGGCGTATCCAAAGATGCGTGTGGGCATTTTTGAGATTAGGTATTATGGGGCCCACTTCTCCTAAAATCACCCGCAAAATTTTTGGAGCTCAAAGCGTTTTGTCCTTTTACGCTTGAAGCTTGTGTCTCTTTGACTGACTCAGGGTCCGCCTGTTGCTCCTGGACTTTGGGATTTGAGCCGCTCACCACGTCATTACCCAATACTGCAGCTTGCGTAGAAAAAATCAAAGCAGGGGAATAACGTCCCGAGAGAGGACTTCCCACCTTGTACGCCTCAAGAATAGGACAATTATTATTGTCTAATGTCAGTTCTGTCCCTGGGCTGCTGGCCTTCTGGGAGGGCGCGCCAAAAAGTGACCCAGCCTTTCTACCAGGCGACTGTCTCTCAAAAGAATTATCATCTTCCGTGTGACGATCCTGTTCCTCTTGCACCGACCCAGGTATATAATTGTTAGAAAAGAATTGACGCGGGGGAGAGGCGCCCGCATCCCCATTCTTCATGTGATTCATCTGTTTCTCTACACAATTCCCCAAGTCAGGCACCGTCTCATTCGACTGAAGATCGGAATCCACCTCTCTCGCCTTATCAATGCTCTTTGAGATCGCTTTGTATGCCACTATTTTGGGGACATGATTCTGACACTCTAGTTACGACGATTGATGCACAACCGGCTCTTTACCCCGACCGTTTGAGTCACACTGGGGCTCTTGTTTGTCATCCGCATGTGTGAGAAAGGAACTACCCTGCGAAATTCTTTGACCACTAAATTCTCCTCTCCCTTCTTTATGTGACAAGTCAGAATTCTGGGCATTATGTTGAACATTATTTTGGACCACCACATCATACGGAATCTGAATAATGCTTTCGCTTGGGTCTGCGGTTCTACAAGTGACCCTATCATCCCCAACTTCAACTATTGAAACCGGGAAAGAGAGTCCCTCCACTTTGACCGTAATTTTCAAGTTTATTAGTTGGACGGTCGACATTTCTAAATGTATGCGGATTTCGGCATTCTCCACAAACTGGTTTTCATCCTCCTTTATCTTGATAACGTCACCCCCCGTTTGTGCAATATTACACACATTTGTTTTGTTCCATGCATGAAGGGGAACACCCCGGAGGACTACCCACGTTCTACGTTTCTCAACTTGATCATCCTTTTCCCATTGACGTATTTCCCATCTTTTTCCATTAGATTGGTCCTGGCTAACCACTTCCTTTACTTCATGTCTAGACTTGAAAAGCATGAGGAATTTCCTCCTCGAGAGACCTAGTAGCCCTGACATATTAGGCCACCTACTACGGAGGAAAACCATTGCTTCCTTTGGATTCTTGTGTTCTTGGATAGAGATAACCGCGCATTTGGACAAGCATGCCTTCATTCCTTCATCCGCTTTGACCTTGATGGAAAGTCTTGATTTAACATTGCTGGACACTTTTTGGACCTGGGTAGACGACTTTATGGAATGAGAAAGGCTATTAGTGGGATCCCTTTTTTCTCTTTATTGGCTTTATAGCCTTGAAACTCCATTTGTGCCCACAGACTACTGTCGTTGATATACCAACCTTTGATGCCATCAATTACTTTTTTGGCATCATCGGCATGATGAACATCTACCAAAGCACATGCGTTTCGATTCCATAGTCTCCATTTTCTACTAATGTAGAGCCTACTCCATCGAGCAAACCTTCACACTAATCTGCCCAACTGATATTCCGACACCCCTCTATGAATATTGTCAATGAATATTGTGGTAGTAGTATTACCTTTGGATATGGAGCTACCTCGTGTGGGCCTGTCGGTGTCCGTAACTCGCTCATAAGAAGATGTTGAGCGCTTTTTGTATTCTCCCTTCCCCAAGTATGCACCTTTCTCTCTGTCGAGTTTTCTTTTCCACCTCGATTTCCTTCCGACCTCAACATTCTCATAACATTGCTGGCTACTATATTTTCTCCCTGATGAATATCTACCTTCTCTCCTCATGGTGACGACCAGGCAGAGGATTTTTATTTTGGTGTATCGATTTTGAAATGTAAGATTGGGTAAAGGTTTGTGGTGCTTTCTGGGAGGAGAAGGTTAGGCTGGTTTCGTGGTGGTGGATACGACTGTCTTAGGGTGGGATGCGATAGGAAAGGTGGTGGTGGTTCTCGTGGTGTTTGCAGGTGGAGTTGCTTAACAAAACATGACTACCTCCACCATCCATCACCATAACCAACTATACCATGGGATTCCATCAAGACTAGATTTTCTTAAAGGAAAAAACCGCTACCTACGAAAATGTTGAAGGCTCCCAACACCTAATTACTAAACATACGAACTACCAGCCCAAACAAAGGCAAATATTCTTGGTCAACTCCAACCCCAGAATAATAATTGAATGGCCTAGGTTTGAAGGGCCCAGGATGGTGATAATTGGGGTCCGAAACAAAAGAGGTTTGGGGTTTAGAGAAAATCTAAGGAAAATGAGATAAGAGGTGAGAAACATGCATCCCACAATTCTAGGACTTGTTGAAACGTAACACCGCGGAATAGTAGCACAATAATACCGAGTTTTAGGGGGGGAGATAAAGGTTAGCCTTGCATGGGAAGAAACACCAAGCCAAGGAAGAATAGGTGGATTATAGTGCGGTGGGATGAGAAGGAGATCAAAGTCTGGAAGGTAGGGAAGAGTGTAAGCTGAATGATGAATAAGACAAATTCACGGGCGGAAGGAATATGACTACTTCCTAGGAGTTTCTTCCTTAAAGGATATAATATAACTGTCTAGCTTGATATCCTGATGTGTGGTTAAGTTGTTCTTGTAGGGCTGCATAAGAATGAGTTGTAAGTGTTGCGGTCGTATCATTTCTAGTTTATTAGTTCTGGCATTTAGGTTGTAATTGGATGTGAATGGCACTCTTTTTCCTCCCTAATTTTTTATCCCACCGGGTTTTACTTAGGGAGGTTTTAATGAGGCCCAATCAAACCCCATTCACCTGGTTTCCAGGTCTTCAGTTAATAAATCGGCTCTAAGCCAAAATTATCAAAAAAATCTAAACAAAATACTTAATGATTGACAATCCTAGATCTAACTACCTTAGCAAGCATCTGCTCTAACTCCATTTTTCCTAACGCTCGACAAGGTGACACCTTCATTAATGCAGCAATACCTCCAACATTCTGGTTGTAACACCCCAACTACATCCATACACTTAACAACACATTGCAGCGGAAACTCAACTCATCACATTACATAACTCAATGGTGTTACACGCCGTTAACCACCCACGTGGCTAACAAGGCTAATACCTGTACATTGTATCGGTCTGATGGACTAGATTCCCGAGCAACTACACAATACAATCCTTATTCCATTTCCAACATTTATTATACACAAACACTCCCACTGTACCGAGTATTTACAAACTAATGCCGATAACAATTTCGGTCTTACTACGCCTACAGTACATACTCAATTTAGATGGCTACCCATGTACAATCAGCTACCCCGTCCTACTCTCGAACGGCTTCCGCTCCTTGTACCTGAAATAAGAAAGAAGAGAAAGGGTGGCCCCCAAGGGGCTCAGCACCTTTGCTGGTATGGTAATCCCGCAGCCCACATGCTACCGGGCCACACACAACTAATTGTCGTCTTGGCATGCTATTGATTATTTTTAAATCATGCATGCCACTGTAAACACACAACACACAACGTTACGCCTCAATGGGCTCAACAAACGGATAATACATCCTTACTTGATAAATCACTCATGGTATTCATTATCCCTAGAGCGTTCCTCCTCTAACGGAGCTACTTCCTTAATAGACGACACTTACCCTTAAATCGGGTTATCCTTAAACGCCTCTTGTCACAAACTGAGATTCATTTCCATGATCCACACACTCCATATCTTACAACATATCACATTCCTCACATAACAAAACATAACAACACTTTTCTCGTTTCGACGTACACATGATAACATCGCATTCATTTAAACATCTAACGTATACATATCATAGCATAGCAAGGGAAATTGCCTAGCACAATAACAACACAAAACACCATAAGATCGGTTCACACGAGGAACCTTCCACCATAGTTAGTATACATAGTGAGCCTAGAGATTATTGCCAATCTCATGCTAAGCTCGTTACCAACCTCGTTACCGTCCAGTTATATCGAACGGTTAACTTAAACCCAAGGTGTGTCGGATATAGTACCCAAGCACACCGAAATAACATTTGTATGCCCCTGTGGCCCGACGTGAGTCAGTAAACTAGCTTTGGATAAGCTAAGGGAAGATTGAAACCAAATTGGAATACAACCTATACATACACCAAGAGAGTCGAACCGGATATGACATCGACTCCCGTCCTCACACGCGTGGCCGGAACAACCGGACTCCTCACCCCCCATTAGTACATATATACTTATAAATAAGTAGTTAGAGATCCATTATGGAGCCTACCACATCCACACACCATACGGTATCATAACCGAGTTAAGCACACAAGGGGTTCACACACTTGCATACAACAACAATATCCAACTAACTCACACATAGCCGTGGTTAGGACGTTCCCAAAGTTTGGGTCGTTAACTCCGAATACCGATCTCTCATGTGCTCCTAGTTCTAGTTAGCTAAGGTTTAACACTTATTAGAGGTTAAATGGTATCGGAGGCCCAATTCGCCACATAAATGAATTACTATAAACTCATTACATGTTTTAATCTTACAAGGTGGCAAACACTCAGAAAAACATTGGCATACAAGCCGGTGTAATCCGGTAGGACACAGGTTGCAAGAAAACCATACCTGTCACCGGAGTCCACTTTATCATGTCCACTTATGTTCCTCGAGCAATTCTCGAACAACTGATAACATTACATGTATTTTTTAACATCGGGGTAACATGATTGTTTAAAGTCTAATGCTTATAACTTTTCCCCGTTAAACTTGGTTACAAAACTTCACTTTCTAACTTGTTTTACTTTTACATTCAATACAACTTTTCACCCACTTAATTGTCATTAAAACTCACCTAACATGTCCTTAACAACTTTATAACATCATTACTGATCAATCCCCATCATTACATATCATTTCATAACCTTAAACCATGTTTTTGGTCCGACCGAACTTACCGACCGACCTTGCACAAGGTCGGTCCATTCCAGAACACTTCACCGTCAAAATTTTCTACTCCGACCGACCTTGTAAGTTCGGTCGCATGTTCGGTCCATTCCCGAGAGTTTCTTCCCTTTGAAAATTCAAGCCCGACCGAACTTGCCAAGTCCGGTCCCATGTTCGGTCGGTTCCAGAAACTTAATCCGTACACAAAATACAAGCCCGACCGACCTTGCAAGTCCGGTCCCCAAGGTCGTCCATTCCAGAAGCCAATTCTCGCAGGGTAAACTGGGCTCGACCGAACTTGCAAGTTCGGTCGCAAGTTCGGTCTGCCCCAGACCCTTGTTTTCCTTTTCTCATTCAACTCCAAACTTCACCCCATATATCCTAGTACACCCTAACCTCATTTGGGCACTTCAAACACACCTTTAGCCATGTACTAAACTCTCTAAATCACACACCAAAACCATCTTATCATTCACAAATTCCTTACAAAATTCTCAGCACTTGGAATGTTTCCTCCTTAAGATTCCTAAGTGGTATTTCACCAATAATGACCCCTATACCAAGGTGTTTCCTCTACACCTTAACATCATCTCTCAAACTTCTTTCTTACTAACTAAACCTCCTTTCTCACATCTTACCTAAACATCACTTATTCCTTGGATATCAACATTACCTAAACCTTAAACAAACTTCTCCAAGACTTAAATACATTCTCAAACACACATTGAATTCCTAGAACTTCCAAGATAACACCTAAATCCTTGCATCACTCTAAATCACCTTAATACATGTTTTCTTCCCAAGTAAAACATTTGTTCACCTTTAAACTTCCTAGTTCACCAAAACTTACTTAAAACACTTAGAACTTCTTACACATTTTCCAAATTTTGCCATAGCTTCTCTTGTATATATTCACATCCAAACACTTAGGTTTTTTACCTTATTTCATTCAAGAACACCTAAAATCCATCAAGAACTTTCTCACACACATAACTTCACCAAGTTTACACTACATCACAATATAGTGCATAAACTTAATTGCTTGACACTTAGGCCCTTAAATAACATGGCTCTTAGGCCCTTAAATTGCATAAACCTTAAACACTGAATTTCCCACATAAATAATGCCTTTGACCTGCAAATACACCCAACAATACATATGTTCTTTCTAGTCTCCTTGAGAACACTTTACTAAGTCATTCACCATTTGCTCTTTAGGTAGTTTTAACAAGCATTATAAGCTCATTTCTCCTAAGGCATTAAACCACATTAGGTATATTTACCTCTTTTCCACACAAACTTCTTTCTTGTTTCCTTATAAAACCGGTAAGGTATTTGACTCCTTGTCAACTACTAAACAATATACAAGCAATGAAATGAGTATACAGCTTCAAGCTTAAACTCATTGTAAACCCTAGGTTTACCTTGTTTCAAAAACATTAATGTAGTTGTTTTACCTTGATCTTTGGCGAGAGTTTGAATATCTATGAAGAGAGGACTCCACCTAGTCCATAAGAGATTGGAATGAAGCTAGAACAAAGTCACACAAAGAGCTCCATCAATGAGTATTTTTGGTCAACAACAAAACATGGAGGAAACTTGATTTTTCTTTGAGATTCCTTACCTAGAAGCAAGGGAGATCAATAATATGTGGAAAGACAAGCTCAAGCTCCTTCAATGGTGGAACTCCATGGCACCGAAATGGGGCTCTTGAAGTTTGAGAAGATAGAAATGAAGAGCTTGATGAGAGGAAGAGAATGGTGTGTTTGTTTTTGATTTGGTTAAGTGAGCTAGATTTTACAAGAGGTCAAAGCTTGAGTTTTAATGGTGGTGGTGGTATTACCGTGAGAGAACAGCAAGAAGGGAGGAAGAAGAAGTTTGGAACCGTGTGAAATGAGAAAGAAATGAAAATGAAGATAGACTTGCTTTTAGAAGATATTGTGCTTATAAAGCAAATAGTACATTTATTAGTCATCTTTATTTACTTTTCATAATAACAGAGAGTGGTGAGTCACCACACATAAACCGGCCCCCCTTTATTACATAAGGGTATTTTAGTCTTTATTGTCAATTTAATTACTTATGATAACATATGTTACAAACTAGCTTATAAAAATCACTATTCACAAAACAAGACACATAGAAGTGAAATTTTTGATTTCCCATTGATATGACATCCAAATGTGATACTATATAGTACACATTCTTATTAAAGAGTAATGATGGACATCTTGCCATTCAAAACTCATTTACAGACAATTTTTCAAAAACGTGCTTTAAGACTCCTTAAAGCACTTTTTGTGTTTTAACTTGTTTTCAAGCTTGGTTTTCTTTGGTAATTGATTATATGTTCATTAACATATTTATAAGGTATAGGTATGACCATTAGGTCTTATACAAATTTATCCCAAGCTTAGAGCACATTTTAGCCCATATTGACCTTAAGTATTATTTATGTTTTGTCTGGTTTCATTGTCTACCAAGGTTTCCTAAGGACTTAATTAGCCTTATAAAATCATAATTTATTACTAAGTCTTGGTAGGCTCTTTGGGTCCTAACCAAGTTCACTCCTAGCTTAGAGCATGTTTTGCTCAAACCGTGTCTTAGTGTTTTATTGTGTTTTACCATGGTTTAAATGGTTCATTGATGTTTCTAAGGCACTTTTTAGCCTTTAAACACCATAGTTTAGTATTTAAACAGTATATCAGGGTTTGGGGTATTTCAATCTACCCCCTTAAAAGAACTTCGTCCTCGAAGTTTACATTTCCCTCACATCTTGGATTAGAATACGGGGATTACTTATAGGGCTGCTTGTGAGTGGGTATGGGAATGACTGGGAATAGGAATAGAATTAGTGGATGGGAATGGGTATGGGATAGAATTAGTGGGAATGGTTAGTGTATTTCCATTCCAAGGTTTGGATCTCTAAACTGTCATGGGAAACAAATTTCATTAATTTGTTAAGTTCAACATTCTATTTTTGTTGTTCCATTAATAACATATTTCCACAAAATATTTTGTTGTTATATTAATAAATAGTTCAAACATAAATACAGTATTTCGACCAACTTAACTATTTTTCTTTAACATATATACATTTGACATTGTGATGCATTCATTATCACATATTCTGATAAATTTGTTAATAAAACAATTTTTAATAAATTTTTTATTGTTACATTAAATTTAATTTAATGAATTTTTTAAATAAAGCTTCATTCGAGTTTAACATTTTTTAACATATAAAAATAAATCTTAACGTTGTGCACGGACGGACCCCCTGAGGAATTATTCTTAGGGGGTGAAAGAAATTTAACCCCTCGAAAGGATGATAATATATATAAGATGTCACATTTTGTTTTTCTTGTGTAAAGTACTATGATAGCTATAATATAAAAAAATAAATTAATAGCTTTTATTTGATAAAAAATTAAACCAATAACTATATATATAGAAAAATAGTTAAAAATATAAATATAATAAATTGATTAATATATATTATTTAAGAAACAAAAAATTGGTAAATACTTCCAACACAATCGATGAGATTTCTCTACTTCTAATATTTTTTATTACCTTGTTTATCTGTCATTGGTGCAACATAAACATTTTTCCATATATATATTTTCTTTTGTCTTAACGTCATATAATGATTTATATTGACTCAATATTATGGGAATAAAGTTTGAATTTTTATTCATATTTGAATGATGTTGAAAAAAATCATAAAAACTAGTATAAAATTTGTAAGAATACATTTAATTATAATATCAACTTAAAAAAAATTAAAATTTACTCCAATAAAATAAATAATAGAGTAATAAAAAAGCTAGGTATGAATTGAAAAAATTAATTATATTATTAAAGAATTAAAATATATAACCATTTGAAGTTGAAACATTTATCATTCCTAAAGTGCTGCTACGTGTAATCAAAATTTGATAACCACCCCTCCCCCTGGTTATCAAATTGTGGGAATAGAGATCATTTAATTCCCATTCCATCCTCCTAAAAAATAGGACTTTATTTACCAAGCATGGATATAGGAAAACACTATTTCCATTCCCATAGATTCATTGCCATACCCATGTACCAAGCACCCCCATAGAGATAAAACTTCCATTACCAACCACCCTTTACATCCAACCTCGGACTTAACGGTCCGGGCAACATATCCACATTATACATAACCATATCGTAACATACTTACATGATAACCTCGGACTCACGGTCCGGGTATCTTAATAACATTACACTTACATAACAACCCTCAGACTCTCAGGTCTGGGTAACAATACAACAGTTAGACTCATAGGTCTGAATAACATAACACTTTCGAAACTACCACATTTGGACTCAAGGTCTAAAATAATATTTCTTACTCATACCACACAACATGTCTTAGCATGTATAACAAACAGAAATACCTTTTCCATCTCTCCATGGGCTCCAATCCCATGTTGAGTACATATACACTGTGATCCCGCAGAACCCGGTCGCGATGGACACCTTCTGGTCCCCGTTCCTTTGGGAGATCAAAACATTCACTTAATTTTTAACATATATACTTCTCATGTCACCGGTCCGAAGACAAAGGCTCATGCGTCCTCAGCTCGTGAGCAAGTACTACAAAAATATTCTTTACTAGGTTAAGTATAAGAGAATCCTTTATTCAAAATATTAATCGATTGTTTGAAAACACCAATTGAAAATCCTTTTGAAAACACAACACAACTCCAAGTCCAACTTATGCTCTTTGCTTCTTTCTTAACGTGGTTATTTGTGTCCACTTACAGGGAGCTTCTAGAGTCATCCAACCCTGATGTGATCAGCATCAGTGTTGAACTATCCTTCCACCCCAATTTGTGTTCGGCTTCCCTTGATCTCATGATAATCAAGTTTCACCTCCCACTTCATTTTCAACCAACAACTAATTCAAGCATATCCCATTTTCCATCTTTAAATCCTTCTAGTCATAATCATTACATCTCCAAGGGATAGAACTCTGTCTATCAATCATCACCCAAATCCAACTTAATTCAAGTTACCTAGGGAATTTAATTCTCACTAGGTTCTATGTCGGTCTCATACCCCTTTATAAAACACAACACTGTATATATATACATATTTTTTTATCAAAATACAATACATGGTTTACATTTATGCATCGTCGGGGTTTTAGTTCCCCAGGAGTTTCTTTACTCCCTTCCACTTGTACTCTCACACACCACTGTTAACAAAATAAACACACTTCCCACAATGGTATTCGCATCTTCTGTGCGCAATTACCACAATTTAACCATAAATGAGTGTGTATGTTTGTATAACACACGCGCCAACCATCATAACGAATTATTTGTGCTATGCACAACACAAATCACGTACACTTGTACAGTAATACACACTAAGCGGCTTTACGCTCTACCCCCTTTAAAAGGGATTACGCCCACGTAATCAGTCACTGAACATTGGCTTAAAATGTTCTGCCGTCGTGAAGTATTTTAACTTCCACGCGGTCTGGTACACAATGCGTTTTGGTTAGAGGATTTTAACCATATTGGTGGTTTAATCCCTAAACCAAGAATTCTTATTAGAGTTTATCTAACTCATAACCGGTTTCGGTCCTGGCCTGTGAGGCTTCTAGGCATTGATGACTAGCCATCCATTCATATTCACAATGTATATTCGGCATTTGATGCATGGGCTCACTGGCCTCTGCTGCGCAATTTTGATAATTATAGGGCTAGTTTGCCCCATTCGTTACTGTTACTGTATTGTACATCTCCAATGTATTACCCTTATCTTGGGAAGAATGGTTTCTCAACCGATGCATGGTATCTCTTACCCTGAGCGAATTCGGTGAGTTTCACAATTTTCCATCCACTTCTCTAATAGCTTACAGCGTAAACTACTATGTAATTCACAATGATTGACTTGCTTCTACCGACTTACTGTCGGTTGAGAGTGAGCTACTACCTAATGTGTAGTGTTCTCTCAGTTATTTCCCACACCTGGGGTATATTTCATACCGACATTTGGTATTTAGTGCTACTGTAGTCACTTACTGTTAATCATGTCTCCACCTTTGGTTTTGTACATGTATTCTTTCATTCTTGCGGCCTTGCATTACCTATGCATCGGCCATTATAACATTATTCCTCCACAATTACCATGCTTCTGATTCCTAGCTATCCCACTTGATCATTACTGCGCAAGTGCAATACCAAAACACTCAGTCATACAGAGTGCAGAGGCGTAAACTCTTGACAGTAAATCCCTTATGCGATTCGCCATGGAATTCACACTGAGTTCCTCATCAACAATACCTACCAGTGGCTTATTGCCCAGTCTGTTTAACATCGCTTATCTTGCATCTCTACTAAGTTTAACTCATAACTGGTCTTATCTGCCACATTATCATTCAACAATGCTTATACAACGGTCGCTTACTGCGCACCGTGCTTATTGTATAACATAACACTAACTTGCATGGTATTTACTGTCACATTAACTTCCACACGTTACTTACATTATTCACATTATGGTTCGTCATTCATTTGGATGACTACCGAATGTTCCTTGAGCATTGCTCACTCGAGTCACAAACCGGCGTTACTTAGCTCGGTGCTTCACTTTATACACACATACTACTAAGCTAACTGCTCTCTTTCAATAATAACGTCGTCCGTCCTTAACATATTTCTTGAACTTGATTCACATAACCACCGCTCTTGCGGTCTCACAATATCGAGAGGTATCCCCACTCTTAATGTAGTGGTTCGTTCTCCGTTCTATTACTTGTATAACATATACTTCTGCAACTGATCAAATTTACATAACACAAGTTGTTGTGGCTTATAAGCCTTACTGTCACGATTCCTTCCAAGTTATCTCTTTGGCAACTTAGGGTCCTACTGTTAAGTGGGTTTACCTTCAGTGTTTAATCCGGGTAATTGTTCCAAATCTTGTGTTTCTGTTATATTGCTCCATCTAACAATGTTTAATCCAAACACCCCTCAAGGATTGCTCCTGGGTGTTACTAACATATGCCATTACATCTGGCTTGCACTCATGGGTACATTCAGTAACTACGTCTTCTTACGTTCTTAGTTGGGTATTCGTTTCTGCTATCATGTCTTATCCCTCAGACTTCTCAAGTCATATTTGATGTCTTTACATAACAGTCGTGCTCTTCGCACTTCTTGACTCTATACATTTCCTTGAAATGAATTCGCTAATTCCTTTAGTCTCGTTAACTTGACCAGGTTTCTTTACTTCAATCATTTATTGTAATCCTTAGTTCTTGTTTGACTTACACTGCTGACCGTAGAACGGAGTCGACTACTTCCCGTGTTCTGGACTCTACTCGTATACATATATGGGGTATCATATTGATACATTGCTACTTACCCAACTAACCTATAAGTAGGTCTGTCAGGCCCGCATGCTCCTATCGGAGTGCGGTCGTCCCACAACACAGTTGGTACACTCGTAGTGTCTGTCACACGCCTAGGTGAAGTATTATGTTGTCAACTCCCTTATATTGTCCCGTGACAATATTCATTCCTTGCTTCCCGAACTTAATCGAGGGAAATTTTATCCACTGTTGTATCTTTATCAACTGCCCCTGGTTTTACTGGTTTGGTTTAAAAGAAGGTTGGAAAGAAGTGTTGGTTTGAAAGAAAATTTTGGTTTTGAAAGAAAGAGTTTAGATAAATCTGGGTTTGAAAGAAAATTTTCATGGTTTCACAACATCTTCTTACCTTAGCCAAGTCTAGCTTCTTGCTGACTGGTGTACTTACAATTACAGAGGTTAGGCTAGCAGGCCCTTCCACTGTTATGACGATCACATTTAACTTTATGGTACTTTTCCAAGTACTTTGTAGTGGTTATAAATTTCCCGAACAGCCCTGTTATAGCAGCACTTGCTATGGCAAGTGCGCCATGCTAACTGGCTATCGGTTTAACACATACCGGTTGTGGTATTGTTTTTACCCATACTGTCATCAGTGGCCTTGTTGGCCCTCACTGATCTTGCTGCCTTCATAACAACTCTTCTAGGTGACTTCTCACTATCTTCACATGACGATCATCAACTAGGGTGTTTCCCATACTGGGAGACCCCTTTTTCTTAGTATTGTATTCTCTTTGTAGCCCGTTCCACGTATTTGGGCACTACGTTGTAGTTCCCTTGTCGGTTGGTATACCGTTGGTGTATTATTTATCAACTGTGGTCCCGTATACACTCGTCTCGGGTTTTATTAATCCACTTCTTGCCTGTTGCACGGTCGGTGCGTTGCAAGCTGGTTATCCTTGACTGCTCGGCATGTCGACCCAGGTTGCCGGAAATTCTATTCTTCTATACACTGATTCCTCGCTATGAAATGCAGTTAACACTGTTCAGATGGAAACCGTCTCCGGGATTCCCAGTTTTTGGGATCTACCGTATGACAGGTTTTCCGTACTTTAAAGGTATTTAATAACAGCCAGATCGGATATTCCCGAGTAGGAGTGGACTTCCATCTCTCTGGCGTTGTTTCCCCAAGTTATATAACAGGGATTGTGGAGGGCGGGATGGATATTGTAGGTTTCCAGTACACACTGGTAATACCTAACTAGCGTATCTCTCACGCTATCACTCAACCCTTAACCCAAAACACTAAAATTCTAACTCGGTACTTCCTAAGCTCGGTAATTCAGTCATCAGAGCGATACTTCGCTCTGATACCACTTTTTGTAACACCCCAACTACATCCATACACTTAACAACACATTGCAGCGGAAACTCAACTCATCACATTACATAACTCAATGGTGTTACACGCCGTTAACCACCCACGTGGCTAACAAGGCTAATACCTGTACATTGTATCGGTCTGATGGACTAGATTCCCGAGCAACTACACAATACAATCCTTATTCCATTTCCAACATTTATTATACACAAACACTCCCACTGTACCGAGTATTTACAAACTAATGCCGATAACAATTTCGGTCTTACTACGCCTACAGTACATACTCAATTTAGATGGCTACCCATGTACAATCAGCTACCCCGTCCTACTCTCGAACGGCTTCCAGCTCCTTGTACCTGAAATAAGAAAAGAAGAGAAAGGGTGGCCCCCAAGGGGCTCAGCACCTTTGCTGGTATGGTAATCCCGCAGCCCACATGCTACCGGGCCACGCACAACTAATTGTCGTCTTGGCATGCTATTGATTATTTTTAAATCATGCATGCCACTGTAAACACACAACACACAACGTTACGCCTCAATGGGCTCAACAAACGGATAATACATCCTTACTTGATAAATCACTCATGGTATTCATTATCCCTAGAGCATTCCTCCTCTAACGGAGCTACTTCCTTAATAGACGACACTTACCCTTAAATCGGGTTATCCTTAAACGCCTCTTGTCACAAACTGAGATTCATTTCCATGATCCACACACTCCATATCTTACAACATATCACATTCCTCACATAACAAAACATAACAACACTTTTCTCGTTTTGACGTACACATGATAACATCGCATTCATTTAAACATCTAACGTATACATATCATAGCATAGCAAGGGAAATTGCCTAGCACAATAACAACACAAAACACCATAAGATCGGTTCACACAAGGAACCTTCCACCATAGTTAGTATACATAGTGAGCCTAGAGATTATTGCCAATCTCATGCTAAGCTCGTTACCAACCTCGTTACCGTCCAGTTATATCGAACGGTTAACTTAAACCCAAGGTGTGTCGGATATAGTAATCCCAAGCACACCGAAATAACATTTGTATGCCCCTGTGGCCCGACGTGAGTCAGTAAACTAGCTTTGGATAAGCTAAGGGAAGATTGAAACCAAATTGGAATACAACCTATACATACACCAAGAGAGTCGAACCGGATATGACATCGACTCCCGTCCTCACACGCGTGGCCGGAACAACCGAACTCCTCACCCCCCATTAGTACATATATACTTATAAATAAGTAGTTAGAGATCCATTATGGAGCCTACCACATCCACACACCATACGGTATCATAACCGAGTTAAGCACACAAGGGAGGTTCACACACTTGCATACAACAACAATATCCAACTAACTCACACATAGCCGTGGTTAGGACGTTCCCAAAGTTTGGGTCGTTAACTCCGAATACCGATCTCTCATGTGCTCCTAGTTCTAGTTAGCTAAGGTTTAACACTTATTTGAGGTTAAATGGTATCGGAGGCCCAATTCGCCACATAAATGAATTACTATAAACTTATTACATGTTTTAATCTTACAAGGTGGCAAACACTCAGAAAAACACATTGGCATACAAGCCGGTGTAATCCGGTAGGACACAGGTTGCAAGAAAACCATACCTGTCACCGGAGTCCACTTTATCATGTCCACTTATGTTCCTCGAGCAATTCTCGAACAACTGATAACATTACATGTATTTTTATTAACATCGGGGTAACATGATTGTTTAAAGTCTAATGCTTATAACTTTTCCCCGTTAACTTGGTTACAAAACTTCACTTTCTAACTTGTTTTACTTTTACATTTCAATACAACTTTTCACCCACTTAATTGTCATTAAAACTCACCTAACATGTCCTTAACAACTTTATAACATCATTACTGATCAATCCCCATCATTACATATCATTTCATAACCTTAAACCATGTTTTTGGTCCGACCGAAGTTACCGACCGACCTTGCACAAGGTCGGTCCATTCCAGAACACTTCACCGTCAAAATTTTCTACTCCGACCGACCTTGTAAGTTCGGTCGCATGTTCGGTCCATTCCCAAGAGTTTCTTCCCTTTGAAAATTCAAGCCCGACCGAACTTGCCAAGTCCGGTCCCATGTTCGGTCGGTTCCAGAAACTTAATCCGTACACAAAATACAAGCCCGACCGACCTTGCAAGTCCGGTCCCCAAGGTCGGTCCATTCCAGAAGCCAATTCTCGCAGGGTAAACTGGGCTCGACCGAACTTGCAAGTTCGGTCGCAAGTTCGGTCTGCCCCAGACCCTTGTTTTCCTTTTCTCATTCAACTCCAAACTTCACCCCATATATCCTAGTACACCCTAACCTCATTTGGGCACTTCAAACACACCTTTAGCCATGTACTAAACTCTCTAAATCACACCAAAACCATCTTATCATTCACAAATTCCTTACAAAATTCTTAGCACTTGGAATGTTTCCTCCTTAAGATTCCTAAGTGGTATTTCACCAATAATGACCCCTATACCAAGGTGTTTCCTCTACACCTTAACATCATCTCTCAAACTTCTTTTCTTACTAACTAAACCTCCTTTCTCACATCTTACCTAAACATCACTTATTCCTTGGATATCAACATTACCTAAACCTTAAACAAACTTCTCCAAGACTTAAATACATTCTCAAAACACACATTGAATTCCTAGAACTTCCAAGATAACACCTAAATCCTTGCATCACTCTAAATCACCTTAATACATGTTTTCTTCCCAAGTAAAACATTTGTTCACCTTTAACACTTCCTAGTTCACCAAAACTTACTTAAAACACTTAGAACTTCTTACACATTTTCCAAATTTTGCCATAGCTTCTCTTGTATATATTCACATCCAAACACTTAGGTTTTTTTACCTTATTTCATTCAAGAACACCTAAAATCCATCAAGAACTTTCTCACACACATAACTTCACCAAGTTTACACTACATCACAATATAGTGCATAAACTTAATTGCTTGACACTTAGGCCCTTAAATAACATGGCTCTTAGGCCCTTAAATTGCATAAACCTTAAACACTGAATTTCCCACATAAATAATGCCTTTGACCTGCAAATACACCCAACAATACATATGTTCTTTTACTAGTCTCCTTGAGAACACTTTACTAAGTCATTCACCATTTGCTCTTTAGGTAGTTTTAACAAGCATTATAAGCTCATTTCTCCTAAGGCATTAAACCACATTAGGTTAGTATATTTACCTCTTTTCCACACAAACTTCTTTCTTGTTTCCTTATAAAACCGGTAAGGTATTTGACTCCTTGTCAACTACTAAACAATATACAAGCAATGAAATGAGTATACAAGCTTCAAGCTTAAACTCATTGTAAACCCTAGGTTTACCTTGTTTCAAAAACATTAATGTAGTTGTTTTACCTTGATCTTTGGCGAGAGTTTGAATATCTATGAAGAGAGGACTCCACCTAGTCCATAAGAGATTGGAATGAAGCTAGAACAAAGTCACACAAAGAGCTCCATCAATGAGTATTTTCGGTCAACAACAAAACATGGAGGAAACTTGATTTTTCTTTGAGATTCCTTACCTAGAAGCAAGGGAGATCAATAATATGTGGAAAGACAAGCTCAAGCTCCTTCAATGGTGGAACTCCATGGCACCGAAATGGGGCTCTTGAAGTTTTGAGAAGATAGAAATGAAGAGCTTGATGAGAGGAAGAGAATGGTGGTGTTTGTTTTTGATTTGGTTAAGTGAGCTAGATTTTACAAGAGGTCAAAGCTTGAGTTTTAATGGTGGTGGTGGTATTACCGTGAGAGAACAGCAAGAAGGGAGGAAGAAGAAGTTTGGAACCGTGTGAAATGAGAAAGAAATGAGAAATGAAGATAGACTTGCTTTTTAGAAGATATTTGTGCTTATAAAGCAAATAGTACATTTATTAGTCATCTTTATTTACTTTTCATAGTAACAAGAGAGTGGTGAGTCACCACACTTAGAAACCGGCCCCCCCTTTATTACATAAGGGTATTTTAGTCTTTATTTGTCAATTTAATTACTTATGATAACATATGTTACAAACTAGCTTATAAAAATCACTATTCACAAAAACAAGACACATAGAAGTGAAATTTTGATTTCCCATTGATATAGACATCCAAATGTGATACTATATAGTACACATTCTTATTAAAGAGTAATGATGGACATCTTGCCATTCAAAACTCATTTACAAGACAATTTTTCAAAAACGTGCTTTAAGACTCCTTAAAGCACTTTTTGTGTTTTAACTTGTTTTCAAGCTTGGTTTTCTTTGGTAATTGATTTAATATGTTCATTAACATATTTATAAGGTATAGGTATGACCATTAGGTCTTATACAAATTTATCCCAAGCTTAGAGCACATTTTAGCCCATATTGACCTTAAGGTATTTATTTATGTTTTGTCTGGTTTCATTGTCTACCAAGGTTTCCTAAGGACTTAATTAGCCTTATAAAATCATAATTTAATATTACTAAGTCTTGGTAGGCTCTTTGGGTCCTAACCAAGTTCACTCCTAGCTTAGAGCATGTTTTTGCTCAAACCGTGTCTTAGTGTTTTATTGTGTTTTACCATGGTTTAAATGGTTCATTGATGTTTCTAAGGCACTTTTTAGCCTTTAAACACCATAGTTTAGTATTTAAACAATATATCAGGGTTTGGGGTATTTCACTGGTGATCTTTCTTGGTCGGTTCTTCTTTTGTATGATTGATGGTAAGTTAAGTGAAGTCATCACCTGCTTACCTCCTATGATCCAAGCTTGGCGAGTGGATGTCCCACCTTCCTTTTCCTATTGTCCCTGCCATCACATGATCAAATGATCTTTTCCTGAGCACGCTAGGTTTGGATTGGTGCATCAGATTAAGAGATTTGAGTCTCTCGGATAAGGCCTCTTCATGGTGAGAACTAGGCCAACTTGAAGGCCCTCCTAATGAAAGGTCGAGCCCGAAAGACATTGAAGAATCACCCTGTTCAATAGTATCCAAGACAACCTAGGGTGCTTGATCTGGATAAACCAAGGCTTCTCTATAACATGCCACAAAGATTTTAGTGGATAACCACAGACCATATGGCACTGGTTCTACTTCATCTAGCTCGGCATCTAGTGTGCATTCAGTTGATAGATGACGAAATGATCCACATTTACAATAGATCATGGGCATATTGTCATATGACAGTGAGGAAACAAAGTAGTGGCTATCAAGAGAAAGATGCAAGCACCTTAGGATTGGAAGGGAGAGGTTCAAGAGCACTTTAATACGGACGAATCTAGAGTTTAAAATGATGGGATCATCCATAATCCTAGTAGAACGGCCCAGCTTGGCTCCCGCCTACTCCGTCAATGCCATGTTGCAAATGTGATTAGGCACTTTGTAGATACGCACCAGCACGGAATCCACCTAAACTCATGATAAGGGAGGGAAACCCTTGGTTCAAGGCGTTGGATTGCAAATAATGAGTGATGGACCCCTGATAAGTACTGCATGCATGGCTTGGATGTTGTCGAATTTGATCACGAAGCAGAACATGCTAGTTTTGTAGATATTGAATCCTTCAAAGGCACTTCAAAGGGTCGAGAGCGTTGTGCAAACCATGAAGAGTGCAGTCATCGTGAGCAAAGAGTTTTGCCCACTAAACAACGCCCAAGGAGCGGGAAAGAAGGTAGCATTCCTACTAAGTTCGTTGTTGTCATTGCTTGAAGGAGTTGGCGCATGGTAAAAGTGTAGAGGGGAGAGAGTTGCAAGCAGTGGCGGACCCAAAAATTTTGTTTAGGGGAGGCTAAAAATTTTTTTGACACTAATTTTCTTTAAAACTTTATATTATGTTGTATTTTTTAAAAATTTATAAGGGTATTTGATAAATTTTCAAAATTTGTCCGCCCCTGATTGCAAGGTGAGGGAGAGAACAAGGAATTTGACTGAGCGCGGAGTATCACGGATGAAGAGCACTGTCTGCAGCCGATTACAAGATTGCACACATACAATCTTGTATAAAAACATGACGCATTTGGACAGGGGTGGTGAGGGTTGTTTTGGGTTCGGTGAAGTTGTGGGTGCTGGAGGATAGAAATGAGAAGACAAGAGAGTCTTGCACAAGAAATACCACAGACACATTCATTACCTTCAGTTCCCAAAGGTGGTTTGCTTGTTGCCGAAAGGCACTGGAAGAGAAATGGCTTGGATGAAAAGAGAGGAAAATCACGCCTGAGGAAGAGGGAAATTGAGGACCGGCCTACTATTGTACCCAGCCGTATTGTAGACTCAGCATTTTTTTGATAATTTACTGCCAAAGGCAGTTTGTGGCAAAGTACGCCTCGAGAAGAAGCACTTGCCAAGTTTGTATCATACCTATTTTTATTATTAAATCAGTTTCCTAATTAAATAAATTTGATGCTTTAAAAGTTGATCAACAATTTAGCCAAACTACATTGCGTCTGATAACAAAATCCTAAACTTTTTGATACAGTGTTATAGTTTGACACCAGAACCGGCGCCATTGTTGACCAGTCTTTTTACCCATGATCATATACGACAAATTAATAATTGAATTAATATCCAAGCCATTAGTAAGTGGATTTAAGAAGATAGCACATCATACGCGCGCATACACATCTTTTGCCGGGTGGTGCTCATGCATGAAATTAGTTTCTGGTCGGTGTGCAGTCGGCATTGATTATAACAAGAAGTTATATTTAGATTCATTAATGTTTAGTTAACCAGCTGCAGCTAATTACTAATGATTACACGCTGCATGTGTAGTAATAGCTTATATAGGACATTACGCGGGGTATCAGTTTTCAATCTGAGTGGGGTATCAATGTCTTATATAGTAAGAACACTCGATAAGGAAAACTGGAAACCATAAAAATACAGAGTGAGACACCGAAATTAAGTCTGTGTTGTGATTTCTAAATTAATTAACGTAGGTCCATATATACAGTAGATCGATCGAGGGATATCAAAGAAAAAACATGCAGTACAGATAAAGGATGTTTGACGTTTGATTATTAATGCATGCATGACCATGGCGCATCCTCACGTCATGCATACGTCATCTTCTCGTCGAGATTGTTCCCGAGATCGATGTGTGCGCTAACCTGTCGGCTGGATTAATGTGTTCATCCGGAGAGGTCTTTCATCTCCATGTCAAATTAATCAAAGAAGGACTTTAAAATAATGTGAATTCTAGCCTATACCTATATGTAGTTAGAGAGTGTGTTAGTAAACTTAATAATTTAAATATGGATATTACATACGAAAAAACTGTATAAAAAACCATCAACAAAAAGTATAATTTATATGTATATTTTTATTGTATATGAAATATACAGTTTTGTATGTCTGTACAGTTTCATACGTAAGCCATATATAGTTAATACAGTCAAAGATAATTACATATAAAAATAGCCAATAGTTATTAAAATTATTAGGTAAATTTAAACACATACCATCGGTTTTAAATGAATATACTTAATTACCTCCGCCTTTTAAAACTTGCAATAAACCGCCCCTCAAAATCCCATCCATTTAATTGAATATGTCAAAAATATATTTTATATGAATGTGAATGGAGAGGTAGTTCCTAATGAAAAAGGAAAATTAAGAGTATATTGTGGTATAGCACGTCGATGATGCAGCCTGGCCACATCAAGTTGGGAGTGTTAAATGCGGTCCCTATCAGTTGCTTATTAGACTGTTTTGTTGATTGGGTTATTGTTTTATTAATTAATTTAAATGATTGTAATTTTTACAACATAAGTCCAAAATGAAAAAAAAATTATATCATTGTTTATTTAAATTCAAACTCTTCAAAACAAGATCAAACAAGAATATGTTTTGACAACTTTAAAATTATATATTTGCTCATATCAATGAGACTTATGATTCACCATGTACAATTTAAAATACATCATATAGCAATAATAATACACCATAAAAATGATGATCTATTATTAATCTGAAATTGGTATGTGAGGGAAATATATGATTCAACATAAAATACTTAACATACATAATATAAAATAATAATAATAATGCACCACAGAACAATAAAAATACATCACCAAACAATAATAATACACCACAAATAATAATGAATTTTTATCGATTCCTAAGTTTTATTATCTAATTCACCGCTTATTAGTTATTGAATCATAATATCATTTTTAATGAATCATATAAATAATACATCACAAAACAGTAACAAAAAATAATATTTTTTTATTGGTTCCAAAGTTTGTTATATGATTCACAACTTATTAGTTAATTAATCATGAAATCAATTTTAATGAATGATAATATCAAAATTAATAAATCATATATTTATAATAGTGTATCATCATAAACATATAAAAATAAAAAAGTAAACAATAATATAACACAGTATAATATTTGGTATATATGAAAAATACATGATTCACCATATAAAGTTTAAAAATACCCCATACAACAATAATAATACATTACAAAACAATAATAATTTTTTTATTGTTTTGAAGTCTATTATCTTATTCACCACTTATTAATTAATGAATCATAATGTCAAAGTTAATGAATCATATCATCATTTTAGTGTATCAACATAAACATATAAAAATAAAAATAAAAATAAACAATCATATAACACAAAATAATATTTGGTATGTATGAAAAATATATGATTCACCATATAAGGTTTAAAGTACACCATACAACAATAATAATACACTGCAAAACAATAATGATTTTTTATTGGTTCCGAAATTTGTAATCTAATTCACCACTTATTAGTTAATGAATGATAATATCAATTTTAATGAATCATAATATCAAAATTAATAGATCATATTATCATTTCAGTGTATCGTCATACACTTGTAAAAATAGATTTTTTTTCAAAGTTGTCAAAACATATCCATCATTGGTCTTGTTTTGAAGAGCTTGAATTTAGATGAACAGTGGTATAATTTTTTATTTTGGACTTATATATTAAAAGTTACAACCATTTAAATTTAATATAGTCACTGGTGCGGACAGGAGCAAAAAACACGGTCGAAACCGCTCATAAACGACGGTTTTGAACCGTCTCTTAAGCGACCGTCGTTTTTTGTCAACTATCTTAAGTGACAGTTCCAAATCCGTCTTTTAAAATGATATTAAACGACGGTTTTGGGCAAACCGTCTTTAAATGCCCTTTCGCGTCAAAAAAGTGAATCTAGTCGAATGCGACTAGATTAATTTCTATTCTATAGTGGTGTTTGTCCAGATTCGAACTCGCGACCGATGGTACCCACACACGCGTCCCCAACCACTAGACTACAACATCAAACTCATTCATTTTATGAACAAAACACATATGTAGCAATTACAACTTAATCTTTTAATTATTAGAATTTTAATTATTATTCCAATTTATGTTCACTCCTATACAAATATAATAAGTAGTAGGCATTGTAATAGGTAATAAGCATCATATTATATACATACTAAAGAATTTAAGATACATATATGTACATATAGTTACAATGTTAATTATAAAAAGACTAATTTACTAAAGAATAAATTAATGATAATTATAAAATATAAATTATATTAATTATATAATACATGCAATATCTCACTACCTATTTTGTGAAGTTTAACCAACATGTAAACTAATTTAAATATTTATTACTCTATACTATTTTTCAGACTTTGTTAATTTATGTGTTTAAGCATATTTTAAAGGACGGTTTATTAATTAACTAACATATTTTAAAAAATAGTCTATAAATGACGGTTCTGATGAAAACCGTCTTTTAAGCCTGTTGGATACGCGCGCGCAACTTAAAGACATCTTAAACAACGGTTTAACATAAACCGTCGTTTAAGTCATGTGATTTCACCGCGCCAAAATATCTTAAATGACGGTTCGCCTGAAACCGTTGTTTAAGATACTTTGGCACGCTGAAATCACATGACTTAAACGACGGTTTATGTCAAACCGTCGTTTAAGATGTCTTTAAGTTGCGCGCGCGTATCCAACAGGCTTAAAAGATGTTTTTCACCAGAACCGTCATTTATAGACTGTTTTTTTATATTTTTTCTACTAGTAAGTAAAAAGACAACCCAATCAGAAAAAAGTCCAGTCAGGAGCTGACTAGGACTACCAAATCACTGTCTCACTCCAACCTCAGTGGGCCGCACAATCGAATTTGCGATTGTGGTAAGTTATAAAAGATATGTGTATTTGTTAAAATTTGCTCAAACCTCAAACTGTTTGGTAAAATTTCTCAAATAATTATTCAAAATAGTTATACATAATTGTAAATATGCAAAACCATAGTGACTATGTTTTAACTTATACCCCTAAATTTTAAAATCCAAGTCAGCTTATTTAATCAATTTTGAAATAGGAGTCATTTTAGTTTTTTTCCCATATTTTTCCAAAATACCCCATATTACTAATTACTTGAAATTCTAAAATTGATTTTAAATCTAAAGAGATAGGCACAAGATCTTTTTATTTTTTCTAACCAATTTCAAATAATGTATTATTAGTTGGAAATTTTATTTGTAATTAGAATATTAATATGGCTTCCATCAAACGAAAATTATGTTTACAAAATATTCTAATTTAGAATCTATTAGAGTTGAATCATTAGTTCAAATAGCAAGGTAGATTCTTAAAAAATTTGAAAAATATTTTAGTTGGAAAACCAGATTAATAGTGGAATATAATAATTATTATTATTTGTAAATTTGAGTGTGATATTTAAATTAGCGGTAATTTAGAAAGTTTTATTATTTTTTAAAAAGCCTTGCATTTTAAAATGGAGGGAGTATATATTAACTAGATCAAACAAATTATTTTACTAATGTAAATGTTAGAGTACATATTTAATTGCTAATGAATTTGTTTTTATCAATCAAGATCTAAACGGATTTCAGCACATAGTTTCTAAGTCAAATTGGTCAGTGGTGTAAATATGAAAATAGATTAAGGACGATAGTTTTTTTATAATTGGCTTAAAAAACAATCTAAGAGACCATATTGAGGTTCAGAAGAACATTTCTCTTCAAAAAGGGTACAATTTGAAGGAACTAGAACTAAATTGCAAAAATAAAAAAAGGGTGAAAAATAACAAAACGCCAATGAGATGAGAGGTTGTAAGCTCTAAATACCGAGAACCTGTTGGACAGGAGAGCGTCTCACAAAAGACTGGCCATTTGATCAACTCTTTCAAACTTGAAGACAAAAAGAAAAGTTTGCTTCAACTGCTGGAAGGTCATAATCCATTGAGATCAAAACAACATGAAAAGGAGAGCTGCCGATAAATCAACCGACTGATTAGTCGAGATTTTGACCCGGTCACTAAAGACTAAGCGGGAGTTGCGGCTGCACATTAACAACAAGCCCTGTAATCACCGAGGAACCATCAGTGGCGAAAGTTACGGATATATGCAAATGCCGGGGGTGCAAACTCTTTCCATGAGTTTCGCCAATCGACCGAGAGATCTTGCACCTGGTGCCTTTAGGCAGAGGGGTTGACGTCGCATTTTGCACTGGATTCTTTTCTCTCCGGCTCGCTTATTACGTCTGAGAATGTGCGTTAAGTTTTGCAAAGAAATCTTCGGATAAGGAAAATGACATCTCAGTTTACAACCGTAATCCAGACAAACTTGAGCTTCGGTAATAGTTAATTATATAAAATCGCATTGAAAGTGTTTTAAATTATATGTTTGGCGGTGGTTAATTTATGCTTCAAATTGTGAAGATATATAAGATTGTAGAAGCTCCCTAAATACTTAGAGAAGTTCACTTCAAATGCTACCTTTCCTAGTTTTGTATAATTGAAGTACTCATCAAGATCATGTTCTCGCATCATATTTGTTTTCCATTGTATATATATATATATACTTAAAAAAATTAAAATCGTTAGTTACAAGTTGAAGTTGTTATTCTATATTATTTGATGAAACAAGTTGAAAAATTAAAGGTGTAGAATATGAGAAAGAAAAAGAGTAATGACACGAAAAAGATGGCAATATTCTTTACCAAATTTAAGGATGACCAATAAATCTACAAGTGGATGGAAATACATCCTATTTACTCAAATAAATTACTTAAAAATATGATGTATTTTCTTAATCTAGTGTCTTCATTTATATTTATATATATGTGCCGCATATATTTCAATTTCTCACTGGAGTTATATTCGAGTACTGCTGATAATATCTAAGTCACGGAATACTGTTACATAAGGAATATATGAGTCATGTGCGAATACATATAAAGTACGACAACGAAAAGGAGAGATGACGAATCTCAGTAATGTGTATAATAATGATTCATGTCACACTTTTCAAAATTTAGGAATTTCAGGTTGATTGATAAAAGTTACATTAATTTGGCACTGAGATTATTTTAGGTGGGATTCGAGGGTGGATCGACGACGCAATTGAGCATAATTACGTAACATAATTTTGTACCTCGAGACTTCACATTGATATTTTTGCCAGGGGATGTATGGCCAATCAAGCAGACAATAAGCCTTTTATAAAATAAAAGCGATGTGTTATAGACTTATAGTACGTTATATTTTATAACTAAGGTTAGTGTCATACTATATGTTTTTTGATAATTATGAGTTTTATTCATGCGTTGCAAAATTATTTCGGGTTACATTGCTAGGCGCTATTAAGTACTAACTAGTATATCGCCTCTCCTTTTTGTCTATTGTCTGCCTTATTACAACCCTTATAGCGAAAACCTAGTGGGACAAAAGACTGAAAAAAAAGTACAAAACGTTGGACATACAATATAACCTTACCTGTAAGTAAAAGATATCCTCTATGTGGGCGGAGCTGGTGGGATGAAGAGCTAAAATCCCTTAATTTTACTAAAATTATATAAAATGATGTAAAAAAATTACATTTTTAATAAATTTTCATAAAAACACCATCCTCTCAAATTTAATTTGTGACTCACCACCATAGGGTCTCATTTTTTTTTTGTCAGCTGAAACATATAAGTGATGTCAGTTATCAGTTGAAATTAGAAAAAGTAAATAGAAAAAATAGTTACTATGACAGTTGATATATGTAACATACAGAGAGAAAAAACTACCTGATGAAATAAAGTTGTTTGATAACGAGACATATAAAAAATAAAATAAATGAAATACATTAGATTAGAGCTGCTCAAAACTTGTCCGGCCCGGTGACCCGGCCCGAAAAAAGGCCGGTAGACCCGAATCCGACGGACTGTCCGGACGGATTTGAAAAAAAAAAACAAGCCCGAATAAAAAATCGAACCGCGACAAATTTTCAAGCCCGCGGGCTGAGCCCGCCTGACCCGATTTTCTATACTCCCTCCGTCCTGAATTGACCGTCCTGTTTGCTTTATGGCACGTTTTTCCACTTCAATATTAAGCATATAAGATAAATAATTTTAAAACTAAATTTTGTAACATATAGTTTATCATGTAAGGAATCATATGCAAAACTTTAATTTCCAAAATTAATTTATCTTATATGTTAAAAATTGAAGTCAAACGACATGTCCAAATAGTAAACAGGACGGTCAATTCAGGACTGAGGAGTATATTTATTATTTTAAATATATATAAAATAATATATAATATATATTATTTTTTATAATACATATATCAAAATTATATTTAATATATAATATTTTCAAATTTATGTATAATAACAATTTTGAAATTAAATATATATATATATTTTAAAATTTTAATTTAAAGAATATAAATAAATAAATAACCAGGTCAGATTGGCTGGCACCGACAGAGCTGAAAAAAGACCGGGTCTAGCCCGGTCCGACCCAAAAATTTAAAAAATTGGACTTGATCTCTATGAATAGACCCGTCTCTCTTTGACCCAACCCAAACCCAGCCCGCCCGCCGGGATGATCAGCTCTACATTAGATACATTCGAGAGGGAGGACACACCGTACAGTAACTTCCCCGTTGCGCGTCAACTACTCTCAAACATCTGAAGATGTCTTGTTGAAATCTATCCTAGTGAAATTTAGGGAAAAAATATTTTTCAAAAAAATTAGGGGAAAAAACTTCAAGAAGAAAAAATAATACATACTATATATAATAGTCCAAAATCTTCATATATTCGTTTTTCCTTTCTTTTAATTCATGCTACATGTAACGCCCAAAAATTTGGTCGCTCTTTTCAATACGCATGCAGTTAATAATATCATATTCATGCAGCAGCATGGCTGACATAAAGTAGGGGGCACATTTTAGATGTAAATTAAAGAACAATGTGCATGCACATATATATGTGCATAACGATAGAACGCTATCCGCAGTAGTCCAATGAGGATGCGGCTGTGGGTGAGTCAACTTAATGTTAAGGCCGCAGGCCAGATTTGCAGGACCTTGATTAACTGCTACTAGCTTGCAGGCTGTGTTTTTTTAGGGGTGCGGGAGATAGTAATCAGTGAGATCTTAATAACTACTACTCCTTCAAGTCAAACACTTAATTTCTTTCTGCTGTAGCAGTAGGATTTCTGTTCCATGTGTCTGTGAGAATTGATCAACAGAGATATAAAACCTCAATTTAATAGTAGTGTTCATTGGGATTTTTCAAAAAAAAAAAAATAGTGTTCATTTTGCCTTTAAAATGTATTGTTAGTTGAACGGTGAGCAGACCCGCCAAAAGTGAAAGAAAGGCTCAATAATGTGGTTAAAACTGGCTAGATGGAGGTCCCTTTCTCTGTTGAATCGAATAGTGAGTTAAAGAGAGTCTCTGTAATTAAGTGAACGCCTAAGAAGTTGCAGTAAATTGGTCCCTAGGAGAACTTGAGGGGGTGCATTGAAAGATGTTTAATTAAATATAGCATTTCACTATGAGTAAATGATATAGACCAACCACGTCTAGGCTTAAAAAGACAAAATACAATAACAAAGTAGTATGTATTAGTAAGTTACAGTTCTTTTAACTAGCTAGTTATGTAAGTCATTCTATTATGACTTTGGTTTTCACAAAAGTTGCTAATAACCTACTTTATATTTTTAAACTCAGTAACGAATTCAATTTCTTAGGAGATGTTTATGTTCCTAATCTCCTCATTTTGGGTCTAAACCAGCAAGGTGAATCAAACAGTATCAATTACTAGTTTCCTTCATAAGGTGAATCAAACAATATTTGCTCCTCATAGTAAAAAAGGGAAGATGGTTGTGACCATGAGGAGTGTCAGTTGGTTGTTAAATTGATCCACCAAACAAACCTGAGATTTTTAAACAAGCTGCCATGTTGATGCCCAGATCGATGTGGTGATCCCGAAGCTACCCAGAGGTTGCTCAAATGATTAATTCCCTCTAGAGATCACAATGGTTTTCCATAGCTCGTTTGTAACCTTTGTTTTGGATCATCGCTGCTATGCTATTTTTTTTTTTATCATAGTTTTATGTTCTATTGCATGTAGTTTTCTAGCAGGGCCGACTACTTGGCTGTGCAAACAACCCGACAGAATAGGGCCCCTTATATTTGGGGGCCCAATTTTTATTTATTCTCTTTAGAATTTGTCATAAAAAAATTATATTCTCTAAATTTAATTTAAATAGAATGTTATAAGGGTCTCATTTTATATATTTTAATTTAGTAATTTTTTATTTTAAATTAATTTAATTCTATAAGTGACGCATTTTAGACTTTAGCACAGGGCCTCGAAAACAATCAAGATGGCCCTGTTTTTTTTTTTTTGATAATTGGCTGGAGAACCAGCTAATAAAGCAATACTGTGGTTCATACGAACCTTTCTCGCCAAAATGATACATTTCAAAAGAACTAGGAACAACAATAAGGTAGACAAAGTAAAACAGGGGTCTTCTTATCCCCTGCGACCTATTGCAAGTTTAGTTAATCAGTCAGTCCTAGTGACTATATCTCTTGAAATTATCCCTTGACCAGAGATGAATAGCACTTTGAGGATTCACCAGGCTTAGAGAAGGCAACTATTATTTGAAATTATCCCTTGGCCCTGTTTTCTAGCCAACTGTTTGTCACTCCCCTTCTGATGTAATCGGGAAGTTCTTTTGTGATATTAACCTAATTGTTGTTTTCTTAGATATGCTTTTAGACTCTTTATGGTTAGTCGCCAATGCTACTCATGTAACATCCTTCCGGATTCAGTTTCCAAATAATAGTTGCCTTCATGGGGTGAAGTGTGGTTAACTATGAGTATTTTATGCCTTTGGGCTTCAGTTCTTGTGATGAATGAAATGGTGTTGTTAAACATATATTGTGTAGTTGAATATTGTTAATGCTGAAAGCAAGTAGGGCTATATAAGTTCTGTTTTTTTTTTCATTTGTCTGAAGGGCTATAAGTTATTGACAAACTCTACTAAGTAGCACACCATATGATATGCGTCGAGTCCACTAGTTTGAGTGTATGCCCTTTATCGCTGATATTCCTCTTGTGATCAGTATACAAATTATTCTGCAATAAGTAGTAACTTTCATCGAAGAATACAGCCTGTACGTATAAAATTCCATAGCAGTTGAGTAGACACAGGGGCAACTTGCTTCTCCACTGGGTGTGAAGATGTAAAACATGAATTGGCATCTTGTTTTCTTCATTTTGGAAATTACAAGTCAATGATCAGTTGTTGTTTTGACAGTTAAATTACGATTACTTGGATAACTTACTCACCGATAGCTTATCGCGTATATGCATAGAGTAATTAGTTGTATAAACATGTCTATCTTTACTAGGACAGAAAACATACACGTTTCTTAATTATTTTAATTAATAATCAGTGTATCTGTATAATGCATCAGCATCTACAGGAACTAGAACAAGATTTAATTCATTATAACATGTATAGTACCACCGCCGCCTCAAAAGGTTAACTTATCGTGATCCCAAGCATAATTAACATTATCTATATATATATATATATTGTTAATCCCTTACTTTGTGTTCTCACGTCTTCTCTTTTTCTTTTTGAACACTCTTACTTTGTGTTCTCGGATCTAAACAGTACTCATCCCGTCTCTACTTAATCTTATCATGTATGGTACTTGAATTAAACAAAGGTACAAGAAAGCTACAGCCTCTGTCGATTTTTTCCGCAGCCATTCAAATGCTAAAGCTACTAAGTAATGGGCGCTAATTAATGCGTTTTCATTCGCAATATGCTTTCATGGGATCCACTACATGGATTAGGAAACCATTTATGGGGCAGACATATTTTCCACTTCACCAACAGCTTAAGAGATGTATTCCTTCCTCAATCCTCATCATTCCTTCTCTATATATTGTTTTGCTCGATCCGGTTGGATCAACACTAGAGATCGACTGGGGAGTCAGAAATTTTTAACATCTTTCTGTTGCTTCTCATAAAAGAAGGTTGATGATTTTTCAAACAAAAAAAAATTTCCTCACATGTGAAATGATAACGAATACTTGTTCTAGAAAAGACAACTAACTAATGTTAACACTTAGATTTAAATTGGGACTTAATTATAAAAGGTATGTGACATTTTATGGGCGTTTATTTTGAAACGGAATGGAATCAGGAAATGGAATAGATGAGAATGATAAAAACTCCTTTTAATTTTTCTGGTTGTTTGTTTGTGGTGAAGAAAATGAAATAAAAAGCCGGTCAATGGTTACCTGTTAATGGTCAACAAATGTCGGTTGCCGGTCAACGGTCATCAATTGTCGGTCAATATTCACCGATCACCGGTCAATGATCATTAGTCATTAGTCAATGGTTATATGTGGCCGGTCAAAGTATACTAGGGAAAGAGAATCAATTCCCTAGTAGGGTAGTAGGGGGTGAGGAATCCATTCTCTTTCACTTTCTTAAAAATAGGAAAAACTATCTAAATAAACGTATGAAACAGAATCATTCAGATTCCCTTATTCCATTTCCTAGATTATCTTTTTTGTGCCCACATGGGAGAGAACTATACTACCCTTTCTTCTAAACGTGCCAACCAATTTTGATTAAGCTATTCTCCTTCTTTGTAAGAGGAAAGATAAGGAAGTTTTGAATTCATATTTCTAAGTAAAATCTTTAATTTAAACAAAAAGGTCAATTTCCCACCCCTGTTTTGACAGTGTCAATGATACGGAGAAATATTTCCTTTTCATAGAATGCATGCACATGTGGTTAGTGAGACTCTTGTCGTTGCGTCAACGCAGTACTCCCAAAAAAGTTATTTTCTTTTCATAGGAAGCATTATCATTAACTTAAATTGAGCGGAATATGGAGGATTTAACGCTCTTGCAGCCATGTGGTGGAAATAGTGTCAATTGATGTTTACCCTATCAAATTTAGAGGAATTAGTGTCAAATGATGTCGTAGTCTAAATTGGTAGAATTAGTGTGATTTGATGTTCAAATGAGTTAATACCCTTTCTAACTGAAAATTGTTTCAATTTACATGAAGTTTCTCTTGTTAATTAGGTATAGATCGAGTGTTTGAAAAAGTTCTTCTCTGAAAGAGTTTTGTGTAGATAATACATTTTGTAGTGTTAATTTGAGCTTCCTTTTCTTCTTTCTTCATATTAATTATCTCTTTCACTCTTTGAAAGTATCTTTCTTTTTGATTGTGTTACAAAATTTATTACTCTCTTCTTGATTTGATTAGTTTTTTCAAATTCATTTGTTCATCCTTCTTCTTTCAACAATCTAGGTACTTACAGCTGCATACCAGTTTACCTAGTATTATAACACAAGTGCAACATTAATTTGTTATTTTGTTTTCTTCTCACTATCTTTTTCTTTCGAATGGGTTCTTCTAGCTTTCCAAATTATGTATATGTAAGTTCTGTATTTAATCTTAAAATTGATTGATACGAATCAATTGTGTATTTTTCATATAAATATCAGCTTATAGAGATAATCTACCACACACATACAGCTTTCCAGTTGGGGTAAACAACAACAAACAAACAAAAAGCAAACCAAAAACCAACTTAGAAGAAAATAATCAATTAACCCATCCCTCGTAAACACAAAAATTGCCATATCTTTCTGGTATTGGTCATCATATTATTACTAATATAATAGGGATGATGAGTAGTGAGTAGTGTCAATGGCAACAGGAGAGAATCGAATTCAATTAAATTTCAAGTTACACGTGGCGGTCATTCTGGCTCAACTATTTCACAAATGTAACCCGTTGTCTTTCTCCTAAACATTACATTATTACCGGATAAGCCCCAGCAGCAAGCATCACTAGTCACTACCACCATCCACATATATACTTTTTTTTTTTTTTTGAAAAAAAGACCACCAAAAACGAAAAAGATAGACTATGGCTCTTGGTTGAATCCTCTCTCTCTCTCTTTCCCTTATTAGTGTATATATACCCATGCCACATTTCCCTCCAAACCCAAACACACCCTCATCAGCCATCACATGATTACGCCTCTCCGAGCCTCAACTATTCACGGTCTCTCTCTGTTTTATTAAGTCGAGCAAAAAAAAAAAAAAGAGGTGCTACTACTGCTACGTACGTACGTAGTAGTGAGTGATTTTAAGCTAGCTAGCTATCTAGCTTATTGATCATCGATCAAGATCCATTCAAGTTCAACCAAACTAACAAGAATGGATGTCACAAAGCAGCAGCATCCACCTGAATCCCCAGTATTAGAGCCATCCCCACTCCGTAAACTAATCCTAGTCGCTTCAATCGCCGCCGGAATCCAATTCGGTTGGGCATTACAGCTGTCTCTCTTAACACCTTACGTCCAACTCCTGGGTATACCACATACATGGGCCGCATTCATTTGGCTATGCGGTCCAGTATCAGGTATGTTAGTCCAACCCACGGTGGGTTACTACTCCGACCGTTCAACTTCTCGGTTCGGGCGTCGTCGACCTTACATAGCAGCTGGTGCGGTATTAGTCGCACTAGCTGTGTTCCTGATTGGATTCGCAGCTGATATCGGTCACGCATCTGGTGATAATCCAAAAGTGACACCAAAACCACGTGCTATCGCTGTGTTTGTTGTTGGATTCTGGATACTTGATGTTGCTAACAATATGTTACAGGGACCATGTCGTGCTTTATTAGCTGATTTAGCTGCTGAATCACAGCCAAAAACGAGAGCAGCGAATTCATTCTATTCGTTTTTCATGGCTGTTGGGAATGTATTGGGATTCGCAGCAGGGAGTTATAGGGATCTTTATAAAGTATTTCCGTTTTCAAAGACGGCAGCATGTGATATCTATTGTGCGAATTTGAAGAGTTGTTTTTTTATATCAATCGCGTTGCTGATTGGATTGACTACAATGGCACTTACTTGTATTAAAGAGAAGAGGTTCATACCACCAAAGGAAACGGATGAAGATACTGGTCCGGCTACGGGATGTGCTAGAGTTCCCATGTTTGGTGATCTATTCATGGCGTTTAAGGATCTGCCACGTGCGATGTGGGTGTTGTTGTTAGTGACGTGTTTGAATTGGATTGCTTGGTTTCCGTTTCTATTGTTTGATACGGATTGGATGGGGAAGGAAGTTTATGGTGGTGAAGTTAATAGTGGGAAGAATTATGATTTAGGTGTGCATGCTGGTTCACTTGGTTTGATGTTGAATTCAATTGCTTGGTGTTGTGTCTTTAGGGATTGAACCTATTTCGAGGTTAGTTGGTGGTGTTAAGAGGTTGTGGGGTGGTGTTAATTTGATATTGGCTATTTGTTTGGGTATGACGGTGCTTGTTACTAAGATGGCTGAGAAAGCTAGACATGAAGCTATGCTTGCTGGTGCTGTGGTTGCGCCTCCACCTCCTTTTGGTGTTAAGGCTGGTGCGCTTACTCTCTTCTCCGTTCTTGGTGTCCCACTCGCGGTGAGTTACATTTACCTCATTTCTTTATTCCACATAATTAATTTCTCTTTTTTTGATCAGCATAATTAATTTCTCTGCATGTGCTTAATTTTACTATCGCATAACTAGTTAGTTAGCAATTAGCATGCAATGGAATGGAATATAAAAAGTTGCGTACTGAAAACGCGCGGCCGGGCCGTCAAGGGAAGGGAAAATGTTAATTAACAAATAAGGCTCTTGTTAATGTTAATTAGGGAGTAAGAGTAGTTGGTGAACTATCTAATTCGTTTTATTGCTTTTTTTTTTTGACACAGGTGACATATAGTATACCCTTTGCTTTGGCATCTATTTTCTCGGCATCATCTGGAGCCGGTCAAGGTTTGTCATTGGGAGTACTCAACCTTGCAATTGTGGTACCTCAGGTCAGCTTCTTTTTCTGTTCCACTTCCCCAAATTCAATTATTATGGTACTCTTAGTATATAGTTAGTTCTTGCTAGCTAGTGTATATTTTTTTTAACACAAAAACAAAAACAAAAACCACAACTAATATATACTACAAATACGCACTTTTCATATTTTTATTAAAAACAAAAAAAAGAATAAAAGAAATTCCGTAACGTGTAACGTACCAACATGATCACATGCATATAATTATAAAGACACACTACCACACAACAAACACAACATGAGGGTTTTTAATTAAAGATTAGCTTTTTATTTTGGTCATGGATAAATAGTACTAGTGGTAGTATTGGTTAATTTAATTATTACTACATGTCATGACTCATGTCCCGTGAATATTTTCAACGCCGGGGGTCACATGACATGACCACTCATCATTACTTATTTAGTTAGTTGAAAGAGATCAAAGGAAAAGGTCTTTAAGAGAAGGAGGAACTGTTTAGAAACGTATAGTGTCTCATCTGGTCCACCAGATATATAGTAATAAGTGTATTTCTATGCGGAAGTAAGTATGTGGAAGACACCTCCATAAACTTGTGGTACTGACTCTTTTTTAACAAAAACAAAATACTAGTAATATATAAGGAAACACTTATGGGCCTCCGCGTGGGATTCAGAGAGTAACGACAACGTCCGTCGGCGGCCCAAAGCTTCCTTAGCTTGTGTCCAAACTACCAGAGAGTTCGAAAAGAAAAAATAAGTGTATTTCTATACGGAAGTATGTGGAACACCTCCATAAACTTGTGGTACAGACTTTTTTTAACAAAAACAAAAAATATAAGGAAACACTTATTGGGCCTCCGCGTGGGATTCAGGGAGTAACGACAACGTCCGTCGGCGGCCCAAAATGTCCAATTTAATTATCACTACCAGAGAGTTCGAAAAGGAAAAAAAAAAGAAAATATGGCTTCGCCCAGGCTCGAACTGGGGACCTTCAGTGTGTTAGACTGACGTGATAACCAACTACACCACGAAACCTGTTGATATGATTGCGTTTACTCTATTAAAGAGACGTTGGATTTTCTTGCAGATGTTTGTGTCGGTGACAAGTGGCCCATGGGACGACTTGTTTGGAGGCGGTAACTTACCAGCTTTCGTGGTGGGAGCACTAGCAGCCACCGCCAGTGGTATATTAGCCATCACTATGCTCCCTTCACCGCCACCTGATATCAAGATTGGAGGCACTGCCGGTGGACACTAAACAAAGATGATTACAGACCCAAAAAAAAAAATCAAAGATTTCAATTAGCTAGACGAGACACTACCACCTTTCATGACAAATATATAATGCTAGCTCTCTCTATCTAATCATAAAAAAAAAAAAAAAAATCTAATTTATGTAATGCATGCATGGATGCGCAGTTTGATAAGCTGGTTGTAATCTTCCCTCGTTTTATATTTCCTAGCTAATCGCCCACCAACTCCCGCCGTGACGACGACTCCCTTGATCTTAAGAAATTTGTAGGGTTTTCATCCAATCCAGGGTTATTATGTTAACCTTCCTTTTTTTTTTTTTTGTATTTTGCTTGTGTTTGTGGCATTAGTTTAAAAGGGATGGGATGTTTTTCCCCCGTCAAATAGGCCACAACCAAAAGGTCGAATGTGCTTCACCATTAATCTCTTGACACAGCACGACGTGAAAAGCATCAGTGATGTGATCTTTAATAATACTGCTTTTTAGCACAATAATTTTGTTTTTATATAATCCCCAAATACCCTTAATGTTACATATGTCATTCACTCTTATTAATTACTGTCTCTATGCATATATTTCATATTATCTTGAGGAAGAACGGGATAATTCTGAGGGTACCTCACCCAAAAAAAAGAACAAACAAAAAACATAGTTGAGTGTTGCTGGCATCTTTTTTTTTTTTGATAAGGGGGCTACAAATGTAGCAATGAAATGACCAGGAATGGTCTAACAGCTAAGAAAAAATTCTTAGCCAGGAACTAAACAAGAAAACAAAAAGCACCATCGGGGTAGTTGCTACAAGTATTTGATCTATAATAGGACTTTGAGATTTCTGAACTTAGCAGTAAACTCAACGATTCACCACAAACTCATTAACTTTCATCCTCATCCCAGCACTGTAACATCGTGGCCAAAGCTCCAGCTGACTAGCATTAGTTTGCCTCTTCAATTTTGATTTTGATTTTGATTTTGACTTTGAAGTGGGTTCTCCATATATTGTGGACTGCAAAACATCACAGTGATGGGTCTCTAGGGAGTCCGCCTTTCTTGTTATGCGGATGTTCTTTTTTTACTGATGCCCATTTCTCCGCCTTTCTTGTTCCTCTTACATTGTGGAATGCTATTCCCACTACCCTTGCTGTTTTGCCGTCTGTTTCTCTACTGCCTTAAAATTCTCTCTATGTTTGCTAGAGACTTGTTAGGAAAGGGGCATTTGATGCGCAATCGTTGCCCATACCTGAAACATTGTTGCGCTTCAATTGAAATTGATTGTTTTTTATAGTTCTCCCTCCTCATGCACTACAAGAAAACAGTAGTATTACAGACGGAATATTCCGTAGGTAAAAGTTACATTTCCGTATGTAATGACAATCACAGACGGAAAATTCCGTAGGAAATTTCCGTCTGTAATAAACGGGTCGGTAATAATATTCCGTCTGTGAAAATACACTCCGTCGGTGATATTATTAATTTTACCGACGGAAATTTCCGTCTCAGAAAATTATTATCACCTACGGAATATTCCGTCTCAGAAACTGTTATCACCTACAGATATTTCCGTCTCAGAAAACTATTATCACCTACGGATATTTTCGTCTTAGAAAATGATAATCACCTACCAAATATTCCGTCTCAGGTAAAGTTATCAACAACGGAATGTTCCGTCTCTGATATATTATCACCTACCAATATGTGTGTTTCAGATATTATTACCTACGGAATGTTTCACCACAGATAATGTTATTACCTACCAAAATTTTGTGTTTCAGAAATTATTCCTACGGAGTGTTTCACCTCAGATAATGTTATTACCTACGAAATCTTTCATCTCATAAGTTATCACCTACGAAATCTTTTGTACCTAATAATTTCACAAACAAACACATAACCTGAATAATTTATAGCTGAAACACATGTGACATTTTATAATGTGCTACATAAAGTAGTTACATCCATAGTCACAACATTCCCAAAATAGTCTTCATAACTAGCAAATGTTTTCATAAGTAAGAAACTAGCTATAAGACGTTTCTCATAAGAATTCAAATACTACAACACCCATATCCTACCAAAGTTTACAGTATTCAAGCAGATCACACTATGACAATCATTTTCAGATTTGCTTCATTGAAGACGCATATTCTTCAATTGAGAGTTTCATGTCCCTCCAGCTACTTCCAAATCTGCAAACGAAAACACATCTAGTTTAACAGAAATAAAATTACACTATACAAGAAGCAACTTCAAAGGGATGAATATTCACACACTTAACAACAGCATGAACCAGATAAAAATATGCACATAATTCAGATCATAAACAAAGCTTAAAGGGGTCACAAAACTAAGCACAAGTGCTGGTCAAAATCAACCATAGCAACATCAACATACAAAAGCAAAAATATGAGCAAAAAATAAGCAAAAACATTCACACACCTTCAATATGTTCCTCACTCTACTGCAGATTTCAAAACAGCTGTGCATAAGTAACTCCAAAGAATATTCAGAACAAAACACACCATAAACCAGTAACAGATTCTCATTTATACAGTGGATATCCATATGTTTTTACTCCGTAGCAACAAGTATTACTGGCCAAATCAGAGAATGTGTATTCGAAGCATGAATGTGCAGAGACGTAGACAAAATATAAAGTTAACCCATAGATTGTAAACTGGTGTGTATTTTATTAACATGCCACTTTAATCATAACAGATAGCTTCCAATTACTCTATATCTGCTCACAAGTGTAAAAGCATAGAACTTAACGTGAAACATGCTGGAGTGGGGTAGATCAACAAGCAATTCATGCTTCAGTAACTCAGATCAAATTCTATTAAAATCGAACATATATAACTAGTTTTCTGCTGCTACATATGCACAACCATCCAACTAAAAATTGTAAGTAACGGAAGTATGAATACCAGATTCCTAATGGGAGTCGAGGTACACAATTCATAGCAGCACCTGCCTGACGGTGGTCTTTTACAATACTATCCGCAGGTTAGAAGAAGAAAGCATAGAAGCTGTTGATTCAGAAAAAAAAAAAAAAATATGTTCACTCGATGAAAGTATGTTACCTTTTCAAGGATTGAGCTCACTATTCATTAGCTAAATAAATTTATGTGCTGTTTAATCTGCCAAAAGAAGAATAAGGTTTATCAAGACACGTAGCAAGGAAAGCAAAGAGAGTAATGCATATTTTAGAAAATGTTAGTTTAAAGTATCGCTAATTATATAGGATTGATTAATGTACAAGAAAGTAACAGTTCAAAGTTTAAACTTTCATAAATTAGAATTGTACATACATCGGTGAATATTGCAATCACGTCATCGACCGCTTTACGGACGCTTGTTTTGCCATAGGTGAACTCTATGCTACCATCTTCATTGATTGTATTTCCAGTGAAATATCTGCAAAATTTATCAATCCAAGATATTCAGTAATGATTCATACATGGCGTCAAGACAAAGCATATAGTGAGACAACCTACTTCCTAACCAAATTTAATAACTTGCCTGATCAATAAGATCACCAGCACACAAACAACTGAGAGCCCTACTATGCCAATGAATGTTGCCACACCATTCATCCGTACCTATACCAACTAAAGAGCTAAATCATTCCATGAAGCAAAAATTCTTTCAAACTACAATAAATTATCTTATGATACTATATAAAAAAGGGCCAGAAACAGTAAAAGTATATCCGCAAAGGGGGTTTCTATGCCAGTGCCTTTAGAGATACTAGCCATTAGATATCCCTATTATCATTCTATATTTTTCTCTATTCTTTCTCATTTTACAACATTAATTGAATTCTCATGTAACTCTCTGTTCACGTATTCACCAGTGACAGTTTATTTGTGCAGGTGGTTCAAATCCTAACTATACTACTTTTCAGTGTTTGGATAGATTTTTTTTAAAAAAATTGCTTTTACCCAATAAAATAAAAATAAGACATCAGTGGGTCATTATTCAGATGTTTTGTAGCTTCTTTTTCTGATTAATATAATGTTACAAAAAACAGAAAGAAAAAGAAAGAAAGACATATTTTAATTGCGTACAATAATATCATTCATTCTCTCAAACTTGACCCGCATAAAGAATTTTTCTATTTGGAGATACAAAGATCGCACAAGTATAGACATTAATTAATGTAGTACGGCAGCGAATAACACTACTACATATCATAAGTAAGGTATCACTGCATATGATCATGCACATTTCCTTTCATGCTATTCAATGAGTAGAGCATTATATTTCCTCAGGAACGAGATTGGAGACACATCTAGAGTCGGTATAAAGAAGGCATATCCTTCATATACTATATTCTTGACAGAAATGCACAAGGATTCATAATGGTGAACTTTGACAATTGATCATACGTACCTCAACTCCACAGGGCCAATCCGACTTCTAGAGATGAAGTTGAGAACCAGAGATGCGGATTCATCAGGGACATCCTCCTAAAAGATACAACATTGTCATTCATAAGAAAAGTCTGAACAACGGCTTGACAACAGAAAGTTAAAAATCCCAACAAACAAACAATCTGTCTGCTGCACCTGAATTGCATGGCCGTGTCTAATCACCATCATCTGAAACTTTCCTTACATTTGACCAATAGTAAGAGTTCTGCCATCGAGCAAAATTCTTAACAAAGAAAAAGTAAGAGTTCTCTCAAATCAATATTGAGAAAATAAGGTCTTTACCACATCAGTTATTAAAATCACTCTAGAAACTACTCAGACTTTCATGGAGGGCTGGGATTATCACACAGCTATAGAAAGCCAAATATAATAGGAAACTTTTGGTTGGTCTTGGTCTTACAAAGGAGAATTAAGTTAGCAGCTCACCGGTTCTGTTTACGAATGAACCCAGTGCAAATACATACTCAGGAGGACATTATATGAAGCATACAACTGACTGTTACCTGTCTAGTCTGTCAGTTCCCGTCAACATCAACACCTTTGGAACTGGGCTTGACAGGAATTTCTCTAAGAGACCCTCATACCTTTATGAGGAATACATGAGAAAGAAGTTATAAATTTCAGTTGAACTGTACAGGCATAGAGTAAGAATTATGAAACATATAAAGTGAATAAAATAGAAAGACATACAAGACACTGACCAAATTAAAGAGTACAGGAAGGTAGCCACACTCATGTTCATTCAAAAGAAGTTCATTTGGAGACGCAACAGCTGCATTGAAAGTATCAAAAGCCTGAAAAAGAAAGAAAGTTGATTATCATGCAGTAAGATGATCATGAAGACACCAGACAAAATTTTGACAATTAGCAGTTTGTCATGACTGCTTCAGGTCCATCGCCATTTACAATGAATAACTATACATAAACCACTGCAGCAAGTTCATTATATAAATGCCTCCAAGCTTCACACACCTAAAACGAGCAATTATCTGCGGGACATAAACAGCAACAAAGTTCGTAATCTCCTCATCGCTACATGAGTACATGTAGAATGATTATTAGGAAAACAGACAAAGAAAGGTAGTAATAGTAGTAGAAAACAACAGACTTACTTTCTACTAAATGACTATCAAATGTAAGTAGCTAGTTTTGATAGCTCAAATTTGCAATCTACACTACTACAATTTGGCGACAGCGGACACTACAACTTGCCAATCGTGTGCAGTTGGAACCGCAATGAAAATCTATTTGAATCCTAATTTCTGGTGCTTGGAGATTCAGCAAAATCGAAAAGATATCAAACCGACAGACACACATTCTGTATCATGGTGGTTATCGCCGTTCAAAACAAACTCGAGTAGACAATTAGGGTTATTTCGATTATTCTAAAAAAGAAATCATAAAAGCTATTCAAATAGAGAATCTGTAACAAGGAGAGATTGAAATACCTAAGTTAATTGCTTCAGAGGCTCTCCGATAGTAAATACCAAATTCGCTGATTGGAATTGATGAATGTAGTCGAGGGAGTGGGTTTTAGCGAGTGGGAGAAGTGCTCGCTGAGTCTCTCGTACTCTTATTTTACTTGGGTCGAATAAAAAATAAAGTTGTACAGCCATAAAGTATTTCCAACAGATTGATAGACTTTCACCTACGAAAATTCTGTCTTCAAAAAAGTTATTTATCAGTGAACTATTTCCCACCAAAATTTTAGAACTCCCGCTTGCTAAATTGAGCAACAGTTTACTTACGGAAATATTTTCCGTCAGTAATGAGTTCACTTTCCGTCGGTAATAGTTCATATTACTTGAATACCTCTTCCGTCAGAAATTTACAAAAATTCCGTAGGTAAAGACGCTTTTTACCTACGGATTAATTCCGTAGGAAATTTTCCGTCTGTGATATTACAGTTTTTTTGTAGTGATGGTGGACCGCAGCAGCTTGTTGGGTGCACTCGGCCCTGTTTCATCAAGAGACAAAATTACTTTGAGATTAATCTGTTCCAGGGAGTCCGCCTTTACCGGAGAAGGAAACCCGTCGATTGGGATGTCCATGACTCCGACTCTGATATGGGGTGCCTCCTCCGATTCTTCCATAACCATAGCTGTCTGGGAATTTTGGGAGGCAGGGGGATTAATGATATAATCGTATTCATGTTCATTAATATTACTCGCCTCGGGTCCACCGATCCCAAAAGAACTGTCGTTTCGTTCCTTCTCAATATTTCCCCTTGTTGTCTCTCTAATCCCAACCTCAATATTCCTAGTATTATGCTCATTAATTCCTCCACGTAAGCATCTAAAAGCGCTCATCATTACACATAACACCTCCTGATTAATACCCACTATCTTTATTACTCCACTCTCCATCTGCCCGACAAAAAAACACCTTTTCGTAAGTTCCACCCTTGTCTGTAGTTCCTCACTCGCGGTTGTGAACATCTGCGTGCTTGGACTTATGGCAAATGTATGGTCATGTGCCTGCTCAGGTGGAAAGGAGCCGATGGTTGCGCTTCTATCTTCTTCTTGCCTTGTATGGTCTGGTTCGTGCACTTTGGGTACCGGCGCCGCCCTCTCGCCCAAATCCTCCGTCCAGACTTCCATGACTCCCACCATTGAGATTGCGTTGTCAAATAACACTTCCACCTCATCGTTAATGATTTTGAAGCTTTTGGATTCAATTTTCGCAAATACTTCCAGACTCTGTGGGAGCTCCTCCATTTCAGTCTCAATTACTAGCACCTCTCCAAATCTTCCAAATATTGCTCTAATTGACGACTCCGACCACGCCTGGGGAGGAACTCCTCTGACAGCAACGTTAACCACCCTTGTGATCTGAGGTGTTCCATCAAGCCATTCTTCCACCTTCCAATCTTCATTATTCCACTTACCTTTCTCCAGGAAATTACTCTGCGCCTCTCTCGTCTTAAATATCACAATGAAATCGTAGGCCGACGCACTTACCACATGTTCAATTCCTTCAGTAGCTACTAGAGTTTCTCTAACGATGTCGCAGCTTGCCTTTGCTTTAGTCCGGATTTTGACGCTCCTGTCCAAGTAGGGAGTTAAGAATCCTGAAGGTGATAGCTTCACAGGTCCCGGTCGCGACTCTCCTCCCCCCTGGTGCCCAGCGGTTTGACTTGCAACTGGTGAGTGTGCTTGCTGCTGGTCATTGAAGGTATCCGGAGTTGAAGGAGATGGGGGGTGCGGTGGAGGCGGTGGTGCATGAGATGGCCCTGGCTCACCCTATCTCCATAAGGTGCTTTCTTCCGTAGAGGTCTAGCAAATTGTGAGCTTATTCTTCTGCCATCTACTAATGATCCATTGGTAGCTTGAATAGCTCTCTCTGCTTGATAGATGCTTTCGTATTCAACAAAAGCATATCGAGAATTCGTAACAATCCTCCTCTTTACTGGACGATGCACGTTGATTATTCTGCCGTACGGGCGGAAAGCTCTCCAAAGTGTCCCAAAAGAAGTGATATCATGAATGTTGTCTATAAACACCGTGTTGGAGCTGTTTGGTGGTTGACGTTGGAATCTCGGTTCGGTCATTAATGTTGGGTTGTGCTTATTCTTTTTAGGCTCCGCCACCAGTTCAACAATTGAATCGTATGAATGTGTTTTTACTACGGTTTGTCGCTTGTTTGTGGGGTTTGGGTGGTGGACTTGGGCAGGGAAGTTTGATTTTTGGTGGTTACAGTGTTTGTGACGGTTGCGTGTGGGGGTTAGTGTGAGGTGGAGGACGTTGGTTGTGTGAGTGGTGGTGGAGTTTAGTGGCGGCAGTGACATGGTGTTAGTGAAGCAAGGGAAGGTGGGGGTTGCTAGCATCTAGAATTTTTATTTTGTAAAAACAAAAGTAATATTGGAGAATGTTCGTTTATTCTTACAAAACTTTAAATAAAATCAAAACTGAAAGAAATTTGAGTTCCAACTGTTTCTTGGAAGGTGATGGTTAATATACCATTATAATTAATCCAGATTTACTAGTGGATTTTAACCTCATAGGTGTCGTAAGCAAATATATATTTGGGAAAATTACATCGCTCACCCATGACGTTTGGCGAAATTACACAGCCCACCCACGAGGTTTCAAAAATTACTTTGCCCACCCGTGGTTTCCACAATTTTACATCCAACAACTTTCCTAATATTTGATCAACTTAAAATATGGTTAAATGATATCCAAATTTGATGAAACTTTACATGGACGATATTAAAGTGTTATATTTTGGTAAAACGTGAAATCCAACGTTTTTTAAGCTCATATATGATCCGTGGGACCCGATGAACATGTCTCATGTTTCATTGGGTCCCACATGTTATATATGACCTTAAAAAACTTTGGATTTGACATTGAACAAAAATATAACACCTTAGCATCGTCCATATAAAGTTTCATCAAATTTGGATATCATTTAACTATTTTTTAAGTTGATCAAATATTAGGAAAGTTGTTGTATGTAAAATTGTGGAAACCACATGGGTGGACAAAGTAATTTTTGAAACCTTGTGGGTGGGCTGTGTAATTTCACCAAACGTCATGGGTGAGCGATGTAATTTTCCCTATATATTTTTATATAGACAAATTATTATAATTACGATTCCCCACTTTGATCAAGCCACAAACGATGATTGAAACAATCACCAAAACATGCTCCTCCTATTTGTGGATTTTGTATATAGAGGAGAAATACCCAATCTCCCCCACCTACGTACGTACGTCATCATAACGGTACTTTTTTACTTTAATGAAAAAAGCAGCCATGTATAATTTTGTATATACATATATAAACCGGTTCTAGTGTATTGTGGATTTTTTTTTGGCAAAGATGATGAAGTTTGATACCACTTTGTTATGAGATGTCGGTTTAGTTAATCCTCAATAATTAATATGTTCATTTTGCATGTATCTATTCAGTTTAGAACGGCTATACAATACAATAATCGTTTCATCTATAAATATATCTAAGATAAATATCAGGTTAGTTTTATCTAGAGCTGATTTTCGTACATATAACTAGAGAATGTGGGAGTCAGCCCACTACATCAGAACGGCTATACTATAATCGTTTTACAATAAACCCAAATAAATCAAAGAGATTGGCTTACTAGAGAATGCTGAAGTCGGCCCACGTTATTCTACATCTTACCTTTATTAAGCAGACGGGCCTAATGAACGGAATTAGTTTTCAACGATGTACTGGATCATGTAATCCTTAGCGGCCGACAGCCAAACGAGATTTCGCATTATTCTTCGGTATTTTCTACAGTTCTACTATCATTTTAAAATCCCTAGAGACACAATTTCATGAAGATAAATAATTTTGGTACACTACAAGAGAATATACAATAATTTCAACGCCCCTCTGCCCCTCCCCCTTCCCACCAGACACAGGGCAAAGTGCTTTTCTTCCAATATCTTGAAGATATAAAAAAATGTGTGTTGTTGAAATGAGTCATCTAGTATTTCCTACTAGGATTTAGCTGGCATATTTTCCACTTAGCGAGTCCTCTCACAAAAAATGTGCCTCTCCTTATGGAAGATTTGTTCTTTAACGTAGAACATAATTTACAACGACATAATAATGTGAAAGCTTATCCCTGTATTTTTGTTAAGCTAGATATTAATATAGAAAATTGTAATACCCCTACCGCTAATCCGGAAAATTTCCCGTACACGGGTGTTTGGCCCCCTCATTTCCCATGCAAGGGTGTATTACGTTGTAATTCCCGATTCCGGGTTTTTTTTTTAAACGTTGTATAGAAGCCGATAATTCATTTATCGGCTTCAATGATGCCGATAAATGAATTATCGGCTTCTCTACAACGGTAAAATCGACCGTTGGGCGTTGTAGAGAAGCCGATAATTCATTTATCGGCATCATTGAAGCCGATAAATGAATTATCGGCTTCTATACAACGCCTATATAAGGCCGCATCGCGTGAAGAATTGGGGATAGAAGCCTCATTTTTTAAAAAACACCTCAATTGTATCCAAATCCTCTCCTCTAAAATCCTTTTTGCATAGGAACTATAGTATGGCTGATCAATATGATATGGGTGAGCATGGTCCAGTGGAGTCGCAGCCGTTCAGTTTGCAGACGACACATATATCTGTTGCGTATGCCTCCAATGACCCGGTTAGTATTACTAACTAATGTATAGTGTAATAATTTACATTTTTAGTGTATTTAGATATTTGATATAGTGGTAATCGATGCAATAATTATAGTTTCTTTGTATATGATTAGTATAAGTAATTTTATTATTGTTTGGTATTATGTGGATTGTATACATCTGTCTGTGTAACAGTAATTCTGTTTAATTATTAATTCAATATAATTGCTTAGATTATAGACCGTTTGAGTTAATTGTAGGTAATGTAGCATAACAATTTTTGTAAATTATATTCTAGATAATTATATATGGCTTAGTTAATTAACATTTACTATATGTAGTTGTTTAGTCTAATTATTATCTGTCTGTGTAACAGTAATTCTGTTTAATTATTAATTCAATATAATTGCTTAGTTTATAGACCGTATGAGTTAATTGTAGGTAATGTAGCATAACAATTTTTGTAAATTATATTCTAGATGATTATATATGGTTTAGTTAAATAACATTTACTATATGTACTTGTTTAGTCTAATTATTATCTGTCTGTGTAACAGTAATTCTGTTTAATTATTAATTCAATATAACTACTTAGTTTATAGACCGTATGAATTAATTGTAGGTAATGTAGCATAACAATTTTTGTAAATTATATTCTAGATGATTATATATGGTTTAGTTAAATAACATTTAATATATGCAGTAGTTTAGTCTAATTATTATCTGTATGTGTAACAGTAATTCTGTTTAATTATTAATTCAATATAATTGCTTAGTTTATAGACCGTATGAATTAATTGTAGGTAATGTAGCATAACAATTTTTGTAAATTATATTCTAGATGATTATATATGGTTTAGTTAAATAACATTTACTATATGCAGTTGTTTAATGTGTAGATGATTGTAATGTAGTTATTGTATTAATATCGAACTTTTGTTATGTTTTTGATATTTCTTATTTGTTTGATGATGATTAATTTGTTAGAATTGTTATTTGTGCTCTATTAAATTGTAATTTGTATGGAATGTAGATGTATGCACAGTACCAAAATAGGAATTTGAAAACAGATCCTGCTGGAAGGGTGCTACTACCCTACATGATGCTATACTTCCATATGTTGCTACAGCTGGTTTTTTTGGGCCAGCAAATATGAGATTGAATAACTGTACTGGCATCATCAGCGCTTTGATTGATAGATGGCGTCCTGAGACCCACACATTCTTGATGCCATTCGGGGAGGTTACCATAACCTTAGAGGATGTTAGTGTGCTTTTTGGGTTGCCTATTGAGGGGGAACCTATCTGTTTCCCCACCAGTAATGTGGATGTTAATGCGGTGTGCCAGCGGCTTCTTGGTGATGTCCCCCCTACTCACAAGGGGAACCAGATACCCATTGCGTGGCTAGTGGAATTTTATACACGTATGCAATGATGCATCTGTTCAACGAATGATGGAAAACTACATGGAGTACAATCTTGCTTGATGTTGAGCCAATCACCAACGATTCAGGTCTGTATTTTGCCAGAACATATTTCACTGAGCATTTCGATTTGGATATCGAAATGGATATTACGTTCGCCGAGTTTGACAATGTTGTAGAGACTAGGTTGAAAGAGCGTTACGGTTACAATTGTGTCCTTGAATCGATACTTCATCGATTGCTGCTGCGCTCCCAACCACGCCCTGTATGGGGGCCATTACAAATAAAACGAGATGTTCACGTTCAAACAATGATTGAACGGTTCGTTTATAATCAACAATTTTATACTCGATTAGAATTCTATGTGGTGTATGCATTTAGGGAAGTTACCCCACCACCACGTGATAATTTCTCGAGCATATCCTTGGCAGAAGAGTATAATGAAGAACACGGTTCAGATGACAACGAACACGAAGGTTAATATGTTGGTGGATGATGCATATCTCGTCCATTCTAAGGCATCGACAGAAGTGATATGTGGATACTCCTATGATATATGCTCTTTTTTAAAGAAATCACGTATGAGAAGATGAATAAGTATTAGTATGTCGTACTACAATAAAACAGTGATGGATGTCATTGAATCGCTTTATGTATTTGGAATATTTCCTAAGCCAATAAAATGGTATATCAAATCAATCTTTAGTCCTTGCTTATTTAACAAATGCAAATGTAAAGATAATTCATTACAACAGACAATGGGTAAATTACATTTTTTTGTTGTGCTTGCTAAAGGCACGACCTGTCTGAGCAGGAGCATAATTGGCTAATGCAATAAGATACAATGATAGTGGGGAATTAATTATAACTTGCATTCGGGCATCTTGTCCTTACATGTCCTCGTTGGCGACATAGCCCACAATGTCTTGTTTCACGCTCATAATTCTCATCCATTTCATTATGAATACGGGAGAATGTGGGGCGCCCTCTAACGTTGCGCATCATTGCAGGATCAGGAACAATACGAAGTCCGGCGTATATGGGCCACTTCCCTTGATTTCCTAGTGGCACAAACTTGTTCTCGCTGTAAGCCTGTATCATCGTTTCAAGTCTGTAAACTGGATGAACGTAGTTCCTCCAGTCCAGGGCGGTAGTACAGCACACGGCCATGACATGTGAGCATGGATACTTAAACGCCTGCCATTCACCACATTCACATTCCCTAGAGTTAATTCGCACTACAAATTTACCTTTGTCACGCCTTAAGTTCGGATCCCCATTGTCAACCACCTCAAACACCAAATCCATAGCATCGATAACAACCACACGATGGTAGTTGGCAAGTGTTTGGTTCTCACCTACTTTCTCCAGTAGGTGTTTGGTGAAAAACAACCCACTATTCCTTTGTGCAGTGTAAGTTTCTAAGTTATCTCGAAAGTAATCAATTAACTTGTACAAAGTGCTTTCAACAATAGCTGTTACCGGTAAGAGCCGAACCCTCTTCAACACCCCATTCATGCACTCTACCAAGTTAGTAGTCATATGGCCCCACCTTTTGCCATCATCATACGCACGTGACCACTTCTCAGGGGGCAGCTCGTTGAAAAAAGGAGGAATTAAGGGGTGTAGAGAAAGTTAGTGATTTAATCTGTCCTGCACTATATCCCTTCTGAAATAGTAGTCTGCACAAGAAATATTATCACATTAAATAGATAAACAATATACAAAAAGATGAAGACATACAAGTCTCTCACAATTACCTGTGTTGATGAGGTACTTCTTCCACTCCTTGTTTCCAAATCTTGTCTGAAAGTTTGAAGCAATATGACGGATACACAAGAAATGTTGGGCATAAGGAGGAAGCCATTACTGTTCTTCCCTCATTATTGACATTATAGCTGCGGCCCGATCCGTAATAACTGCCACATCGTTCCTAGCACCAATGACTATGTTGTGAACACGGTCAAGAAAATATTTCCAATCATCTCTAGATTCGCTAGCAACAATAGCAAAGGCCATTGGTATTATCTTGTTGTTACCATCTTGAGCCACAGTAACCAATAATTTCCCTTTGTACTTACCGTACAGGTGGGTGGCATCTATTTGAAGTAGAGGTTTCATATACTTGAAAGCAGTGAGGCATGGCCCAAATGCCCAAAAACAACGCTTAAACCGCCTAACAGAAGTGGTGTGAGTTTCATCTTGAAACACAACAGTTGACTCTAGGTCGACATACGAATTAGGTATAGAGTGTTTGATGGTTATGATATACCTGGGTAATTCGGTAAATGACTGCTCCCAATCACCATAGACCCTTCTTATCGCTTCAGCACGGCCTAACCAAGCTTTCTTGTAGCTAATCTTCCTTTTATATTCTGAGCGGATAAGTTGAATCACAGTCTTCACTTGTAGAGCAGGGTTCTCTTTGATCCTTGGTATCATGACTTCAGCTATGAAATTGTAAGTCAAAAAACGATCATTACTCTCGTCTAGGGCTGGAGCACATGTGTGAGGACTGAATTTCCGTATCCGCCATTCAAATGAATTCTTTAGCAGCGCAGCTCGAAATCTGAAAGTGCACCCTTGTCGGCACCTTAGGGTGTAAATTCTCCTGTTATTCTCGGGGGCAGTGAAATCTACGTTTCTCTCCAAGTGATACTGTTTTACTGCAGTCACAAGAACATTTTTATCAGCAAATTCTTGCCCCACGACGAACTCTTGACCTGGCCTTCAGTATGGCAAACCGCGTCGATCAATGTCTGATGGTATCTGGCTTATGGCCTCTAAATCCACTTGCGATGAGAACGGGGCTGCAGGAGTGTACGGTGTGGAGGGCCCAGCTTCATCAACCATGTCGTCGTCGTCAGGTAAATCTTCTGGCTCCATCTCCGAATCATCATCTGAAGTCTGTAGATTTTCATCTTCGGCTTGTTGATGCTGGGAAAAATCATCATCGGTTTCATTGTCTTCCTCCGGAGAAGGGGTAGTCACATGCTCGAACTCAACTTGCACAGCCACGTTGTTCAGCAAGTCTAAATTCTTGATGAAGTTCGATATCATCAGCTTCACCCGGGAATCGCTGGTAATTTTGAGTGGAAGATATGTGCAAGTTGGATATTTGTTCTCCAACTTTCTGCAAACCATGTCGGTGATGACATAATCTCCCCCTAACTCCAAGTCGACAAGATTTTTGACGGTATCTTTGAAGGATTGATATGTGGAAGACTGGGGAATTTCACAATCGATAAATTTCGACCAATTGGGATTTATATGAAAATAAATACCATCTGGAATGTATTTGAGCTCTACATTTAGATACAGAGTACATGGGATATCCATATCAAATATGTATAGCAAATGGTTGAAAGAGTGAGGAATGTGTGAAGAGAAGGAAGAATAGCAACGAGATAGCAATGAAGCAGCAGAAGTTTGAAGAGCCAATCAATCATTTATATAAGCTCATACCAGAAATTTGACCGTTGGGGCGTTGTAGAGAAGCCGATAATTCATTTATCGGCTTCAATGATGCCGATAAATGAATTATCGGCTTCTCTACAACGCCCCAACGGTCGATTTTACCGTTGTAGAGAAGCCGATAATTCATTTATCGGCATCATTGAAGCCGATAAATGAATTATCGGCTTCTCTACAACGTTTAAAAAAAACCCGGAATCGGGAATTCCAACCTAATACACCCTTGCATGGGAAATGAGGGGCCAAACACCCGTGTACGGGAAATTTTCCCCGCTAATCCAGTCATTATCTCCTAATCAGTCTCAATTACCAATATCAAAGCAGCGGAATACTTACTCCAACGGTGGGTGATACAATGTCGTTAGTCACCCATGTGACTAATAAGGCCAAATCCCAATACAATATCCAATTACAATATCGGTCTGATGAACTAATATACCGAGTACTCTATACCAAACAATACATTCCATTCTTTAATCAAATCACAATCCAAATACAAACTTCAATTCAATACTATACCGAGTCTACTACAATTCCCAAACTTTGCCGATAACATTTCGGTCTTACAATCCAACAATTACAACATAAGTACAATAGTTCTAAAATTAACTGCCCATGCTTAAGTAGCAACCCCGTCTACTCTCGAACGGTAAACGGCTCCAAGTACATGTAAGTAAAAACGATGCCCCTAGGGGCTCAGCAAATTGCTAGCATGAAATTCGCATACCCCGCATGCTAACGGGAGTACGCCGACTACTTTGTCGAGAACATGGGATTCATTTTAATTCAATCATCATGCAGGATAGTAATACATTATATATGTACACTAGCACAAGTATTCAACATTCAATCACGGAATACAATCCCTAACTAACACTTCAAGATTGTTAGTTCATATTACTTACTCTTAGGCCTTGAGGGCTCTACCTCACTAATGCCTTAATCACTTGTTCTCTATCTTACCCATTCTCTTGGGATACTCTTACTCAAGCTCTCTTAGGTTGTAACCCTACAAGTCTCAATCTCAATTCAAGTCCAACAATACTCAATCTCAATTCTCAACACTCAAGTACTCAATCTCTATTCTCAACACTCAAGTACTCAATCTCTATTCTCAATTCACAAATCTCAACTCTCAAGCTCAATTTTCAATATCAATCTCAAGTTCTCAAGTTCAATACCCAATTTCTCAAATGGATACCTTTTAAGTCATTACCCATGACCTCCGGGCAGAGTCATACACAAGACTCACCACCGGGCTTTCAAATACAAGTCTTACTTCCCCGGTTTCGACCCTACTCCGGGTCTAGCATAGTGGGAAGGTTCGACTATCAACAACTATACACTAGCTCCTCAAATTCTCAAACGTCTGTATCTCTACCGGACTACTCAATTTCCCAAATACTCCTCTCTCGGAGTTGTATTGTAATCATATAGATTAGCCTAGAAGTATCTCTCTCGATAACATCTAATAGCTTAGGGAATTTTCTTAGTGTCTAGTATTCTCAGATTTAAGGGTTTCCCCAACTTATCTAATACTTTTGTGTTCGAGACATTTTCTCATATTGGTCGGTTCCTCGTATTGTAGGTCGACTATTTTTCTAAGGGAGTTTGATGGTCCCTTATCATTCTTTTACTTCTCTCAAAAGTTCATATCTTTGAACTATACCAGTCTCTTAATAGAGGTTTCATCATTTCTTTCCACTATGGGTTATCTCGTGGATTGTTCATTTCGGTTCTCTAACCGTTATCGGGAGTTTACTAATCCCGTACAATTCTGTCACGTTGTAGTGAGTTCATAGGTTTGCATTATCATTATTCTTGATTCGATAGTTTTCGTGTGTTTCCACGTCTTCGTTATTTTACGGAACCACTCTTTTACAAGTCACTAACCAATAAATACTCGTCTACGGGTCGGGCTATAACGCTAAGTTAGACCACACACTTATGCAAGGATGGTTAGTACACACAGCATGAAACAAGATATACAATCAAAGCAATAAGTCATTTTCATGCTTTTATCTTGATTAAGTCGGCACACATATCAGTGTAATCCGGTTAGCATACAGGACATGAGAAAATCATACTTTTCACCATGGATTAACTTTACTATGGCACCTTACGTTCCTCGGGTCTTACTCGATCCACTAATAATATTTCAAATGTTTCTATTAACATTAAGGTATTACGGTATGTAAATAACTAATACTCCCGTAGTTAACCCCGTTATCCCATTATTCTTAGTTTTACTCATATGTCCTTAAGGTCTCAACTTCCTCATTCACTTCTAAACTTTGTTTATATTTCCAAGGACCTTTATAGGTCACCAAACAAGTCCTAAACATCATCTAAAACCATCCCCAATCAATTCCCCATCATTAGGACACTTAAAAACACATTTTGTTGCATTTTACACTGGTCCGGGTTTGTGTCCGGGGTTACAAACTTGGACTAATCCCGAAAATCCTTGTTTTCTATGTGGTTCGAGTTTGTGTCCGGGGCTATAAACCCGGACCAACCCCTGGGATGACATTCTGGCATGTTTTTGAGGTGGTCGGGTTTGTGTACCGATTTACAAACCCGGACCAACCCTGAAACTGTCAAATTTTACAGCTTTTGACCTCTTTTCAACCCTTATTTCACACCTAATCACTCCCTAATCCTTCCACATGTTTTCTACATGTTTAAACACCCTAAAACCCTCCTTAAAGACTCCTTAAATCATTGGTCAAATTCATCACCCAATTCTTGTTCAATACAATTTCAATTCTCACATATTTTAAAATTTGCATACTTGTGCATTTCCAAACTTCCCCTTAACAAATTACACTTCTTCTCTCAACCCTTTGACCATTCTAAATCCTCTAAGACAATGCACTTCTAATACCCAACTTCATGCCTCATTCTCAAAGTCTTAAATTCACAACCCTCTCTAAAATTTCCAAGGCACTTAAACAACCCTTTGCTACAGATTTTTACTCACTACATAGCTCACCTCCAATATAGCTCCTAGATGTTTAACTAACCCAATTGGTCTCTCTCCAAAACCTAATTAATCCTAGGTCATTCTTCACTCATAATACACTTAAACAACTTAGATTTCTACAAAATTTTGCCATAGTTCACCTACAATACTAGCATTTCCAAATGCACCAATTCTCACCTAAATCCATTCACAACTAACCACACCCATAAAGGGTCCTACCAGCACACAAGCTCAATCAAAATTCATCAATCAACAACATACACACATTCTCAAATAATTTGGCTCCTAGGCCCTTAATTCAAACAACAATTTCACAAATTCTCTCTAACTTCCACCAAACACATTTCCATCCAGTTTTGGTTCATTCTTTTATTTAACCCATCCCAAATCCTAAAACATATAGGATAAACATTAAGGTAAGTTTCTTACCTCAAATTTCTCAAATTCACTTTTCAATTCTTTTCTTCTCCTCTTCTCCATCTCTCTTGACTTCAAAATCGGCAAGGGAAAATCAATTGCCAATAACTCTAAATTACCATTCAAAAGGGCAATGGGACTAAGTACAATTACTTAGGCATATTAAACTAACCCTAGGATTCAAAAGAGGCTTAAGGCACAAAGTTAGGGTTTACCTTTGGAAGCTCTTGAAGAGGTTTTAAACTTTGAATCAAAAGGAGGGTTCCACCACCATTGGAGGCTTGAACCAATGCTCAAATCAAGAGAATGACAAGGTATCAAAAAGGGGCAAAATTAGTTACACCAAGGAATGGAGAAAAGTGAGTTTTTCCTTGAATCTTTTTACCTTAAGTGAAGGGGGGACTCTAAGCTTCAAGAAACTCTAGCTTTCTCTTCAAATGGGGTATACTCATGGAGATGAACTTTACCCTTTTGAGATTTTGAAAAGAGGTAAGTGAATCTCTTGATGAGGGGATTTCAAATATGTAATTTATTTTTGATTTGGAGCATGGAGTTGGCTAGAGCAAGCAAAAGAAGAGGGGGGAGCCATGGATGGGAGCTTGCTTGCGTGAGGTAGAAGAAGAAGAGAGAGAGGTTCAGCAGAGGGAGGTGGGGATACGGCTGGGAAAGAAGGAAATATGAGAAGAGAGAGAGAGGGAGTGAGTGCTTTTATTCCCTTTTTTTACTTTACCCTTTTGCTTTTTACTTTTTCTCTCTCTCTTTTTTCCTTTCTTATTTAATTGTCATTGTTGCAAGAGATGGTGAGTCACTACCCACATACAAAACCGGCCCCCTACATATATTAGGCAGGGGCATTTTCGTCTTTTTACAACAACGCTCGTTAATTACCCGGTTTTAGCACTATTCACTAACCGGGCCCGTTTTCCGGATTTTTCTCGTTTTCTTCAATTTTAATGGTTATTAAGCTTCCATTAATACTTAATTATAGTTATTTAATTGACTATATTTTTTACGGGTCCATTTGACCACTCAAAGTCACGTTTTCGGGTTTTCTCGAAAAACATGCTCTAAAGCATTATTAGCGTTTTTAATCCATTATATGGATCCGTTTCCTTCAGGAATTGTTCCCACATATCAATTAGGCATAAATAAGCCCTAAGAATCCTTCTAGGATCCTAATCGAGGTCACACACCTCCTAGAGTTACGTAACACTCATTTTTGCGTTTTATGCTTTTTAAGTGGTTTCTCTTTTCTTTTGGCTTTATTTTCTTTACTTAGGAACTATTAGGCCCTCAAGTACCATATTAGAATTATTTAATCACCATTTTTAAGTTTGGGGTATTTCAAAAATAATACCTACTTTAAAGAGACGTAGCATTGTCTTGCCTCCAACATGCTATGTTTTGCTATTAGTTTAACAACTACATCTTTTAAATATATAACAACTCCAGGTTTTGATAAGCTCCATCCTTAAAAGAAATATAGTCTTCTAAATTTCATTATCTTGAACTTCATATCTAATCATATCTTCAAGGAATAGATGTTTTGCTAATCACTCTCACCAATTAGTAAGTCATCAATGTAGGGTGCTACAATTGTGACTATTTCCCTTATTTTCTTTCCAAACTATAAATACTTGTTCAAGGATTGGTAACAACTCAAATAAAAACTTCTTTATCTCGTGTACCTTTCTGTCATATATCTTTCTGACAATTATGTTTTTTTATATAATTATAAGCTTTACTCATGTATTCGTACCAAAATCGATACTAGACATAGTTACACCAACGTATCAAAGCAACACAACTTCTTGTACTTCTCCCCACCCCCATGCCCAAGTCCTGCCTCATTAAAATCTCTATAACCTAAACTCAGTGGGAAAAAAAGCTATAGAGGAAAAAGAGTACAAGGCACTTGGGATTACAAGACTTACCCTTCCTATAAGTATAACATTTCCTCTCTTAGATCACCGAATGAAGAAAAATCTCATATGGAATGGGAAAATCAGGCCACCAGCCTTTGGTTCATCGCCATACACCTCTCTTCGCATTATTGACAGCCTTTTCGGTTGAAAGAGTTTGATCCCTGAATACTACATCATTCCTCATGTTCCAAATACTCCCCACACCGTAGTAGAAAGTTGATCTCCAGATTTTCTTTGCTTTCTTGTTGAGATTCACCATCATCCAATCTTCAAGAATATGTGCTGGTGTTTCTTTAAATCTGAAATGTATCCTCCACCAGCCTATCAACATACTCCATACCTTAAGTGAGGCCTCACAAAAAAAATGGTATGTTCCACCGATTCCATACATTGATGACATAGGGGACACCAACTTTGTCCGATTAGGATAATATCCCTTTCGAACAGCATATCACGAGTAATCAGCTTACCCTGCATTACAAACCACATAAGCATCTCCAGTCTTGGTGTTGCATCTTTCGTCCAAATAGACTTAGCAATATTGCATATATTTTTATCCAGCATAGTGTCCCTCACGAGACTTAGGTAAAGTTGTCGTGTAGCAAAACCTTCACTTGCATCTCCCCATGTCGCTACATCATCTTCATCCTGCAGTAACAATTGATTTTCTAGTAATACTGTTAGTTCATGTTCCATAGTTACCTCACACCTGAAGAGTGGCCTCCGCCATTCAAGCCACCAAGACCACCTATCTCCTTCCCAAACTCTCATTTCAGCTACCTGAGCCTTCTTGTTGATGCTTACTTGATACAGCCTCGGGAAGGAGTCCCGCAGCTCTTGTGAACCCAGCCACTTATCTTCCCAAAACAACGTACTAACTCCATTACCAACCCGACACCTTATGTTCTCACTTAGCAAATTTTTGATCTTTTCATCATCTAATAATGTCGTTCGCACTACTCCCGCCAGACACCCTTGTGCTTTTGCACCTTTCTTATGTCATTGATCGACCCCAGTCCACCGTCTGCACCGTACACGTCAGCCACCACCTTCTGCCATAACGAGTTACAATCCTTCTCAAAACGTCATCTCCATTTTGCAAGCATGCAACGGTTTTTATGCGTATATTTATGAAACCCAAACCTCCTTCTATTTTAGGTTTTGTTAGTTTATCCCATGCAACAGGTGTGAGGTACCGTTTCTTTTCCTTTCCCTAGAAGAATCGTCTTTGGAGTGCAATGAGTTTTTTGCGTACTTTGCAAGGGATAATGAACATACTCGCATAGTATAGGGGAATTGATTCCATTACCGACCGAACTAGTACACCCCTCCCAACTTTAGACAACACGTTTGCTTTCCAATTGGCTAGCTTGGCCTCCACCTTCCGAACAACTGGATTCCATGCTTGACTTTGTTTCATTTGTGCACCAAGAGGAAGGCCTAAGTATGTGGTTGGAAATTTGCCTACCCCGCATCCGAGAACTTCCTCTACCATTTCCTCCTCATCACGCTCCGCATTGATGTAATAAGCTACTGCTTTTTCCATATTCAGCCATAGACCGCTTATACTTGCAAAGCAAATCAAAACACGACGCATTTGTATGAGCTCATCTCTCCTTATCTCACTAAAAACATCGTATCATCTACAAACTGAAGGTGGGAAAGGGTTACACCTTGTCTTCCAATTTGTAATCGACTAAAACGCCCTGAAGCCATCATTCCTTTGATCATCCAACTCAACGAATCAACAACCATTACAAACATAACGGGGATAGGGGGTCCTCTAGTCTCAACCCTCTTCGCGGTTCAAAAGGCTTAATAGGTTACTCGTTGACCAGAATTGAAACTTTGACACTCGTCACACACTCCATAAGCCACCGTGTCATTAGATTTCCAAAGCTGAATTCAGAAAGTACCTTATACGAGAAGTCCCATGAAATGCAGTCATATGAAATACCTGCGAATTTTCGAGTTAGGAAATGCATATTATATAGTTGGTATGAGGAAATTAATCGTTATTTTGAAACGACTATAGAGTTATATAACTAGTCCGAGGTTAGTATTATTATCGGGCCCAAGGAAGTTAAAATAATCATCATACCTTTTCTTACAACGGCTAAACTATTTTCCTTCTCACTTTATTTCAAATTGATTAGAAATTTATTCTTTCATCTTTCTTAATTAGCTACTTGGTAGGAATTTATTTCCTCTTTCGAAATTACTTACAACATTAAATTTATTTTCCCTTCTAAAACTAATTGCATTATTATCTAATTATCATTATTCCTCTCTCTTTACAATTAATTTTCTATTTAAATCACGATCCCCACTCCCTTCTTCTTCATCGCAACGCTTCACACACTCACCTTCCCCAATATACAAATATCTCGCTTCTTCTCGGTGTTCTTCAAGTCTCTTCCCTCGTGCCTAATTAGAGTCTAGAAGGGTAAGGTCTACTATCGGGGTAAGGTTTTATTTGTTTTAATTCGTGGATTCTAATTGATGGTCCTTATGAATCTAGACACTGAATTCGTCGAGAGACGCTACCTGTGATTCTGCTGTGTTGTTCTCCTGAGTCGTGCAAATAATTAGGTAAATTCTATGCTCATGGTTGTTTGGTTTGCATGGATTTTAATCATCAAAAGATATTTTGGAAAACCTGATTTGGGATTTGAGAATTTAGATTATGTTCTACAAATTATGAATTAATTGTTGTATTTTACAAGTGGTAATGGATTTTGTTTTGGGAGCCTTTCACTGGAAATTGATTACTTGTTGGGGCTCTTGGTGCTCCCTTATTTACTTTGATTATTGGGGTTCTTGGTGCTCCCTGACTACACCTTGTTGGTTCTTTGGACCCTGACCATGAATTAATTATTTAGTATTGTGTACCCTGATTATATATTTCTTTTATGCTGCAAACAATGAACTGTAGTTAAGCTCTATGATCTACTCCTTTGGGTCGAAAGTTACCTTCTAGGGGGTGTGCACACTTAAGGACTTAGGGTGAGGGGTATGGTGATTACAGTCCGTTCGTGACTGTTTTATGATAACTTGTGGTTGTTTCCTGTTGAAAGCTCCCTTGAAAATTTTGGTTCTAAATACGGTTTGTTGGTGAATGAAGTGTTTTACAAGGAATTGTTATTCGTGCTCACCGTTGATCATTAAAAAGGTTTCAAAATGTATTTTACATAATGAGGTAGAGTTTACTCAGTTTCACTAATTTACGCGAAACCTTTCGTGTTGTATATTGTTTTCTGATCGCAGGTATGAATTGCTGAAGTTGGGGCTGGGAAACGCGCTATCACATAGTTGTAGGAGTTAGAATTATTTTTGAGACAACATGTTTGAGCTACAATGTTTTGGAATTTATTTTTGTTGGATTGATAAAGTTTTAGCCTGAGCACTCAATGAGTATTGAGTGTGGCGGTAACGCCCTGGTTAACTTGATTTTTCCAGTTTCTAATGTTAACAATGTCTAGATTGCTTCTGTTTTAACTCATCTTCGGATGCAAATGAGGTTATAATATTGTATGCACTTTCCAACTCTGTTTACCTTTGAATTTTACAGATTGGGACCTGTCCAAACGTCCGTCCGGACATCCATGTTCGGACAGGCCCCGAGAGCATTTTATTTTTGAGTAAATTACTCGGAACCCCCTTGAGGATTGGGTATATTACAGTTAACCCCCTTGTGTTTCTCATAATTATTGGTAACCACCCTGAAGTTACGGTATCTCTGACTACGAGCACCAGAATTATAACTTCATTATCAAAACATTAACTACGTGCTGACCCATCAGCTTAATCACTTTATTATGACATGTTTGACAAAAAACACTGATTAATCAGCATTCTTATTGTCCGAAAAACGTCAACCCTACCTCAAAAATGTATTAAAATTGGGACGAGGGAGAGTTAGATGATGTTGATTAAGCAGTTTTGTTGTTCAACATGTCATTAATAAAGTGATTAAGTTGATAGGTCAGCACGTAGTTAACGTTTTGACAATGAAGTTATAGTTCGGGGGCTCATAGTCAGAGATACCGTAACTTTAGGGTGGTTACCAATAATTATGAGAAACACAAGGGGGTTAACTGTAATTTGCCCAATTCTCAAGGGGGTTCCGAGTAATTTACTCTTTATTTTTCATAGTTAAAGACGTGTCCGAACATCTGTCCGAACTTACATGTTCGGACAGCATGCGAGGATGGGTCTGAACTGTAAGTCTCGGCAATGGTCCGAACTTACATGTTCGGACCAATGTTCGGATCACGTACTTGGATTTTATCGGAACTTGTGTCCGAACTTACATGTTCGGACACATGTTCGGACGTCTATATTTTTAAACTCTCAACTTTTGTCCGAACATCAATGTCCAGACACAAGTTCAGACACTTTCACCTTCTGTTTGCAAACTCTCGACTTGTGTCCGAACATCAATGTCCGGACACAAGTTCGGACGCTTGGGGTTTCTCAACGTGTATTCTTCTCGGCTTGTGTCCGAACATCAACGTCCGAACACAAGTTCGGACAATGCTTCTTTTTCAGTTTTAAGACTCATTTTAAGTCCGTTTCCAATTCCGTTTGTGGCGTTAGATCCGTATCGACGTGTTCTTTCATTTAAGGTAAAATCCAGGGTGTTACACATATGTCTTGTGAAATTCAACCATCTTATTGCTTCATTGGCTATAAAAGGTCCATCTAGTATGCTTCTTCCACCCACAAAAGAAGTTTGGGTCTCACCAATGATGCTAGGCAGCCCTTTGCTCAACCGCTTTGCCATAAAATTGGCAATCACTTTGTAGTTGCACCCCACCATACTTGTTGGTCTATAGTCATTAAGAGTCGCTGCTTTCACATGTTTGGGTATAAGGGAAATCCATGTCATATTCACTCCCTTTTCAAGTTTCCCCGTAACGAAAAACTGTCAGACATCTCTTGCAAAATCTGCTCCTATAATGTTCCGCATAGCCTTCACAAATTTCATGTTATACCCATCATATCCTGGTCACTTCGAACCGTCACATTCCCATGTTGCTCTACGGATTTCTCCTAGAGTTGGGATCTCCTCCAACCTCCTTGCTTCTTTGTGAGAAACCCTCGGGTGGTCGAGCATTGGAGGCCCTATGTTTGAAGCACCGACACCACTAAGATTGTAGATCTCTGAGAAAATTGCTATAATATGTTCCCGTATTTCAATTGGTTGTACTAGGACCCGATCACCCACACATAGGCTCACTATTTGCTTTCTTTTACGGTTCAACATTGCCTTCTTATGGAAATACCGGGAGTTTCTATCCTCATCCTTCAAAGTCTTATCTCTAACCATTTGCATCCAATATACTTCATGGTTACGCATAGCTACATCCAATTCCATCATTACCTTCTCCTGGCTAGCTTTGATCTCTTCCTGCTGTACTCCATCTCTCCCTTCTTCAAGTTTCGAATCTATCTCTTTTAGTTTATTCTGCAAGATCTTAACTTTCACATTCAAGTCCCCGAACACCTCTTTGTTCCACGACTTCAGCACACCTTTGAGCTTTCTTAATTTTTGTTGTGTTGAGCCATACCGTAGTTGCTCCCATTCTTTTCTTACCAACTCCCCAAATTTGGGATACTCCAACCAAGCATCTAACACTCTAAAGGGTTTCAGACCCCATTGTGGGTTGCCAACTTCCACCACCATCAATCTATGATCCAAGATCGTCCACGCCTCAATGCTAAGTCTTATATCAGAATATTGAGCACACCATTCTTCTTGAACAAATACTCGGTCAATTCGGTTATATGTATGCCACCCCTTCCACGTAAACTTGGCGTCTAATAACGGTACCTCCACAAGTTCCATCTTATTAACCCAATCTTTAAACTCGTTACTACTTCCCGTATTGTTTTGTACTTCTTTGTGTGATCGATCAGTTGGTTCCAGCGTCGTGTTAAAAACACCTAACACCATAAGTGGTCTTTCCCAGTTTTCCTTCACATGCATTATGCCCTCAAACATTTCTCTTATTTCCCTTCTGTCACATGGTGCGTAAACAAACATAAATAGTCCTCTAAAACCATCAGAATGTACCTTTGTTTCCAGCATGATCCATCTGCTACTCTTCTTTGTGCTTTCTACTTCTATTTCCTCCGTGTTCCATAAAAGGATGATACCTCCAGACCTTCCTTTAGCTTCTACCTCTTCCCGTTTCATATTTACCCTCATGCCTCCCCAAAAGCTTGCAACTCTACTGGCAGCTGTTCACGGTAATTGTGTTTCCATCAAGCACATGATCGATATTCACCGTGTTTTTATTTCCCTCTTGACTGCCTTCGCTTTTCACTGTGATCCCATTCCCCTGATGTTCTGCATTCCAATCGTGACCCACATATTGTTCTTTTCTCATGCAGTGTCGTGTATTCTCCAGGATGCTCGCTTTAGCCCTGAACTCATCTGGGATTGTACAACCCAGCTCACTCAGTAGTTGCATGCACTCCCCTACTTCCACGTTTATAACCGCAATCTTTCATTCTAGATTTCTTTCCACCGTATTCTTCTTTTCAGTGTCTCTTGTTGGGGTATTGTGAAAAAGTTCCACGAATAAATTAATGCCCCCTACCGGAGAATTATTTTGGCATTTATGCACTTTGTCCTTTTGTGACTCTGGGGTAGGGATGGCAATGGGTGACGGGTGCCTGTTTCACCCGATCATCTGACCCGCTAAAACGGGTGAAAACCCCACAGAAAACGAGTGAAAAACGGGTGACGGGTGAAACGGGTTCGGGTGACGGGTTGGGTCGGGTGAAAATTTTTCACCCGGTCACCCGACCCGTTCACTCGACTATATATTTAAAAAATACTTATTTCATGGTTAATTCTCTATGTTTTGAGTATGTTGTTGACAATAGTTGATATGGTATGTCTTATTAACAAAGATGGATGTTTTTAGCAAAAAACTAAGCTTATATAAGTGTTACAAAATAAAAATATATGCTGGAAAAAAATGGGTGACGGGTTCATCCGTTTCACCCACAGGTGACAGGTGAAATGCGGGCGAAATGTGGGTGAAACGCGGGTGAAACAGGTGAAATGCGGGTGACGGATGAAACGGGTGATGGGTGGTGATTTTTTGGGTGACGGGTCGGGTCGGGTGATGCGGGTGAAAAACGGGTGACGGATCAGGTGGAGCATCACCCAACCCGAACCCGGCCCGTTGACATCCCTACTCTAGGGTTTCCAGTACGATGAGATCGTGCATGGCTGGACTCTTCATTCCTGACTTCTGGCCTGCATTACTACCCATATTGAATATTCTCCTCGGGATAGACCCCACCCCTGAGTCCTTTTCGTTCTCCATCGGGACTTGGTCAAGTCCAGGACTATCTCTCTTCTCCATCTCTTGAAATCCCGTCCCTCTACCTCTCTACTGAGTGGCCACATGCTGCCCTGTCCTTTCCTCATATACTGACACCTCCTCTTCTCCCATCGACAAGCCGTTATCATTACTCACGCCCCAGTTTTGGACTTCTTGGTGAGTGCGCCCATTGTCTTCATGATTATTACTGTATTCATTTTCTCCAGACTACTTCCCATTTCATTTTTTCCATTAGCATAACACTCAGCTGCCTCCGTATTAACATGCGTCGCTGTTTTTTGGGGGTCGTGCAACATTCCATTTCGTCTTATTGTCTGCGACAAACTTTCCACCGTGTCTTTTTGACACTGACATTTCACATGGTCTTCCTGAGTGATCTGGATTATACTATCTTCCTCCATAATCATGTTATTGACGAATTCAGGCGGTTCTGTTTCAGCGATTGCCTCCATGAAGGTTCTTCCATCAATTTGAACATTGACTTTCCAATTGATAAAATGTAATGATGAAGTCTCAACTTGGCCTTTTATTTCTGCATTTTCAATAATCTCGGACTCCCCATCATCCATTCCGATCACTTCTCCCGCCGTTCTTGCAATTTGAACAATATTTTTCTTGTTTCATCCATGTATCGGTACCCCCCCGAATGATAATCCATGTTCTCCTTGTTTATACTTGATCATCGAAAGTCCATTCACTTAGTTTTATGTTGCCCACATTCTCCTGGTCACCCAGTATTCTTTTTGTTGCTTCTTCAGTGTTTAGAACCATTAGAAACTTACGCCTTGATAGTGCCAGCACCCCCGCTAGTTCCTGCCATCTATCCCGAAGATACTTCATTGCCTTTCTGGGGTTTTTCTCTTCCTGGAATTCTGCTACCACACAATTCTTTAGGCATTTCAGCATTAGTTCATCTGGGTGCAGTCGGATAGAGAGTCTAGACATCACTGGCCCATGCTTTTTGTGTCTATGTTCCATTTCTGGTCGTTTTGTCAGCCCTCTCCCGTCTTGCCCACTAGATCCCGCCCATTGACTTCCTCTTACCACTTTCCTTGTCCGATCCTTCTCTCGTTGGAACTTCATCCTTGCTTTTAGTTTTATTCCATTTATACTCCAGCCTGAATCCCTTTTATCACCTTTCTTGCATCCTCTACGTTCTTCAGGACCACGAACACACACAGATGTCTGTTGTGTCTTCTCTCTTTTTTGCTTATGAACTGCCTCTTCCATGGCGCAAATCTCTCGATTACCTGGCCCAATAGGTTTGTAGAGGTCTGTCTCTGGACATTATCGATGAATACAGTCATACGATATGCTTCGTCATTCCTTCTTGGTCGCCCTCCTTCGTTTGTACCTCTTGCGTTGTTAAGTATCCGAGTTCTATCCATACCCTCCTTTGGTTAAATTAGTCTTCATGCTGCTTTCCTATGCTCTTTCCAGGGAAGAGATCCCTTTCTCCATGGTGGTTGGGTTTTTCGGCTCTCTTTGGCTCTAGATTTTAGTTTTAGGCTGATTTGTGGTGCTAACGGCTGATTGTGTGAGGGTTTGAAGGTAGTTGGGTTCTGCAGGGCTGGGGTGATGAGGTGTGAAGGGGTAGGCATTTTGTGGTGGTGATTTACGGTGGAGTTCTTAGGGTGTGATTACGGCGGTTACGGTGGTTATGGTGGTGGCTTAGTGGTGGCGACATAGTGGCTTACTACAGGAGGAGGTAAGGGAGAGGGAGGGTCGAAGAGAGAGGAGAGAGTGCATGACTTCAACCAAACTACTAATTCAGTCCAAATAAAATAAACTAGTAACAAATAACAAATCAGTTACACTTGCTAAACTTTTTATGATTATTTTTCTTCTGACGATTATGTATACATTTCAGTGTATAATTTTCCGCAGAGAAGCACATTATTCATATTGTACATTATCCAGCCTTGTTATACTACTATTACTACTACGGTCAGAAATTTGAAGTTCAACATCCTGACTACAAGAGTGAAAGTCTTATTATAGTTCATACTAAACCTATCAAAATCATAACATAAGTGATTATACAATGTGAAACATGATTTATTTTAACATATATAGGTCTCTATTGTTATATGCACAATCCATCATCTTCTAACTATAGACATGTAAAACAAAAAGGTTAGTGCTTAAATGAGACAACCTCAAACGAGATTTTGCATACTATGATGGGAAATTTCATGAAATGCCACTATATTTTTGACTAATTCGTGAAATGCCACTAAAAAAAGAAATTCACAAAAAGCCACTATATTTTCATAAAAGTCCATGAAATGCCACTATAGTCATTGACTAAATGGACAAAAGACAAAATACCCGACTAGTTAACAAAGTACTTTTAAAGCTCATAATATGTCCCTAGTGTTAAAAATTTCACAAAAATTCACAAAAAATTCAAAATACAATAAAAACATAAAATAATATATAAAAATTATGAAAAATTATAAAAAAGAAAAAAAATGAAAGTATCATAAAATATTAAAACAAATATAAATATTTTATTTTTTAAAATTTATATTAGTACCATAGAAAGAATATTATATTCTAAACAAATAATTTATACCAATCTTTCTACCAACTTATACCAATTAAGTACATTAATTTTTACCATACATTTTAAAATTTATATAATACTAAATTTCTAAATATAAGTAAAAAATATAAAATAATTAACTTTGAAGAAAAAATTTAAATTGATAGAAAATAATAATTCAAAAATGTATGATAAAAATTATGGTACTTATTTGGTATAAATTATTGTACTTAATTGGTAGAAAAATTGGTATAAATTATTGTTCAGAACACAATATTATTTTTATGGTATTGAATAAATTTTAGAAAATGAAATATTTATTTGATTTTATATTTTATGATATTTTTATTTTTTTAATTTTTATTTTTATTCAATTTTTATTTTTTCAATTTTTATTTTTTTCAATTTTTATTTTTTTCAATTTTTATACATTGTTTTATATTTGTATTTTATTTTGAATTTTTTGTAAACTTTTATGAATTTTTTAACACTTAGGACATATTGTGAACTTTAAAGTACTTTGTTAACTAAATAAGGGTATTTTTGTTTTTTTTTTCCATCTGATCAATGACTATGTGACATTTCATGGGTTAAAGAATATCCCGTACGGTGTATCTCCACTAGGGGGCGTTCGCTCACAAACAATTGGTGACCTGAGGATTAATCTTTTTTTTGTACTTTTGTCTGTCATGTGTCATTTTTTATTGGTTAAAATCTAACCCAATACCTATGTGTCAAGTTACCTCAAGTTAACTATAGGTAGATTAAATGAAAAAGCTTGGTTTTTGGTTGTTTCACTCGTGACGAGGCGAAAACCCTAGGCGCGTTCATTTTGGAGATTAATCTCCCAATGAAGATGAATGTGACATTAATGGTCTATTTTGCTTTACAATGTTAAATGTTATTTGTCCACTTAAATATTTGGTCGCACTAAATCATAATTATAGCCACATGCTCTCTTCATTTGTAACCAAATCACAAAAGTAACCACACCAAACTTAATGGTAGAAGGCCACATTGCCGTTAACTTTTTTTGCGTTGCTCAATTAGGGTGCGTTCGAGTTATAAACAAAAAGCTTGGTTTGAAGCTTTTTGATTAATGTCACCATGGTTAACCAATGAGAGTAGAGTTATTTTAGTTGTGGTGGGGTCAAAAAGTAAAAAAACAACCCAATAAATAAGTGACACATGTCACATTAATCTAAAAAGAAACAAAAAGCTCTCACAGAAACGCGCCCTAATAATTTGGGTTTAGGCTGTATCAAGCCAATTTTTTTTGTGGGGTTGAGTTTAGTCTGGATTAGATTGAACATTATAATTAATTTAATGAATCATATACACAAACACATTATCATGCCAATTTTGGTACGGTATCTTGAACTTTTATGGTATATCAAATCACAAATAATCGTTAATAGTAGTCCATGCCATGTCGTTAGTCTACCATATGGTTTTTCATGATGTTTAAGAGCTTACTCTCTTTCTTTTGAAGTGACTAATAGTGTTCGTAAAAAAGGATATTAGAGAACAATTTCTTACTCTTGAGCTAGAGTACGTAGGACTTCCTATGGCATAAGTGCTTTGTTAGTGCTGATGTTGTTGTCATATCATGAGGATTAGAAAGATGCTTCGCTTCAATAGTTTAACCTCGCTAAGTAGCTCAGGTATATAAGTCCAAATCTATGGGTGCCAGGAAAAATACAAACATAATATAAAATTTTAAGAAAATTAGTGTCAAAATTTTTTTAATCCTAGGTGTCAAGGTTTTTTTAACCTCTAAACAAGATTTTGGATAGTCATGCCGAATGATACTCCCGTATAGCTTACTGAACCACCAAATACAAATTTTAACGTCCGATCCTTGGTGTTTGATGCCCTCTCCATTGTGCATCACCATCATTTTGAAGTACCATGAAGTAACATCCTAGAATGAATCATCTAGATTTTTTTCCTCGGCTGTTTGCCTGCATATTTATTCAAAGCTTTCTTATAGATAGATTAATCATCTCAAAATCAAAAGGGTTATTATAGTAGTAGGGTCATCTGATGTACAGGGAAGTTTTATGTACATCTTCTTTCTTCTTGTAGTCTAGTTCAATCAGAAAATTCATTCATTTGACGATGAACAGCAAACACCACGACCCAGAACCTAATTGTCGAGTTCATTTCACTCACCCCAAATTGAATGACATATCAGAAGAGGGCATTGCTTAGGACGACTGGACGATGTCTGTAAAAAGCAGAGAAATTGAGGTAATACAGCACAACAGACGATGTGGAAACAAACCTTTCCGTGGCAAATTCAACCAAACTGAACCCAAAGAATAAAACGAACCCTAATACAGGGATTCTCCCTCACTCCACCATACTAATGAAGTAAGTTATAAAAAATTTAAGAGAATCAGGGTATGATAGATTTGATATGTACTTGAGCTTACTAGACCGGCTTCAGAGAGAGGTGTACCCAATCTCAGCAAATCTGAAGAGCAAAAGACATTTATCTACGAGCAGAGTAACACCCACTTTCGCCAAATTGGTTTTAGCCGGGGTTGCCTGAATAACTACTCGATATACATCACTTGCAATCATTATTATAACACAAAAAAAAACTTCTTTTGTTAAAATCTGAAACCATAAGATTAAATTGAAAAGCCTTTAAAAAGACAACGTTTTTCATAGCATAACACAGCGTCACCAAATAGATTGGGAGAGAGCTCAGAGAGTTGCGTAATGTGCTCAGCGAAGATCAGCTTGATATCAAACAAATCTTCTCATACAAGAGGTGTCAGAAATTTAGCACTCTTCATCTTCGCTACCGAAATTATAATGTTTATCACAATGAGGACATAAAAAAGCAGAAGGAACGAAGATAAAAAACGAACATTTGTGGAAGGTAAAGAACCGGACATTGAATGCCTAATCGGGACTGAGCGTGGGGATTGCCATCGGTTCCAGCGGCCACGAGATTGCTCTTTAGGGTTAGAGCTAGAGTTCATTTTATAGAAGAATAGGACGACGAGAAGAAGAGGGCTCGAAGCTTTCTTGCTGAGCGGCCGTCAGGGCAGCCGTTTGTTTCGCTCTGGGAGCCGCAGCAGGCCACATCTAGCGGTAAATGAAAAATAATATTTCCGTCCCTAGGTTACGGTTTATTTCCTCTTTTGGTTTAAGTTACGGTTTATTTCCTCGTTTACCCCTCGTTTACTACAATTTGTGACTGGCCTTCTGTTTCACAGTGAACAAGTGAAAACATCAAGGTTAGTGAGATGAGGTTTTGCCTACTGTGATTTAACCTGTTTGTTTAGTGTTATACTTCCATGGATAAGGTTAAGGGTAAAATAGTTAAAAGACATTGAGAATTTTTAAGGTATTAGAAGGATATTTGCGGAACTTTATTTTTATATGATTGGTCAACACATCAAATGGGTTCTGGAACTTCATATTCATCACAAATGACATTTTTTCCAAATTTTAGGATATATTTTATTATAAAATACAGCTTTTAATATTTATTATAAGCTAAATTCCATCAAAAACACCCCAAAACTTCTAAAAATAGAAATAAAGACTTCCACTTACTAAAAATAGAGTTACCACATGATTTCTACATGAATTACATTTTTATTTATAGATGTGTATCTGGAAAAATTAGTTTGGAACCATCGAAAAATTCAAACTCATTTGAAATTTTATCTCTCATTCGAAAAGTACCCAAATCAACTCGAAATTGTTTCAAATTTTAACACATGATAAAAAATCATATTTAGAGAAGATTTTTGTTGGAATTTTAAAATTTCAAATTTTCAATATATTTATTTACAAATTATTGAAGGTGCCAACTTGTAATATTTTCATAAAATCACTCGTTTATCCAAATGAGTTGATTTCAACTCTCAACATTCATAAAAGCCTTATCTACCATTAATATTTCATAACCAAATTCGACGCGGATTTTATTTGATCAATCATAGTAAACTTAGATCTTTTTCTGAAGTTTACTTTTATCTATTTCCATAGACCTTTCCCTAAATAAACAACACTCCCTAATAACCCAAAACACGTGAGAAGTATGAAAAAACTCTACTCAAACAGCCTCTCACGAAATCCCACTCCCTAGCCACAAAATTCCATCAAATTTCTACCAAAACTCTGTAAAAATCACAAAACACTCATTGTTTAAATCTTCACAAATGTTTTAATCACCAAACAACCAACTAGTCTTCATTAATATGTGAAGAACAACACATAGGAAGCACTACCAGAAGCTAAGGGTCGTTGTCTAACCAGAAGTCAATCGACGAACCGATCAAAGAATCCTGACGAACGTGGGAAATTTTTGGAGAGCTCAAAACAGGTTAGTAAGCCATAATTTTTAAACCTACGACCTCCACACACTTCCCACATCCTATCGAAAACCGATCTTAAATTGTAATCTTTTTACATTATTTGTTAACCAGTAACTTGTTTGTTAAGTTTTCTCACAAGTTTAACTTCATATTGAAATTTTTTCATCACTAATCAACTTAGAAGTCTTAAGGGAACTCATTCTCAAACTTTGAGTCAAAAACTCGATCAGAATCTTCGTAAATTCATTGTCCGAGGGAAACAGTAACCGCACCCGTGGACGTTGTATCCTGGGTACCGAATACGCCATCCGGAGTACCAAACGGCCCACGGACAGCGATGGATGTTAAATTTCAGCTTGTCTAATTAATTTTTAGGGTTTGTCCGGGGTCTTGGACGCTAGTTCCAGGGTCTCAGATTATAGAATTTTGTTTATCTTTTGCTAATGTGTTTTTTTATTAATTTCCAATTATATGTCCATGGTCATGGACAGTAGGTTTGGGGTCACGGGCGGAAGTAAAATTTGACCTAATTCGAATCCTGAACCCCTAATTTAGGTTGGATATTTTCTTTCTTTAAATTTTCATCAAAAAACATAAAAATACAGAAGTTACCTCACTTAGATAAATCGAACTTTAATATAAGCATTAGCATGACATAAGTAGAGGAAAATAGCTTTGAAGGATAATGAAATTAACCGAACCCGGAAAAAGCAATATACCAAGCCCCTCAAACCGAACTCTTACCTTTCCTAGCTTAATTAGGATAGAACTTGGTGGCGACTCAATTATAGGTTCCAGTGAGCTAACATAGGTTTAATGATTAATGTTTTATGACATAGTATTATACTTAGGTTAAAAGTTGAACTTAGAACCTGAATAGATCATGAACACTAGACCACATAGGATAAGGTTTGAAAATCAGGACTCACAAAATGGTGACTCTATTGGGGACATAATTCTTACTTTTAATTAGTTTAATATTAATATAAGAGGGCTTAACATGAAATTGTTTATTTAGGCTTTATCTCTTTGTTTGATTTACTTCCGTGTGCAATGTATTTTAATTTCTCGTATACCATATGAGAGCATTGAGGGTCCACGCAAACCGAATTCACCCGTGACCCACTTCGGTTGGTCCTTGTTTCAAGACTCACACCTTCAGATGATGTGAATAAGTGAGGAAAAGAGGAGGATGCCATTAAAAGTTGCATCCCTTTAATACCCGACCTTCAATTCTAAGCATTTCTCTAAACATTATCCTTACCCAAACCCAATTTATGGTTTAACAAAGACCCATATGTAGATGCACCACCTTTGATGAGTGAATAAATGAGCATATTTTAAGGGCATATTTCATGTGTTTTATTAATGTTTATCATGCTCATTTCTTCACTTTATTTTGCTTTTCTCTAGTTGTGTATTTTATTGGTTTTTAAAATTTCATTATTAAACACAAGGAAAAATCTAGCTAGGAGCAAAATAGACAAAGAGAGCACCACATGGATGCAAAAGGATCTCAAATCGAATTCGAGATTCAAAATTAATATCTCAAGGCCTAGGAAATAAAGAGGAATGACTATTTCTATCTAATGTTTATCTGATGTTCTGATCCCATTGTGATGGATCGTCTTGTTTGAGTATATGTGATTACATATTGACGTGTTGATTGTACTGCACTTTCTTCATGATTATTGAATTAAAATCAATCGCATGTTCACTTGACCAATTACTCGTGTGTAGCCCAGTAGCCATGGGTTGCACGTTATCAACTCAGCGGTTGTGATGAGCCTGTTATGGCCTAACCATTTTACAGGTACATAGTAGAAGACAACATCGGAGTACAGGATTGGGTAGTTAGTTGTGTACTAACCTAGTGGATTACACTTTTGGATTAAATTATTTGTTTATGCTTTAGGATGTACGTTTTTGGTAAAGATTAGACTACTCACATGTAATTAGTTAAGAGTTGTACATTGTGGATTAAACTATCTCTCGGTCATCACATCATTTATTTGTATATGCGTTTGAAGCCTTATTACTCACATGGATGAGTAACGGCGGTAGGGATGTCAATCTTGTCCCGAACCCAAAAACTGACCCGTAAAAAGTCGAGTTCGGGTTAAGATATTTGACCCAAAAATATTTCCGGGTCAGGTTCGGGTTAGGTCATTGCAACCCGCTTCGGGTTCGGGTTAAACCCGTCAACCCGTAACCCAAAAAAATTAATTGAAAATAGAAAATATGTTACATTTAATGACTTAAATTACTGTTTAATGATTAATTTATGACTAAAACCAAATTTTAATCACAAACATATGATTAAATATAGTACATAATAATTAATTAATATTAAAGTAATATATTTATTTATCAAATAATCTAAAATTATAAAAATCAAATAAATTTATGAAAAAACGGGTCGGGTTCGGGTCTACCTGCTCCAGGTTTGGGTTGAAGAAATATAACCCGCTCCGGGTTCGGGTTGACCTAACCTATTTTTGGGTCGGGTTCAGGCTAAGCTCAACCTGACCAAAATCCAATTTTGACACCCCTAAACGGCGGTAACACCCGTGGTTAAGCTAGTTGTATTTATTTTCGATGTGTGGGATGAATTAATTATGTTAATGTGAGAAGATAGTAAAGTAGAAAAGAACCGCTCCGATATTTTGTTATTGAATGAAGAATCAATGTTTACAGAGAGGGAGTATAGTATTATTTATACTGTACCATATGGAAAAGAAGAATAAGCTAGATATAGAAAAATACAATATAACACCTAATTACACACTATAAAGAAACGTACATCAGATAGCCTAAATACACACTATATAACTAGAATATCATATCCTAACACTCCCCCTCAAGATGGAACTCTTCAGAAGGAGTTGTATCTTGTAACAGAAACAAACCAATCTGTTTTAGAATGTCTCTGTAAGCTTTGCCTGGCAAGGTCTTCGTCAAGAAATCTGCAACTTGGTTAGTAGCAGAAACATGCTGAACTGAAATCAATCCATTGCGTATCATGTGTCTGACAAAATGTATATCAACCTCTATATGTTTCGTTCTCTGATGTGCAACAGGATTCTTTGCAATATAAATTGCAGATCTGTTGTCACATTTGAGTGGAATAGGAGTGATATTGAGAACACCGAACTGATTAAGTAATCTACTTAACCAGGCCAATTCAGCTGTTACAACTTTCATTGCCCTGTATTCAGCCTCAGCTGATGACAGAGATATACATCCCTGTTTCTTGGATTTCCAAGAAATGGGAAACCACCAAGGAATATGTAGTAGCCAGAAATAGATCTTCTAGTGATTGGACAACTGGCCCAATCACTGTCACAATAGGCAGTCAAAGAAAAATCAGGTTATTGTTTAACAAAATACCATAGTTGACTGTCCCTTTTACATATCTCAAAGTATGCATAGCAGCGGACATATGCGTTTCTGTTGGTTTTTGTAGAAATTGACTTAACAATTGAGCAGTAAAAGCCAAGTCGGGTCTGGTATGAGTCAGAAAATTTATCTTTCCGACCAATTTTCTGTATTCAGTGGGGTTTTCTAGTTCTTTTCCTTCATTTGGTTTGAGTTTCTGTCCTAACTGCAATGGACCTGCAGTCTGTTTGTCATGGAGGACATCATACTCACGTAAAAGTTCAAGGCTGAACTTTCTTTGTGAGATGATTATTCCTCTTTCGTGATGAAGAAACTCCATACCAAGGAAAAAATTCAAGGTTCCCAGATCTTTGATGCGGAATTCTTTATCTAACTGATGCTTGACTATATTTATCTCAGTCTGGTCATTTCCAGTTAAGAGAACATCATCCACATAAACAGCTATGAAGGTGTATTTATTAGTATTTAGTTTATAAAAAAGAGATGGATCATTTTCAGATTGGGTATACCCCATGAAGCTGAGAAAATCACTTAGTTTGGCAAACCATTGCCTTGAGGCTTGTTTAAGCCCATATAGTGATTTTCTCAGCTTGCAAGCATTAACCTTCCCATCTGTTTTTAAACCTTTTGGAAGCTGCATATAGATCTCTTCATTTAAGTCTCCATGTATAAAGGCATTATTGACATCCAATTGACTTAGATGCCAGCCTCTTTTAATGGAAACTGCAATCAGAGATCTTATTGTTGTCATTCTTATAACAGGGGAAAAGGTTTCTGTATAATCAAGGCCAAAACGTTGGGTAAAACCCTTAGCAACTAATCTTGCTTTGTATCTCTCAATTGATCCATCAGCTTTAAGTTTGATTTTATAAATCCATCTACACCCAATAGCTTTCTTGTTCTTAGGAAGTTTGACTAAGTCCCAAGTATGGTTTTTTATAAGAGCTGTCAACTCTTTATTCATGGCATCGATCCAAAGGTTGCTAAGACAAGCTTCCTCATATGTTTGAGGTTCATGTGTCTGAAGGATCTTTTCTATATTCTCTTTATTGGTAATGGTGGAGAAAGTGCAGGAAGCAGCAGGTATTTCATCAGTTAAACAGAAGAGATCAGAACTGGGAGCAGTGTATGTTGGATTGTGATTTCTGTATATTCTATCAGAAATAATGGCTGTGAAAGGATCATGATTAGCAACATTAGTGTATACTTGGTAATCACGTAAATGCGTAGGTAACTGCCTATTTCTGGTAGATCTTCTTAACTGAATCTCTTCACCTTCTGTGGCTGTGATTGAGATGTTTTCTATGGGATCAGAGGTGATGGTGTTTAAAGGAAGATCTGTGGTATGAATATGTTTATCAGAGGTAGCAGAATCGGTATTGTTGTTATTTTGGACATGAGGAGGATGAAGGTCATCAGGAGAAAGGGTTTTATTAAGATTTGGCATGAGAAGGGTGTCATCAGAAAAAAATCGGTGTTTTCAGATTGATATGCATCACAGTCAAGTGTGTTTTGTATAGACTTCTTCTGATAAGGAAAAACATTTTCATGAAAATTGACATCCCTTGACACTATTATCTTATGATCAGAAAGTCTAAGAAGTTTGTGCCCTTTTTGGGTTTCAGCAGGACCCAAGTAAGCACAGGGGGTGGATTTGGGGTTGAATTTTCCTGAAAGATTGCCTAAATTCAGTGCATAGCAAAGACAGCCAAAAACTTTCAGAAGAGTATAATCTGGTGATGTGTTGTGAAGACACTCATAAGGTGTTTTTCCTTCAAGAGATTTGCTAGGAAGTCTATTGATAATGTGAGTGGCATACAAAATAGATTCCCCCCAAAATTCCAAAGGTAAGTGAGAGTTAAAATATATGGCCCGTGTAGTTTCCATTAGGTATCTATGCTTTCTTTCCACTATACCATTCTGTTGAGGAGAATGGGGGCATGAGGTCTGATGAATTATCCCAAGGTTATTGAAAAACATTTTTCCCTCATTTGAAGACCCCAGTTCGAAAGCATTGTCAGATCTAACTACTTTCACCTTCTTATTAAATTGCTTTCTGTCATAGTAATGAAAAACTTAAGAGAGGGAAAAGCATCAGATTTAGTATGCAGAAGTCTAACCCATAAAGCTCTAGATTTGTCATCAACTATGCTCAAGAAGTATTTTTTGTTATCATGTGTAAGTGTGCGAAAGGGGCCACACACATCCACATGTATAAGATCAAATATTTCTTTGCTAGTGGTTATGGATCTCTGAAAAGGAAGTCTATGAGCCTTAGCTTTATGACAAGAATCACAAACAAACACATTCGGTATATCCTTCTTGCTAAAGAAATTAAGCTTTGAAAGTTTTTCCAAGGGAGCATGTCCCAATCTGTTATGCCAAAGATAGACTTTACTAACATTTCCAACAAATTGTTTATTATGTAAAGAACCTTCAGACAGTAAAAAACTTTCAACACACATTCAGTATTAACATTTTCATTTACACTATCAGCCATATCCAATCGGTTGCAATCCAGCACATACAATCCATTTTGCAATCTACCAAACAATATATTTTTCTTTGTATCAAGGTCCTGCAAAATACATTTGTCATGGAGTATGAGAGCACATGCAGTAAATTGCTTCAGTAGTTGACGAATCGAAAGCAGATTAAATCTGAAGGTATTAACATGCAAAACATTGTGAACTATTAGTTTTCCTCCTATTTGAACACTTCCAATTCCTTGGATTTGTTCAGCATGACCATCTGGCATTACTACTTGATAACTACAGGTTTTATAATCACTGAGAAATGAAAGTTTATTACCGCAGACATGATCTGTAGCCCCCGTATCAAGTATCCAGAAATCATTTTTCAACTTATTACCTAATTCATATTTGGCATGATTTGAAGCGGTATATACAAAGGGTTTAGGCATACCTGCAAACTGACATTGATAGTCAGTATCGTCATTGTGCGATTGATTCGGTTTCCTCAGGTAAGAAGTCATGCATAGTTGTTGATTATTGGAAGTCGATGCATCTTGGTTTTTGAGGTATGCAACAAGAGCTTTGAGTTGGAAGTCCGACATCCCAGGAACCGGCTGATTATTTTCTTCATCTTGGTTGGATTTCTGTTGGTTGCTTGTCATCCCAGCGAAAGTCCTTTTTTCCTTATTCTGATTGTGCTTCCAATAGGAAGGAAAATCCCCGTAACCCAGTAACATGTGTCGACAGTGTGCCCTTGTTTCTTGCAGTGGGAACATTTCCCCTTTTTCTTTTCGAACTTCTCATTTCTTGTTTCTGTGGCTTGAAGGTTACGATTCGACACAGAATTAGCGAAGGTAACAGGATCTTCATCGTTTTTCCGGTTCTTCTGCGCTAATCTGGTGTTCTCTTCTTCTCTTAGCAGGGAATAGGCTTGGTCGATGGTAGGCAAAGGCTTCATCAGAAGAAGACTGCTGCGTATGGCTTTGTACGAGTCGCATAGGCCCATTAAGAACTCAAGAACTCTCTGATTTTCTTGGAGTTTGGAAATTGCCTCTGAAGACCCGCAAGAGCAAAGAGGTATGTCGATGAGTTCGCGTTCCTCGTTCCAGATTTTTATCCACTTCGTATAGTATTCGTTGATGGTAGAACTTCCTTGCTCAAGTTTATGCGCCTCCCTTCTTAAGCCGTAAAGCCGGTCCCGACGGATTATCATACCTCTTGGCCAGATCTGCCCAGATTTCTGCTGCAGTCTTGAGATACATTACAGACTCTCTTATCGTATCTTCTAAGGCAGTGAAAAGCCAGCCGATCACCATCCCATTCGTACGGTCCCAAACCAGTTGTTTCGCACCTTTGTAATCGGTTCTCTTCGTGGATCCAGTGACGAACCCTAATTTGCTTTTGGAAACGAGCCCTATCATGAACGATCTTTTCCATTTGGCGTATCCCGTCCGTTAAATTTGTATGCGAGAACTATTCCGGGATTATCTGATGGATGGGTATATAATTGCTCATCTTCGGGAGAAAGCTTGGTGAAGCCACCGGATTCATCAAGATCCAAGTCGACTCCCTTGCCTTTTCCGTCGCCTTTTTCTTTACCCTTTCCGCTGTGTTCTTCAACTTCTTTCGGTGGTGTGCCCGACATGATGAAGGAGAAGATGAATCAACGAGCTCGGATTATGATTTAGGTGATTATTTGTGAGATCTTGACATTTCCAGGAAGAGCTCTGGTACCATGTGAGAAGATAGTAAAGTAGAAAAGAACCGCTCCGATATTTTGTTATTGAATGAAGAATCAATGTTTACAGAGAGGGAGTATAGTATTATTTATACTGTACCATATGGAAAAGAAGAATAAGCAATATAGAAAAATACAATATAACACCTAATTACACACTATAAAGAAACGTACATCAGATAGCCTAAATACACACTATATAACTAGAATATCATATCCTAACAGTTAATGGTCGGGCTGAGACGTGGTTACGAAGTAGGGGTGTTACATTATTAGTTTAGTTTTTGTTCATATTTTTTATTTGTTTGATTTGTCCTTTTGTGCATAAATTTTTGTTTCTTTTCTTTATAGGTATTATGGCTACCCCTATGATGCGGAGAGCTACAATCGATGGCTTGTGTGTCAAAAATGCGGAGAATACAAAGAGAATCCTTCATTCTTATTAAATTTCTGAACTGAAAGCTCTCATAGCTCATCCGTCAAGACAAAATCTACTAAACAAGACACCAACACTACTACATAAGGAGCAAATGCTCATAGTTTTACATACAAGCTTTCTACACATATAAGTGTAGAAAATTATTTTCACTACACTTATCAAAGTGTCTCCATTTTTTGTGTAGAGATATTCTCACACATACCAAGGACACCTTCTAGTGTAGTCAATTTAGTGTAGTAAATATGCAACACTTAAATGTGTAGAGATTTTGTACAATCTATCTATATATTCTACCTACTGTGCAATATTACAACTGTTTTACAATCTGAAATTTCATTTGCTTTAACAATCTGCCCACAATCTTTGACAGCAGATTGAATAATAGGAAGAAATTGACGTATCTAAGTGACAAAGGGTCTGCAAATGAAATTTCAATCTGTCAAATGAAATAGTACTCTATTATTCAACCAGAAATTGACGTATCTGTTGTTCAACAACCATAAATAGTACTCTGTTACACTGTTTTACAATCTGAAATTTCATTTGCTCTAACAATCTGCTCACAATCTATATGCATTGTATCAACAACAAATCTGTATGGAGAGTCAATCTCTCAACAACTAACAATCTATATCCAACGATCTATATGTTGTATATCAATCTATTCCTTCATTCAAGGATAAAACAGTTTATTCCCATCTGAAATCTATACTATTTTCTATAATCAGAGGATAACATCAATCATCATTCTCCATAATACTTATGCTGCCTAAAAAAGTTGTCAATTGATGCATGTTGGGGTAAAAACCTAACGGTAAATTGTTGTTGGGGGTTTAACCTAACGGCAAGTGTACCAGTCGATTATAGCAAGTTTTAAATCTCGGAGTATTCCCTAAGTATCGAACCAGAGGAGGCAGCGTCTAGTTTAATTTCTACTTAAACACAAAACAATAGTATAAAAACAACAGGAATTTGGGGGTTTTTGTATGTGATGGTGAGTGTTGTAAAAGAGTTCACTACTAAGCAATAAATAACAGGTAAACTATTGATTTGATTTTGTTTGATAAAGGAAATTCCGGTTTACTACTTCTCTCTAGGCTTGCAATTTCTTCCCCTAAGTGATTTCTACAGAATTCTGAATAAAACCCTAGAATAAGGATAACTCGTATTCGGTCTCCCGCTCCACGAATTCTAATTAGCAAAGACCGAATCCTAACTCTCGTTATGAATCCACTGTTTACTAATTGCTTTAAGTGTAGTATAGATTAATAGTCAACTAGTGTTTAGAGGAATTACCATCTCTATACTAACTGGTTCTTTCCCTGTAGTCAATTGATAGCCGCAGTTCTCACTTATAAGCTAACAAACTGATAAACTCAGTTAATTGATCAGATTAACAAGTTTAGGAATTCATAAGGCAAAAGAACTTTATTCTATTGTACTGCAGAAAATCACAAAGGTTCAGAAATAATTATTCTAGAGATATATAGTAAACCGAAATTAAAAGTGACTACTCAGCCATAGACAAAATAACAATGCTCAATATAAACAGCATAAGGATAGAGGGATTTAGCAGAAAACTGATTTTAGAAGCTGTCGACGATTCTGTAAATTCCACTCTTGTCTGTGTCACGTCCGGCTGTCTTGGGTCGGACGTAGATCCGGACGCAGTATTCAGGGCCTGTCCGGATCCGAACGTCAATCCGGACGCGTCTAAATGAAGCCCCGTGAGCAGGTTTCTGTCTGTGAGTGAGGGAGAAGAGTTACGGAGGAAAATTTGTGAATGGAGATGAAGGATTATGGTGGATGAGCAGGTAGTGTGGAGGGAGAAGAGGAGAGTGTAATGTTTAGACTCAGGGAGTCTGGTACGAATTGAAATGGCAGCAGGAGCAGGGTTTAAATAGGCTTAGAACAAAACATAGGTTAGTGGTGGGTGAGTTGGGAAATTAATTGAGCATGGGCATGCCTTAATTTAGGGGAAGCATGGGCTAAACCGCCGCTCGGCTGATAATTGCGCCGAAAGCCCGATTATCATGCTTTTTTATTTTTCGTTTCTGTGTGACGTCCGGATCAGTGTCCGGATCCGGACGTGAGACAGCGGTTTTGGATCTGAAACTAGGGTTGTGTTCGGATCTGTGTCCGGATCCGGACAAGACACAGAACTCTCGGATCTGGAATTTAGGTCACGTCCGGCTTGCGTCCGGATCCGGACATGTGACGTCCGGATTTGCGTCCGGCTATCTTGACCCGGACGTGACCAATCTTTGCCTCTTTTTCCGGATTTGTTCCCCGTTTGTTGCGTTGAATTCCTTATGATGTAAAATCTTCATTTCCCTGGGTTTTTCCTATATTTAGCATATAAAATGCATCAGTTCATATCAAAACATCAATCTTAGGAAAAAACACATAATAAGTGGGAAACATTGCCTGAATTGTTATAGATTATAAGGTAATTAGACCCTCAAAAGCCTATATGTTTCACACTTATCAATGCAGCTGAAAAGACAGTTCTTCATTCTTCTTCTTCTTCTTCTTCAAGGATTCAATCTCCAGTTTCATACCTCCTACTTCACTTGTGGTTCCAAGCTTTGAGATGTTTCTTAAATCAGCCTTCAAACTGAAAACTTGGCTTCGAGACACTCCAAAACCGTACCCAATCAGTGGTTGGTTAGGTTTGTCATACATCAACTAATTAAAGACCTCATCTTCAACTTGAACCTTAGACTTGTCAGTTGAAGAAACAGCCAATGCCACTTCAACTAAAGATGAAGCACATTCCTGAATATATGAATGAAATGTTAAAACGTGCACCAAAAGTTATTGTATGTGTAACACCCCGGTTTCCAGGATCTAAAACCACCACCATTGTTTTTACAAACGTACTTGTATTATAGTATGCTTAGAAAGTTTACATCAGCGGAAGTCATTCAAAATACAACTGGGAGTTACCGCCACACCTGCCATCTACAGCAGATGCTTAGGCTTCCTCCACCACCATCCTTTCATCAAAATTCTATCACCACTCCTATCTTCTTACATATAGCAAAACATACTACCAAGTTTCATTCCTTACACATTACAACCAACCCCTTCCTTTGCTAACCCTACGTTACTCTAAGTACCTATTTTACAACCAAAAGATAAAAGGAGCGACAAAAGAGTTAGCGACATCCTTCCTCCTAGTTTTCACCATCATATTCTATAAAACTATCAGCCAGATGTGTTGTGGTTTGGTTACTCCCGTACTCAACATGTCTAAAACCTTAGGTAGTTTGGATCCACTCCTCGTAAGTGACTCTAGTTACTCCAGGCATCAGCTCCTAGCTATAAGTATAGTAGGCACACACATAAAGAGTATCGTAAATGGTATCTTCATACCACATTATCTCCCCAAAGAAGTCCTCCTTCAACCATAAATACATGTATACACCCAAAAGGGGTTGCAAATAAAATCAACGAAACTGAGTAACAATTACCACACCCTGTAAAGTTCATTTTCTCTTGAAAACTCATTTAACCATTATTATATGCACACACAACAATTATAAGAAAGTATAATCATTAAGAATACATCACACCCTGTTTACCTTCCTTGCATCAATGCCATACCTGTAGGTCACATGTTTCAGAATAATAACATGGGATGATTCCCAATAAGAAAGTTCCACCATCACCACCTCACCATATAATCCTTAAGTGTGCACACCCCCTAAGGTTAAACATAACACTTAGAGTAGACTATAGGTCATTTCTTTTCATGGGACGGAAATGTAAAGAACCCGACTGATAAATCATTAAAGATTTAGTTTTAAGGATGAGCTAACCATAGCCTTAAATAATAATTCTCAATACCAATCCACCACCATATGCATCATCAATCAACCAAATCTGCCTCAGATCATTCAGAACAACAAACATATTAATAAAACACAATTTAACACCAAAGAACCCTTAAAAATCATACATCAATTTCAAGTGCAAACATAAAGGTTTCAGAGTACAGCTTTAGCCAAAATCATGATTTAAGGAAGGAATAGGTGTGCATAAAGGTTACCTGGTTTCTTTTTGCCATTTTCTTGATAAACTCTCTAAGATTTATTCTGATTAATGAACTTCCTTCCTTCTCCTAAATTCTCCAGCTCTCACACCTTATTGCTCCCCCTTTAACTTACGTAAGACATCAGCACAATAGCAGCAGAATTTCAGCACTCTTGCTCTCGGTTTGTACTAAACTAACTTTGCTGTGTGTTTTCTTTTTGCTTTAGTTACTTCTACTGCTTTGATGCTTGCGTGAGTAAAAAGAAGAGGCGGAGGAAAGACGTTCACGGATAGAGAGAATGAGTTGCCGACTCACTTGAAAGCAATAAGAAAAAAAAAAGACTTTTTCACTCAGCAAGATAAGTGTTACGGTAATAACATCTATCTTGTCTTAGTGTTCTTTTCATTAATTGGCTACACTTGTTGGCTCAATTAAGTGAAGCCACCTACCCCATGACTAAGCGAAGGAGGGCGGTAATATAGGTTATTGAATAAAGGTAATGTTTATGTAAAACAAAATTGTTAATCATGTTACATATGGAATCGGTAATAAGGAGCTGAAACATGTTAATCGTTATTGCATAAAATGAGGACAACAAATCCTAGTGACTAACAAGATAAGTCGGCTACTTAAAGCTGATAAATATATTATATTAGATGGGTAATGATTATAAGGAGACAAAATAGCTAATTATATTGATAAACTTAAGTATAATAATAGCGATGATTATATAAAACAAAATAGCTAATTAGCTTATATATACCTTACGGTTGACAAGGGCTGAAAGTATACCAATTTGGCGGTAACATAAGACTGCTATACATGCCTTTGTTATTCTATAAAATGAAGGTTACTATGGATTAAGAAAGGTCTAGTTTGGCAGTTTACTTTAAAATATAAAATGGGTAAGGATAACAAGAGAACCAATAAGTTAATTATGAATATTTACAACCGGTATATAAGCTTAACATGTCATTGTTACAATGACACATTTTAACATTGATTTTGTTGTCTCCCTTAAGACTTCTATGGTCCGAAAATAATACATTATATTAGCTAATATCAATTTCAAGCAAACACATACACATATAAAATAATAAGGAAGGTATATTTGTAGCTATGATTTTCTAGGGTGTTTCATTCACCCCTCCTTAAAAAAAGCTTCGTCCCCGAAGCTATCCAGTCATAAATGATTCAGCAACATCACAAAAAGATCATAAGCCAGCCAATGTTTACCGCTATCTATGCATAATTGTTTAAGAAATTTCACATAAAATAATGGTTCTCATAGAGCAATAACTTATTTTAAAACACACATCCAATGTTTTTAAGCATAACAAACACATATCATCAAGCAATGACTATCCCAGTTTTACCTCAATCTCTCCCCTAATTAAAAGAAAAGTTTCTCCTGAAACCTTAACTACTAACCTTAACAAAAGAGTTCTGGGTGTTGAGTTCTTATCTTGATTTCGAGCTCCCATGTGGCTTCTTGTATTCCATGATGAGTCCATAGAACTTTGACTAAAGTCACAAATTTGTCTCTGGTTTCTCTTGTTTTATGAACTAAAATCTTAATTGGTCGCTCTTCATAAGTAAGATTTGATTCAATTCCCACCTCTTCTGGTTGCAACACATGTGATTCATCTGGAACATACTTTTTCAATTGTGATACATGGAAGACATTATGTACTTTATCCAACTCCATTAGTAGGGCTAGTTATTGGGATATTAAGGCCCATCAAACTTAATATCCCAAATAAGGCCCAAACCAATGTAATTATTCTGTTTTATTTTCTAGGTTGTAATCTGTTAAAGATAAAACAATATCTTTATCAGATATTTTGTTAGCATAGAATATTAACAAACAGATAGAGATTACGATAGAAAAGCTCAAGTATAAGAACAGAGCAAAGCGGCCTGTAAGTGATTACGATTACATAAATAAAACATCATATTTACAATCTCTCTTCTCTGTCATTCTCCTATACATCCCACTATTATGTATTCTAATATGGTATCAGTAGCACAGGAATACAATACAACAATTTGACTTTGTTGATCAGCAACCATGGCAGATGACGGCAAGGGCAAGAAAGATGCGGCCACACCTTCAGTTGTCAGCAGTTCGATTGACATCCATGATCCACTATATGTTCATGCTGCTGAGAACCCAGGTCTTCTTCTTGCTGCAAAATTCGATGGTACAGGATTTCTTGGTTGGAAGACAGATATGACAACAGCGCTCAAATCCAAAAACAAATACGGATTTGTGACTGGAAAAATCAAGAAACCTGAGGAAGAAGATACCATTCGATATGCAGCTTGGGAAAGGTCTTGCTCTCTGGTTGTCTCTTGGCTGAAGAATGCCCTCGCCACCAACATTCTTGAAAGCGTTCATTATTCTCAGGATCCACAATTCATCTGGGATAGTCTCTGCGAGGAATATGAGCATAGCAATTTAGCAATTATTCATGTTCTAAAACGCAATCTGGGAGAAGTAAAGCAGGGAGACGACTCAGTTGCAAACTACTACAACAGATTAAAACGGGTCTGGGGAGATTTAGAACAAGCCAGACCTTTACAGAGATGTTCCTGCGGTGGGTGTACCTGCGGCATAAACAAAGCAATAAAAAAGGCACATGATGAAGACAAACTAATTCACTTCCTCATGGGCTTAAACCGCAGTCTTCTGTCTATTCGCGGACAGATTTTAGCTATGCAGAGTTCACCCAATCTTGAAAAAGCTTTCTCGTTGGTGATGCAAGAAGAAGAACAGAGAGGAGACAAACCTTTGAAGGAGGATGCCATGTCGTTTTATAGCCACAAGGTTTCGAATTCGGAGCATTCAAGAAACCCTAGAAGCGACTCAGACAGAAAAAGGGTTACATGTTCCTTCTGTAAAAAGGTCGGTCATAGTTCAGAGATTTGTTACCAGAAGCTCAAGTGTAGTCATTGCAAGAGAACTGGGCATCTTGAAAACGAATGTTTTCATCTCCACGGGAAGGAGAGTGTTCTCGCTGCTCGCAGGAAGAAGGGATATGCCAACAGTGTGAAGTTGGAAGATACGATTGAGCAGGAGAAACAGAATGATGGGGAAGGTTTAACACCCAAACAACTCCAGCAAATCACAGAGCTCATACGCAGTACCGGTACGGGAACAAAATCAGAAAAATCAGAGGAGTTGAATTACTGTAACTTCTCAGGTAAATGTTCTTACCAAACTGCTAATAATCTGTGTTTTATGAGTTCTCGTGATTTGTTCGAAGGGAAGTGGATTGTCGATTCGGGAGCCACGGATCATATGTCTGGAACAGAAACGCTTTTTGAAAACTGGAGAATGTTGAAGGAAGGTAAGACGGTGATCTTACCTGACGGTAGTCCTCAGACGGTGCGTTTGGTCGGCGATATCAAACTGGGGAAAAGATTGTGGTTGAAGGAAGTGTTGTTCGTTCCGGATTTCATGTGTAATTTGGTTTCTGTACAGAAACTGGTAGCTCAATTTAGCTGTGCCCTAATTTTTGATGAAACGAAGCTCTTTCTCCAGGTCCGATCTACAGGGACGATTGAAGTCATCGGGCATGGATACAGTGGGCTCTATGTTTTGGACCTGACTAAGGCAGAGGCAAACTTGGGCCGGTTGCAGGAAAAGAGTGATAGCGGTAGAGATGGTTTTAATCGGGCCGCGAGTTCGACAGTGGGCCTCGCGCCTGTTATTGGTTTCAAGGCAAAGGATATTCATATTAGGCTTGGCCATGTACCATTTAAAAAACTTGTTACCATGGGTTTAATAAAGGAGTCTGATTTTTCGGTTGATTATGCTTGTGATGTGTGTTACAAGAGTAGAGCTCAACGGTTGCCATTTCATAATTCCAGTATTAAAACTAAAAGGGCGTTTGAAATGATACATGCAGATGTCTGGGGTCCTTTTAGAGTTGATACTTACAATGGCTACAAATATTTTATTTGTTTTGTTGATGACTTCACGAGAACCACATGGATACATCTTATAAAACACAAGGGCGAAGCCTGGGAAGCAGTTGTGCAATTTATTAATATGATCGAACGACAGTTTGACACGAACATCAAAATTGTCAGAACAGATAATGCCAAGGAGTTGGGAAGTTCAAATGAAGGGAAAAAATTCTTTGCCACCAGAGGAATAGTGCATCAAACGACTTGTGCTCACACGCCACAACAGAATGCTGTAGTAGAGCGCAAACATAAGTATTTGCTCGAAACTGCAAGAGCATTATATTTTCAATCTAGTATTCCTCTTGCTTATTGGGGAGAATGTATCCTACATGCAGCATATTTGATCAATCGGCTTCCTACTAAGGCATTAAATGGGAAAACACCGTTCGAAAGCTTATATGGTCATAAGGTAGCGTATGATGCAATTAAACCGTTTGGCTGTCTGTGTTACAAGACCATCATTCATCATAAGGAAGGCAAATTCGGTCCAAGGGGCGAGGCTTGCATTTATCTTGGTGAAGATCCAAGGAAGAAAGGGTCTAAAGTTCTCAGTATTGCAAATAAAACAGTGGAGGTTTGTAGAGATATCAAATTTCATGATAATATTTTTCCTTGCGCTACAAATATTAACCGTGACAATGATGATTCTCAAGTTCCTCGTGTTCAATACGAGGATGTCCAACCTATTGTCTCCGTGGATGAAGAAATGCTTGTTCATGCAGAAAAGCCTTGTCCCATTGTACAGGAACAAACTGTTGAAGAACAGCCCCTTCTTCGACGCTCTGGAAGAGAGAGTCGACGTCCGGGCTATTTGGATGACTACGTTTGTAACACAGCGTTTCAAGATGTGTTGGATGAGCGGGTGTATAAGCGAAGTGGTGCGAATGATAATGTGCTCCTTGGGTGTGAAAGTCTTACAGAACTCAGGCCGAATACTTGTGTGGCCTTGTGCTCAGGGGTTCACGATGATGCTGTCAAGAATATAGATATGAGAGAACCGAATCATTACAGAGAAGCAGCCAAACATGACCATTGGAACAAGGCCATGGCTAGTGAGTTACATGCTCTTGAGATCAATGATACATGGGATGTTGTCACGTTACCACGGGGTAAGAAGGTGATAGGATGCAAGTGGGTTTACAAGACTAAACTCAAATCAGATGGGTCTTTAGAAAGATATAAAGCAAGATTGGTTGCAAAGGGATTTACTCAACGTCATGGATTAGACTATAATGAGACTTTTTCTCCAGTTGTGAAGATGACTACTATTCGAGCATTGATAGTTGTTGCTTTACACAACGGTTGGATCATTAATCAACTTGATGTGAATAATGCTTTTCTACATGGAGACTTAGATGAAGAAGTCTACATGAGAATCCCAGAAGGCCTGGAAGTTAATGGAGAAAATAAAGCTTGTCTTCTCAAGAAATCTTTGTATGGTCTCAAGCAGGCCTCCCGACAGTGGTTTTCTAAACTGGCAGGTTTCCTGAGAACCCTTAATTTCTTTCAGTCTAAAAATGATTATTCCTTATTTTTCAAGGAATGCAATAATGGAAGAGTTTATGTTGCTGTTTATGTTGATGATATTCTGGTTGTTGGTAAGGATCAGTCAGAGATTGATGACATTAAGAAGGCACTGGATTTGAATTTCAAGATCAAAGATTTAGGATCTTTGCATTATTTCTTGGGAATAGAATTTGTTCAAACCAAAAGTGGATATGTTCTGTCCCAACGAAAGTTCTGCTTGGATCTTATACAAGAATACGATTGTCAGAATAAGAAAATTACACAGGGTCCTATGGTTGTTGGGAAAGCCTTGTTGTCTGATGATGGTGTTCCTCTTCCTGATCCTACTGTATATCGAAGACTTGTCGGAAAATTGAGTTACCTTTCAAACACACGGCCAGATATCAGTTTCGCTGTTCAGACATTGAGTCAGTTCATGCAGCAGCCTACTGATGTCCACCTGAACGCGGCTATACATGCACTTTGTTACATCAAGGGAACCGTCAACTATGGTATTGTTCTTTCGGCTGGGTCACCTTCTCAGCAGGAGCTCCTGGCATATTGTGATTCTGATTGGGCGGCTTGCCCTAATACACGGAAGTCAGTTTCTGGATACTATATTTTTCTCGGGAATAGTCCTATTTCCTGGAAGACCAAGAAGCAAGGTTCAATTTCATTATCTAGTGCGGAAGCAGAATACCGCTCTCTTCGACGTGTTACAGCTGAGTTAACCTGGTTAACTCGGATATTGAGCGATCTTGGTGTTGACAACATTACACCTGTCCCCGTCAAATGTGACAACCAGTCGGCTATTTATATAGCGAGAAATCCGGTATTCCACGAAAGGACAAAGCATATTGAGATAGATTGTCATTTTGTTCGAGAAAAGATCCAGCAAGGCTTGGTTGATGTTACTTACACTCATACTACTACGCAGCTAGCAGATATGATGACTAAGGTACTGCCGGGTACACGATACAGAGAGCAGATCCAACGGATGGGTATGAGCAACAATGAGACATCAAGCCTTGGTAATCTTGCTTACCTACGGCTTGAGGGGGGGTATTGGGATATTAAGGCCCATCAAACTTAATATCCCAAATAAGGCCCAAACCAATGTAATTATTCTGTTTTATTTTCTAGGTTGTAATCTGTTAAAGATAAAACAATATCTTTATCAGATATTTTGTTAGCATAGAATATTAACAAACAGATAGAGATTACGATAGAAAAGCTCAAGTATAAGAACAGAGCAAAGCGGCCTGTAAGTGTGATTACGATTACATAAATAAAACATCATATTTACAATCTCTCTTCTCTGTCATTCTCCTATACATCCCACTATTATGTATTCTAATACTAGTCGGTATGCCAATTTCCCCACCCTTTCTAGAATGTCATAGGGACCAATGACTTTAGGTTGCAAGTTTCCCTTTCCTTCCAAATTGCACCACACCTTTAATGGGTGTTGCTTTTGAAAACACTTTATCTCTCACACTAAACTCAAGTGGTCTTCTGTGCAAATCAGCATATGACTTCTGTCTGTCTTGAGCAGCTTTCAACCTCTGTTGAATATTTCTAACTTGTTGTGCCATTTCTTCTGTTAATTCTGGTCCTATCATAATTGGCTCTCTTGAATCATCCCAGCATAACGGAGTTCGGCATTTCTTCCCATATAGTGCTTCATATGGTGCCATCAGGATACTTGAATGATAACTGTTATTGTAAGAAAATTCAATTAGGTGTAACTTATCAAGCCAAGATCCCTGATAATCCATCGCACAGGCTCTTAACATGTCTTCCAAAGTTTGTATAGTCCGCTCAGTTTGCCCATAACTTTCTGGAACTGTTGCCAAAATCGTGAAGTAAATCTGGGATCTCTGTCAAAAATAATCTCCATAGGAACACCATGATATTTAACCACAAATTTGACATAAGCATCAACAAGTTGCTCCATTGACCACGTGCTTTTCATAGGAATTAATCTGGTAGTCTTGGTCAGTCGATCTACTATCACCCAAATTTGGTCTATCCCTCCTTTAGTTGGTGGTAACCCAACTATAAAATCCATGGATACTGAATCCCATTTCCACCGGGGTATATCCAAAGGTTGCATCATACCTCCGACCTTCTAACGTCCAAATTTAACCTTTTGACATGTTAAACACTTAGATACATGCTCTGCTATCTCCTTTTTCATATTTGGCCACCAAAAGTGTTTCTTCAAGTCTTTATACAATTTATCTCCCCGGGATGCATCGAATAATTGGAGTTATGAGCATCCTTCATTAATCTCTCCTTAATATCCCCACAAGTACCTGGTACACACCATCTTCCCCGGAATCTTAAACTTCCATCTTCGTGAATTTTAAAATCCGGAGCTTCTCCATTTTCTACCTTGTCCTTAATCTTCTTCAGTTTTTCATCTTCTTGTTGATGATTTAAGATTTCCTTGTATACATCAAGGAATGCCTGCATACTAGCGCAAATCTCTTCTTTAACCCCTCCAGGAGTTACTACTTCAAGATTCATATTCCTAAAGTCCTCCACTAGCTCGTCTTGTAGTATCCAATTCGCCTCACTTTCATGAGTCCTTTTCCAACTCAAGGCATCCGCCACCAGATTAGCTTTGCCTTCATGATACAAGATTTCTAGATCATAATCTTTGATAAGTTCCAACCATCTTCTTTGCCTCATATTGAGCTCTTTCTGAGTGAAGATGTACTTTAAGCTCTTATGGTCTATATAAATCTTACATGAGATGCCATATAGATAATGTCTCCAAATTTTCAATGCAAATACCACTGCAGCAAGTTCTAAGACATGCGCTAGATATCTCGTCTCATATTCCTTCAATTGCCTAGATGCATAATGATAAGTGCGAAACATATAGACTTTTAGGGTTTAAATACCTTATAACTTACAACACTTTAGGCAATGTTTCCCACTTGCTATGTGAATTTTCTTGGATTTATGTTTTGATATGAACTGATATATTTTATGTATGAAATGCAGAAAAAGGTCTTGGAATCATAGAGTACACTTCACAAGCTTCACAACGCAACAAACGGAGATCAAATCGGAGTCGGGACGAAGAATTTATGAGCAAAATAAAACAGGTCCCAACTTGCAAGTTCGGACCATTTTCGGAAAAATCATACGCGGTGGAATAGTACTGTCCGAACTTGCAAGTTTGGACAGCACTAAAAATCCAATGAAATGATTGCGTCGTGAAGGAAAAGAAGAGTTTTTCCTTCTTTTCCTTCACACGCCCAATTCACAAGCCTTTCCCCTTCCCTTCTACGTTATTTTCTCTATAAAAACACCTACACCCCAACACAGCTCATATGTCATTCCATCTTTCAACCCATGCCAATTTACCTCCACAAAATCACCATCTCCTCTCCATTCACCTAGATATTAGATATCCATCTCACTCCATTTTCATCCACAAAACCACTGCGTTATTATTCTGTCCAACCTCTGTCCAAAATATTAGCAGTCAAAATAGTGGAGCTGAATTGAGAATCTTTTCCAAATGATTTCTTCTACTTCTTATTTTGTCTTCTTTTTAACTATGTTGGGCTAAGAGGATATACTCTGGGTGAAGGTTAATTTATAGTCTGTTTAATTATGTAATTCATGTTTTTTACCGGTTTAATTTAAATTTTACAAGTTGTTACGATTAAAGCTTATCTCTCGCCTTTTTAAAAATTTCATGAATTTATTAAAATGCGCTTTACTAAAATCTGATTTGTGATCCATGATAAATGGACAGGTTTAATTAAAGCCCGTAAATCGGAAGAAAGCTTATTATGATTTTAATAAGTTAGTATTTTCAGAACAAATATAATTTCTCATACTTATCCGTTTACATGTGTTTTGCTCGAATCTGGATTAGACCGAGCATGTTGGAAAACGAGTTTCTTTTGAGTCTATGATTAGTCCTTAAGATAATAACAGGAATTGCCAAACTATCACAATAAAACCGGTATAGACATAGCATAAAAGAGCAGACTATATTAAACTGAACCCAAAAGTCCCGTTTAATTTATCTTTTACTCAGTTTATTTTATCTGTCCTTTTTATTTATAAAAACAAGTCAATTAATCCCCCTTTTGTGACACGGCTTAGGAATTAGATAATTCCCTTTAGTCCCACAGTTCGATATCCGGTAGCTTCCACTTTACTATACTACTGCGACCAGGATTTTGTTTGCAGCCCGTAACGTATTTTGAGTTTTTAATTTCTTTTTCATTTGTTTTAAATACGTCATTTCCAACCACTCACATTATCCTGTCTGCAAAATGTCGCCGTTGCCGGGGACTTGATTTATTCTAGTCCCTAAAGCCCCGGATAATTCACTTGCTATATTATAATATTTTGTTTATACTATTTTGATTGTTGTTTATTTTATTTCTACTAATTCTGTCATTTAATTATTCCAGCAATTTAAATATAGCATTAATTACAGTCATTTATTTTTCCAGTCATTTAAAATTCCTGTCATTTATTTTCCAGTTATTTAAGTTTCTATTGTCCTTTAAATTTCAGTAATCTAATTTCTGTCATTTAAATTCTGTCATTTAATTTTATGTCATTTAATTTCCAGTCAATTAAATTCCAGCTCTTTATTTAATTGTCATTTAAATTATGGTTATTTATTTTCTAGTCATTTAAAATTACTGTCATTTAAATTCCCTTGTTATTTAAATTCCAGCAATTTAATTCTGCCCTTTTTCTTTATTTTATTTTATTATTTACATTTACTTAAACTGCATTTATTTTTATTTCTCTTAAGTTTATTTAATTTCGGTTTATTTACTCTTGTTTAAAAAAAGTACTTCTTTATTTATTTTATTGAATTGTTTCTTTTTAGCTGTTTAAATTTCCCCCTCCATATTTCTTTCTATTTCTATTTGTTTTATCACATCACAAGTTTCTTTTGCTGTTTTGAGTGGTGAATGTCTATTACCAGGTCACACAGCCTTCCGGACAGTATTAACAATCATACAGTTAGCTACATCCCTGAGATCGAGAGAACTTTTCTGCGCACTTTAAGCATAAACGATCTCAACAAAACACAACCACCACGGTGATAGAATCTAACCAGGAAACAGACATGACATCTTCACCAGCTACAGTTCGTAACATCAACAGGCCATCTAATCAAGGACAACAGCCCACCATCATCCTTCCCCACCTCTCTCCAACCGAATACGATGAGTGGCAAAAGCTGAAGCCATATCATCAGATCCAATGCGTAAAGGAGTTAGGCATGTTCGATGGCTCTAGTCCTAACGAAGCTCTGTTGCATGTCACCAAGTTTCTGCAGCATGCCAACAGACACAGTCTAACCATGAATAACGCAGTACTTCAATACGCGAGACTGTCCCTGTTCCCTCACAGCCTGATGGGAAATGCGAGTAAATGGTACCACAACCTTACACCAAGTACCATTGGTACTTGGGATGATATGGCCACCAAGTTCTACGACAAGTTCCTGCCCCCGAGCCGAATGTTAGAAATGATTGCTGAGATCTACAATTTCAAGCAGCCAGGGTCAGAAAACATCTGCGAAACTTGGGACCGTTTCAAAGGACTGCTGCCGATGTGTCCTCACCATGGTCTCACAAAAGAACAATTATCTCAATTATTCTACACAGGCTTAATCAATCAATGCAAAACAATGGTACTCTCCTCTTTAGGTGCTGATATTTTGAAAAAGCCAGGGGAACAGTTTCTGAATAGGATAGAGTCCCTCTGTGAAGAGATCAGAGACTAGGCCACAGGTGGATCAAGAGGCGGCACTCCAGGCTTATACCACATAGGAGAAAGTGACAATAAGTTGGACCAGCTGATTAAAAGCCACGAGCAACTCATGGAGAGCAATGTGCAGTAGGCGACGAAGGTAAGCACCCTGTAAAAAGTAGTTGAGCAGATGACCATGAAATCCTACCCCCAACAAACAAAGTCGATGACTTCCCGATCATTTACAACCCTTCCAGGTTACACTCCTCTATCCTTATCATCTTCTGATATATCTTGTACACAGTGCGGCGGGCCACACGATTATGAACAATGCCCCCAATTACAAGAATTAAAAGCAGCATAGGAAGCAAACTTTGTTGGCAACAATTTAGGGTACAGACAACCATGGCAGCGCAACATGCACCCCAATTTTCAAGGAGGCCAAAGGCAGTATCAGCAAACGCCTTATGGCAATGATGCTTCTTCAAGTCGACCGACTCAACCTCCTTCAAATCCCGACTCTGGAATGTCCCAAATGCTGGAGATGTTTAAAGCAATGATGAGTAAGACCCGGAACATGCAAGATGAAGTCACAGCCCTTTGTAAAGACCAAAAAGCCTTGCAATCCCAAATCCATCAACTTATCATCCAACAAAGACCTCCTGGCCAACTCCCTTCACAAACTAATCCAAATCCACGAGAGTATGCAAACGCAATTCATGTAGTGGACCAGCCCATCACACTAGCTCAAAGGGAGCAACAACCAGAGAGTGAAATGGTCCATGAAGTGGAGTAGCGGGCTGAGGAAGAATACCTCGGCATGAACCAACTAAAGCTCTATGCCAAATTAGTTGAGATAAATGAAATGATGGAAGGTCCACTAAACCTTGCATCGCAGCAACCGGAGAGCGAAATGGTTCATATAGTGGACGACTTTACTGAGGATTTGAGTTACTCTCTATCACCACCCCCGTTCGAACCTGAGCAAATGACATCAAACCTTCTGCTTGAGCTTGAAGACAAGCTATCAGAGGACAACTTCTACCTCAACTTCATGGAGTCTCCTCCCTCTGAAGTAAACTCCCGTTATTTTCCCTCCTTCTCTGTGCTATACCCAGAAAATGAGGATATTTACATCCTCAAAATGAAGAGGAGGAAATGCTCGCTCCCATTGAGACATCCAAACAAAACACCAATATCACCTTCAAGGAACCACCTCCCTCTGAAGTTGGATTCAATCTGGGCTTCTCCTATGAGCCTCTCCAAGAAGATGAGGATATATACATCCTCAAATTTGAGGAGGAAGAGCCATCCAACTTTGATCTTCATCTGGAGGATCACGGCCTTCCCCTCTTGTGCACCAAAGAAGTAGGGTGGAAACTCGAATTCAAATCGCTAAGTGAGAAGGCCACCTTCCCATTTGATCCAAGATCAGAATTTGAAGATACAATTCACCCCAAAGTTCTCCCTGCACCGTTCAACGCAGTTAAGGATGTCTTCATCCTTAAAATTGAAGAGGCGTCTCCACAACTAGATGATCCTCGCACCAAGGGTCATCCATTGAAAAATCTGGGCCTTTCTCCAAAGAAAATTAATGCATGCCCAATCCACCCATTGACGCCCACTTCCACCTTCATTTTCGATCCAGGGGAGGAAATTTACATCCTCGACTCTGAGCGAGGAACACCACTACCACCTTGCCTCCATCCGGCTCTACAAAAGGAGGAGAATGTTTACATTCTCCAGTTTAAGGAAGAAAAACAACCATCACCCGGGTTTCTGTTAGAGATTTCTTGCAGCAAACACCTCCTTCAAAACCAGGTTTTGTGGAGTTTGTATTTTCCTAATTTAATTGCTACAGTAATACTTTGTTTTGATCTAGGTGGTTCAATCCTACTTGTTAGCCATTTCATATTCCCGTTAACACCGTTGTCCACTTTCATTTTTGATCCGGGATAATGAAGAACATGCGTCTAGCTAGAGACGTTAAACCCGGGCGGCTTGGTGGGAGGCAACCCACTATCTATACTTTGCATTTCCTTTTATTTTGTTTTCTCTTTTGTACTACATTTCCCTTTTATATGTTATAATAAAATGCGGGTTTTACTTGAGTTCTTCTGGTTGTGTAGAATATTCTTTATAGGTACATTTCATGTAATTCTACATATGCACTCAAGTGTGGGGGAGCTCTGCACACTCTGCGAACTCTGGGGAGTGCACTCTTTCTCTTATGATATTTCATATTCCCTTTTGCTTTGTTTTGTGTAATTTCCTTTATCAGATTCCATGCCCTGTTAATTTAATTCTTTTTACGCAATAAGGGCATTGCTTGAGCTTAAGTGTGGGGGAGTACTCGTAGCTTGTTCTTAAGTTTTTCTCTTTTGACAATTTGTTTAAATTTGTTAAGTTTGAAATAGTCAAAAAGGGAGCCATAGAGGAAATATTGCAAACCTACAAACATTATGGGGTACTTAAAATTTTCAACCATTTTAAAAATTTATGCTGATAAGGAAATGCTTAAAGTTTAAGAATAATTATCATTTGAGCTCTATTTTTAGCTTTGAGCCTGGGATTTAAATTGGAATGTAAAGGTGGAAAAAGAACAAGGCAAGGTACTCCTCTGATCCAAAGGCATATTCTGACCCTAAGCAGGCCTCGTCCACTTGGTAATTAAGTTCTTTGGGGTGCTTTATCACCTAACTACCTAAGGTATTTTATATCTGGGATAGTTGATCCAAAACCGCTACAAGGGTGAAGAGAAAAGTCTGAGGTGAAAGGAAATTAAACTTCAATCAAAGTGTCTTTGCATTATGTACTTAAATGATGAAAACTTCTTATTTATGGATCATGAGTACGTGGCATTTAAAGGTATAATGGAATATGATTTTACTTCATGCCCCTTGTCGTTTCAGGAAATGTGAAAGAAAATAGTGGATTGGCTCAGGGTTAAAAACTGGATTCTTATGGTTCTACTTCTCCTTCTTAATAATTGTTTGTATGATTTCAAGGTTCTTTTCAAAAACTTTTTTTTTAAAAAAGGTTCTAGTACCCTTTAATCTAGAAGTTTTGTAGCAATTTTTTCTGTGCTCTCCCTGATTGGTTATTTTATATTTAACTTATTTAAAGATTTGTCATAAAGATTTGCTTGAGGACAAGCAAAAGATAAGTATGGGGTAATTTGATAAGTGCGAAACATATAGACTTTTAGGGTTTAAATACCTTATAACTTGCAACACTTTAGGCAATGTTTCCCACTTGCTATGTGAATTTTCTTGGATTTATGTTTTGATATGAACTGATATATTTTATGTATTAAATGCAGACAAAGGTCTTGGAATCAAATAGTACACTTCACAAGCTTCGCAACGCAACAAACGAGGATCAAATCGGAGTCCGGACGAAGAATTTATGAGCAAAATAAAACAGGTATGAACTTGCAAGTTCGGACCATTTTCGGAAAAATCATACGCGGTGGAATAGTACTGTTCGAACTTGCAAGTTCAGACGCAAGTTCAGACAGCACTAAAAATCCAGCGAAATGACCGCGTCGTGAAGGAAAAGAAGAGTTTTTCCTTCTTTTCCTTCACACTCCCAATTCACACGCCTTTCCCCTTCCCTTCTACCTTATTTTCTCTTTAAAAACACCTACACCCCAACACAACTCAAATGTCATTCCATCTTCCATCTCATGCCAATTTACCTCCACAAAATCACCATCTCCTCTCCATTCACCTAGATATTAGATATCCATCTCACTCCATTTTCATCCATAAAACCACTACGTTATTATTCTGTCCAACCTCTGTCCAAAATATTAACAGTCAAAATAGTGGAGCTGAATTGAGAATCTTTTCCAGATGATTTCTTCTACTTCTTATTCTGTCTTCTTTTTTGTAAAGCATTTTAATAAATTCATGAGATTTATTAAAAAGGCGAGAGATAAGCTTTAATCGTAACAAACTGTATTTAAATTAAACCGGTAAAATCATAAATTACATAATTAAACAGACTATAAATTAACCTTCACCCAGAGTATATCCTCTTAGCCCAACATAGTTAAAAAGAAGACAGAATAAGAAGTAGAAGAAATCATTTAGAAAAGATTCTCAATTCAGCTCCACTATTTTGACTACTAATATTTTGGACAGAGGTTGGACAGAATAATAACGCAGTGGTTTTGTGGATGAAAATGGAGTGAGATGGATATCTAATATCTAGGTGCATGGAGAGGAGATGGTGATTTTGTGGAGGTAAATTGACATGGGTTGGAAGATGGAATGACATATGAGTTGTGTTGGGGTGTAGGTGTTTTTATAGAGAAAATAAGGTAGAAGGGAAGGGGAAAGGCGTGTGAATTGGGCGTGTGAAGGAAAAGAAGGAAAAACTCTTCTTTTCCTTCACGACGCGGTCATTTCGCTGGATTTTTAGTGCTGTCCGAACTTGCGTCCGAACTTGCAAGTTTGGACAGTACTATTCCACCGCGTATGATTTTTCCAAAAATGGTCCGAACTTGCAAGTTCGGACCTGTTTTATTTTGCTCATAAATTCTTCGTCCGGACTCCGATTTGATCCCCATTTGTTGCGTTGCGAAGCTAGTGAAGTGTATTATGTGATTCCAAGACCTTTTTCTATATTTCATACATAAAATATATCAGTTCATATCAAAACATAAATCCAAGAAAATTCACATAACAAGTGGGAAACATTGCCTAAAGTGTTGCAAGTTATAAGGTATTTAAACCCTAAAAGTCTATATGTTTCGCACTTATCAAATTACCTCACACTTAGCTCTTGTTTGTCCTCAAGCAAAATACAGAATAAAGCTCCTGAGAAATGCCATAGAATTAAATCTCGGGTTAAAACAAACGTAGAAGGGAATCAAACATAATAACAATCCTAAGATTAACCTTGCTCATAATTGTATGTTTCTTTCTTTTTAGTGGAAGCAAGCTCTTCATACCAAATATTTGGAGAAGTTAAATCATCAAGAATGAACTCAGATTAACTCGGGATCTTTCCACCATTTCTTTCCTTAAATACCCAGAAATGATAAGGGGTGTGAAGTATTGCCTTATTCCGCAGTACCTTTCAACACCACATACTCATGATCTAAATAAGTTTAAGCTCTTTTTTTAGCTTTAATAGCACTGCTTGCATATTTATTTTAAACCCTACAGACTTTTCTCTCCAGTCTTGTAACAGTTTTAGGTCTTTTATCCTAGATCAAATGATCTTAGGTAAATGGGTGATGAAGCACCTCAAGGACTTAATAACCGAATGGAAGAGGCCCATTTCAGTTCAAACAAAAATATTAGATCAGAGGAGTACCTTGCCTTATTCTTCCATTCCAAACTTTCATTTCATTCCAAAGGTACCGAGTTAAACCAGTTCAGACTTCATAATTAGCTTGCACACAAAATAATTTTTATAATGAAACCATAAAAGCTAACAATTATGAGCAAAACTAATCTTAAAGTTGCTTACCATGTTTGATTTTTCTACAAAATATTTTTACCCGTAAATCTAATGTCTATACGCATTAAAAGAACTACTAGCACATTTTCAGGGAAAGGTCTATACTTCCTCACACTTAAGAGGAACAATGTCCTCAATTGTTCAGTAATTTTTTTTCAAGTAAGAAGACGTTTCAAAATATATCATACTCATGGAGGATAACAGTCATGTATTGCAATAGAGATAAATCAAGTAAAAGGAGTAAAACGAACTTAACATAATTTAAATAGTGCAAAAATAAAAACAAACAACTCCCCTTATATCCTTGGATTGAGGAAGTAGCCCTTCCTCACACTTAAGGCTTTTGGCGGGGGAAACGTTCCTCACACTTGCGTTAGGCAAGTGCCCAGCTTGGCAGATGGAACTAGTCTTATTGAAACATTTAAAAGAAATAGATGCTAGTACATAATAAAGATAATGCGTAAATGAAGTCCATGAGTCATAGTTTAAATTAGCAGAGTTGCAGAACGTAAACTGAAACAAACCAAATAACCAGAAAACTGTCAAATGTTAGCTATACATCAAATAAATAACAAAGTAGGAAAGGAAAAACGAAAGAGAGAAAAATAACTGGAATAAAATCACTGAGGTGGCGGGTAGTAAGCCTGCCACTGCTGGAAGTCACGGAGCAGGGACTCATAATCATCCTGAGATCGGCGTGCCTGCTCCCGAAGGAGGCTGATCTCAGCTCGGAACGAATGCTCCATCTGCTGCTCTCGGCGCTCTAACTCATCCCAGGTCACATACCCGCTCCTAGGTGCTGGGAATGCAGCGTACTGCTGCTCTTCTGCTGTAGTGGAAGTAGGGACTGGCTCTGACGGTCCCTCTCCAACATCTCTCTAGCGCTTCTGAGTACGCGGAGCTGCTCTCTTAGTCCATGTCGTTCCATCAAAGTCAAATCTCATCCTCCTCAAGGTTCCCATGTCAATGGGTGACCGGGAAGTGGAACGACCCTCCTCAGCCAAGGTCACACCTTGCTGCCTGAGGAAGTGGCAGATCATAACAGGAAATCCCAGCCTGTGACGGTCCTTGTGCTTGATGGTGTAGCGCAAATGCTGATGTAAAACCTGGGGTAGATACGAGAGTGCAAAAGCTCCACCAAAAGAAGGGTTCAGGACTGCCTGGAGAAGATAACAGTCGGTCTGGTTGAGGTCAGAAGTGTGTCACGGTGTGACATTGGCCACTAGAAGCGTGAACAGGACTCGCTCGCGAGGGTCCTGCAGTAGATCAGCAGGGATGACCTGCTTAGAGTGGTCATCCCCTCTTCGTCTGCGCGGTGCCTGAATTAAAAGCGCACTGTAGTGTCTGTCTGCGGCGTTCTGAAACTCATTATATAGTTGCAGTAGATCATCGCCCTCACTCATAGGAGGAGAAGGGTAAGGGATCCCTAGGTATGTAGCAATGTCCTCCACTCGAATGACAACGTACCTCTCATGGACAGTGGAGCGGATGGTGCCTTCTTGGATACGGGCATTTGCATAGAAAACCCGTACCTCACGTGGGTAGTATGGATTACCCATGTCTAATAGCTTGGCCCACCCATGCACATCCAGAAGCTCGGGTAAACCGAGCTGGCGCTGTAACTCCGGTGCTACAGACCGTTCAGCTTCAATATCACACTCAAGATTGAACCAGTCTGCTGCTTGCTGAGATATAAAACCCGGCGGGGTGCCTGACTGGAACTAGCAGCAGTGCTAGTACCCTTCTTAGAACGACCAGTAAATTTTCTCAACATCCTGCTTAACACATACTTAGTAACAAAGAAAGCAGGTAGGACAATAGTATAAAATACAAACACAAATATATAAATACCCAAAAAAATACTACCAAAATTTCGACAGAATCTCCCCTAAAAATATACAGTTCTCCACAACTAAATTCAGTAAATAAACAAGGTAACGCAATACCGTTTATCAAACAAATCCACTCACAACATTATACAATCATAAACCCGAATGTTACAACAACAAGGCATTATAGAACCGAAAAACGGAAATATAACAACACCATTTTCGTAACTAGTAAACCTCAATTTGGAATTCAATCACAAACACCAAAATTGAGTGTAAAAAGTGTAGAATTTACCTTGTGGGAGTATAAGATGATTGTAGAAGAAGAAATCGATAACAAAAGCGCAAGAACGAGCTTAAATTTTACGAAATCATCAACCTAGGGTTTGGAACTTCAGATGCTTATTTCTCCTTGTGTGGTTGATGGTTTGTGGATTTCTTGCTATAGAAATGTAGAGAATTGAAAAACGAAGATTATGGTACCAACTTTGCTTGATTTGGTGGAGTAATGAAGAATCTAGAAGCAAAAGAAGATTGGGGGCGATTTTTGGCTGCTGCGGTCGATTGAGTATATTGTGGGGGATTATACAGATTAAACAGATTCGGACCGTTTAAATTTGGAAACGCGTCCCGTCCGAACCAGCGTCCGGATATGCTGGTTCGGACAGGCCAAATGTATTTTTTTTAACACTCTAACTTATGAAAATAAGATAGAATAAATTCTCAAAAATTAAAAATACAATAAAATTAAAACATGTATATTATAAATAATATTTAAAATACCTTTAATCTAGAAGTTTTGTAGCAATCTTTTCTGTGCTCTCCCTATTTGGTTATTTTATATTTAACTTGTTTAAAGATTCTGTCATAAAGATTTGCTTGAGGACAAGCAAAAGATAAGTATGGGGGAATATGATAAGTGTGAAACATATAGACTTTTAGGGTTTAAATACCTTATAACTTGCAACACTTTAGGCAATGTTTCCCACTTGCTATGTGAATTTTCTTGGATTTATGTTTTGATATGAACTGATATATTTTATGTATGAAATGCAGAAAAAGGTCTTGGAATCACATAGTACACTTCACAAACTTCACAACGCAACAAACGGGGATCAAATCGGAGTCCGGACGAAGAATTTATGAGCAAAATAAAACAGGTCCGAACTGCATTTTCGGAAAAATCATTCGTGGTGGAATAGTACTGTCCGAACTTGCAAGTTCGGACAGCACTAAAAATCCAGCGAAATGACAGCGTCGTGAAGGAAAAGAAGATTTTTTCCTTCTTTTCCTTCACACGCCCAATTCACACGCCTTTCCTGTGATGCCCCAGAATTTTTTTTTTTTTACTTCTTTCTGATTCACAAAGGGAGTTCGTGTTATATTGTACTCTTATATTAGAATGTTTATGACATTCTCCTAATGTTAATATATTAGAGGAAGGAAGGTTACATTTGTCTTCTTCCTTTTTGGTATTTATTATTTTCTTAAGGGAGAGATTTATTAATCTATTTTATTTCTTCCCTCTCACTCATTCTAATTCACGATCAATTAGTCTCTCTCCTTCATCTTTTTCATCGATAGTTCTATCGCTCATCCTCTTCGCGTAACTTCTTCTCCCTCTGCTCATCCTCTTCTTCAATCTCTCGTTCATACAATTCAATGGTTCTGTTGTTTCGTTGTTCGAGTCTGTGAGATCTCTAATTGAGGGTTTTGAGTTCAGATTGATGTTTTCGTTTCTCTCCCGTCGTTGGTCTTCTCCCAATTTCGATCGAGTGTTCGTTGGTTCGAGTAGAGATTCGAGTGGAGATTCAAGAAAAGTGTTTCGTAGAGTCCGCAGAGATTGCTTTGCTTCGGATGTGAGGTAGGTGGTAGATGGATTCGGTTGTGTACGTTCAACCACGGGGATTTCTGGTTTCGTTTTGTTTTCCGTATATGTTTATGTGCTCCTCTGATTGTGATGTTTCTAGATTGATTTTGGTTGCTTTTTGATGTGTTAAAACCCCGTGGAAATGTGTTTTCGATAGGCTATTTTGCTACTATAAGTTATGTATGTTTTGTGGGGGATTTGTGGCTTGGTTCTGGCTGATTTCCGCAAGTGATTTTGCAGTTTTCGCAGTGTCCGAACATGTGTCCGAACATTGAAGTTCGGACATCATACGCCGGCAGATTTTCAGACTCTCGGTTTATGTCCGAACATGCAAGGTCGGACGCATGTTCGGACAGGCCTTTGTTTTTGGCATAACTTCTTCGTTTGAGCTCCGTTTTGAGTGCCGTTTGCGGCGTTGGATTCCTCTTTTCGAGTACTATCTGTTTTGACATGTTTTGGCATGTTTTTAAGTATATTTTATTTGAAAGTCACCAATAAACTTTTGAACTCTGTTTTGCTCTATGAGTGTGCTTCGGCCTCTGATTTCAGTTTGACTTTGGCTAGTCCTGGTTTAAGACTTTTGTTTCAGCTATGATTCAGTTTTTGTTGAGTTAAGGCCTTGTGCTTTGGTGTGTGTTCTCTGCAACACCTTCTGAACTGATTTGTTAAGCTTCTATTTGTTAAGCTTCTGTTTTGGGACCTAGCTACTCTGCTTCTGAGCCATGAATGGCTGGGTCGAGCTATTCCGTGGTATACCATGTAGACATCATTCTGAGTGTGGGTCATGCCCAATTTGTTCTGTAGGGTTGACGAACCCTTTGGCCTTCGGGTCATTTCTGCGTTGTCGAGGGATCTATTAGATCCATGGGTCTTTGACCCTTTCTGAGTGTTTGTGCTTGGTGCTAGAGTCCCACTTCTGATAGTTAAGTGTTTTGTTTTCCGTTTGCTCTGACTATTTCTGATTTCGGACAGACTGCTTTGTGCTTTCTGTTTTCCGAGAGCCTCTGGTTTATTAAGTGATCTGTTTTTGTCTGCTCTGTCTGTATTCGATTTCAGACGGTCTGCTATGTGCTTTCCATCTTCTGAGAAGTCTCTGGTTTGCAAAGCTTCGACGTTCTGGTTTGTCTTTTGTTGTTCCTTCTGATTTGACAACACTTAACTCTCTCTGTTTTAGACCTCTGTCTGTTGGAAGGTCTTTCGCTTCGATCACTGCTTTTGAATTTGCTAAGCTTCAGATTTCGTTCAGCTTTTGATGTGGTTAAACTTCTTATTTTGTTGAGCGTCTGTTTTGGTTGAGCTTCTGGTTTATCAAGCTTCTGTTTTTGCTGTCTTCCTCTGACCTCTGTTTCTGATTTTGCTATGCTTTCGTATAAGTATAAATGTATGTTCAGATTATGTTTTGAGCGTGCTCAGCTGATGAAGTTTATCACCTGCTGAGCAATAGTTGTGCTCACCCCTATCTCCGTCTGATTTGCAGGTTTTAGTTTGCGCTTAGAGATTCAGTTTCTACTTTCTGTCTTGGCTTTTGAGCTCTGTATTTCAGTTTGTTTGGCCATGGTGCCCAGTTGTAATTAGATTATGCTTTGTATTTCAGTTTGGCTTCCGCCTGTGTAATGAAAAATTGTTGTATTCGTCTATTTGGTAATATATAAGTTTCAGTTCTGTTTTGGGAGTTCGCTAGTGTAGCCTTGCGTTGTCTTAGGTAATAAGCGCGCGGCGTGTAACGGTCTCTCAACCAGGGTGGTTTTGGGGTCGTTACATTTAGTGGTATCAGAGCCAGGTTTGGTTTTCGTTGGGATTTGTGGGTGTTTGCCTATCTACGCTTCCGTGTCTTTGACTGCTATCTGATATGTGTTAACTGCTACGTGATTGTGATTGCTATCTGGTGTCTGTAATGTGTGCCTGCTCTGTGGTTGTCCGCTATCAGAGTAGCGCAACGGAAGCGTAGTGTCTATCTGCATGTGCTTATGTGTTCTAAGAGTGAGTCTGAGGGAGTTGGGTTCTTTGGGAAAGGATGACCAAAGGTGACTTCTGGTTTGTCTAGGTTGTGTGCTTCAGTTGTGAGCTTGCGTTATATGCGTGTGTTGTGCTCTAGGATGTGAGTTCGGGTGAGATTTTAACCCGTGAGCTTGTGCTGCGTGATCTAAGTTTGAGAGGTGTGTTTGGTCCTTGGATAAGGACATCTTCTAGGAGTTGAGCGTTTCGTCTGTGCCCTTATGCTGAATCTTTAGATACCTTTTGCTATGTTCGAATAGAGTCAGACAGTTGCTAATGTAAGTGTTATTCCTATTTCTTTAAGCATTAGCCTACTGTAATCTGTTGCCTTGCTTATTCTGTTAGTGAGTCGGCCTGTAACTCTGAGTGCTAGCTTTTCAAAGTTAAGCTTCTAAAATGTGTGAGTGTTCTTCCGATGTCTTCAGGCTCACTTTTTGGTGACCATCGGATGTGTTCCTTCTGTTAGCAAGTCAGTCAGTGTATTCTGAGTGTTGAGCATTCTTCCTATGCCTTTAGGATGAGCCTTTAGTGATCTTCTGCTTTGCTTCTTTTGTTAGTCAGCCAGGGTATTCTTGTTAGCTTTGTGAGATTAGAGCTTCTGAGATGAGTGTGAGTGATCATTCTGTGCATCGGGGCTAATCTTCTATTGTGTTCCTCGGTTAGCCAGTCAGGTGTGAATTTGAGTGTTGTGCATGTGCCTTCAAGTTTAGTTTCAGTAATTTTTGCTTTGTCTTGTCAATCAGTGAGTCATTTAATAAGTTCTGAGTGTTAGCTCTGTGAGGTGTGGACTCTGAGATGTGTAAGCGTTTCCTTCTGTGCTTTTAGGCTGAATCTCCAAAAATATTCTGCTTTGTGCTAATGTTAGTCAATGACCAGTGAATGTGAGTGCTATTCCTAATTCTTCAAGATTAACCTTCTACATTCTTCTCTTTTGTTCGTTCTGTTAATGAGTCAACCAGTGAGGTTTGTGAGCTAGCTCGTGTAAGGTTAGAGCTTTGGGATGTGTGAACGTTCTCATGTGCTTTAAGATTAAGTGTTAGCAATCTTCTTTTATGTCCTTCTGAGTTAATCAGCAGTGAGTTCAGAGTGTTAGCTCTGTGAGATTCAAGCCTCTGGGAGTGTTCACCCTAAGCCTTAGTCCGAGTGTTAGTGACTTCTGCATTGTGTCTTCTGTCATTCTGTTAGCAGTGAGGTTTGAGTGCTGCCCTCGTTGAGAGGTTACGGGCCCTTGAGATGAGAGATCTCTTTTGTGTGTGTGAGTGTTTGTCGTATTCCTGCACTTGAGGTGCATGTGTTCCTATTCTGGGTTTTGTCAAATTTTGAGGACGAAATTCTTTTTAAGAGGGGTATGTTGTGATGCCCCAGAATTTTTTTTTTTTACTTCTTTCTGATTCACAAAGGGAGTTCGTGTTATATTGTACTCTTATATTAGAATGTCTATGACATTCTCCTAATGTTAATATATTAGAGGAAGGAAGGTTACATTTGTATTCTTCCTTTTTGGTATTTATTATTTTCTTAAGGGAGAGATTTATTAATCTATTTTATTTCTTCCCTCTCACTCATTCTAATTCACGATCAATTAGTCTCTCTCCTTCATCTTTTTCATCGATAGTTCTATCGCTCATCCTCTTCGCGTAACTTCTTCTCCCTCTGCTCATCCTCTTCTTCAATCTCTCGTTCATACAATTCAATGGTTCTATTGTTTCGTTGTTCGAGTCTGTGAGATCTCTAATTGAGGGTTTTGAGTTCAGATTGATGTTTCTTCGTTTCCCTCTCCGTCGTTGGTCTTCTCCCAATTTCGATCGAGTGTTCGTGGTTCGAGTAGAGATTCGAGTGGAGATTCAAGAAAAGTGTTTCGTAGAGTCTGCAGAGATTGCTTTGCTTCGGATGTGAGGTAGGTGGTAGATGGATTCGGTTGTGTACGTTCAACCACGGGGATTTCTGGTTTCGTTTTGTTTTCCGTATATGTTTATGTGCTCCTATGATTGTGATGTTTCTAGATTGATTTTTGGTTGCTTTTTGATGTGTTAAAACCCCGTGGAAATGTGTTTTCGATAGGCTATTTTGCTACTATAAGTTATGTATGTTTTGTGGGGGATTTGTGGCTTGGTTCTGGCTGATTTCCGCAAGTGATTTTGCAGTTTTCGCAGTGTCCGAACATGTGTCCGAACATTGAAGTTCGGACATCATACGCCGGCAGATTTTCAGACTCTCGGTTTATGTCCGAACATGCAAGGTCGGACGCATGTTCGGACAGGCCTTTGTTTTTGGCATAACTTCTTTGTTTGAGCTCCGTTTTGAGTGCCGTTTGCGGCGTTGGATTCCTCTTTTCGAGTACTATCTGTTTTTGACATGTTTTGGCATGTTTTTAAGTATATTTTTATTTGAAAGTCACCAATAAACTATTGAACTCTGTTTTGCTCTATGAGTGTGCTTCGGCCTCTGATTTCAGTTTGACTTTGGCTAGTCCTGGTTTAAGACTTTTGTTTCAGCTATGATTCAGTTTTTGTTGAGTTAAGGCCTTGTGCTTTGGTGTGTGTTCTCTGCAACACCTTCTGAACTGATTTGTTAAGCTTCTATTTGTTAAGCTTCTGTTTTGGGACCTAGCTACTCTGCTTCTGAGCCGTGAATGGCTGGGTCGAGCTATTCCGTGGTATACAATGTAGACATCATTCTGAGTGTGGGTCATGCCTAATTTTTTCTGTGGGGTTGACGAACCCTTTGGCCTTCGGGTCATTTCTGCGTTGTCGAGGGATCTATTAGATCCATGGGTCTTTGACCCTTTCTGAGTGTTTGTGCTTGGTGCTAGAGTCCCACTTCTGATAGTTACGTGTTTTGTTTTCCGTTTGCTCTGACTATTTCTGATTTCGGACAGAGTGCTTTGTGCTTTCTGTTTTCCGAGAGCCTCTGGTTTATTAAGTGATCTGTTTTTGTCTGCTCTGTCTGTATTTGATTTCAGACGGTCTGCTATGTGCTTTCCGTCTTCTGAGAAGTCTCTGGTTTGCAAAGCTTCGACGTTCTGGTTTGTCTTCTGTTGTTCCTTCTGATTTGACAACACTTAACTATCTCTGTTTTAGACCTCTGTCTGTTGGAAGGTCTTTCGCTTCGATCACTGCTTTTGAATTTGCTAAGCTTCAGATTTCGTTCAGCTTTTGATGTGGTTAAACTTCTTATTTTGTTGAGCGTCTGTTTTGGTTGAGCTTCTGGTTTATCAAGCTTCTGTTTTTGCTGTCTTCCTCTGAGGCCTCTGTTTCTGATTTTGCTATGCTTTCGTATAAGTATAAATGTATGTTCATATTATGTTTTGAGCGTGCTCAGCTGATGAAGTTTATCACCTGCTGAGCAATAGTTGTGCTCACCCCTATCTCCGTCTGATTTGCAGGTTTTAGTTCGCGCTTAGAGATTCAGTTTCTACTTCCTGTCTTGGCTTTTGAGCTCTGTATTTCAGTTTGTTTGGCCATGGTGCCCAGTTGTAATTAGATTATGCTTTGTATTTCAGTTTGGCTTCCGCCTGTGTAATGAAAATACATGTTGTATTCGTCTATTTGGTAATATATAAGTTTCAGTTCTGTTTTGGGAGTTTGCTAGTGTAGCCTTGCGTTGTCTTAGGTAATAAGCGCGCGGCGTGTAACGGTCTCTCAACCAGGGTGGTTTTGGGGTCGTTACATTTCCCCTTCCCTTCTACCTTATTTTCTCTATAAAAACACCTACACCCCAACGCAACTCATATGTCATTCCATCTTCCAACCCATGCCAATTTACCTCCACAAAATCACCATATCCTCTCCATTCACCTAGATATTAGATATCCATCTCACTCCATTTTCATCCACAAAACCACTGCGTTATTATTCTGTCCAACCTCTGTCCAAAATATTAGCAGTCGAAATAGTGGAGCTGAATTGAGAATCTTTTCCAGATGATTTCTTCTACTTCTTATTCTATCTTCTTTTTAACTATGTTGGGCTAAGAGGATATACTCTGGATGAAGGTTAATTTATAGTCTGTTTAATTATGTAATTTATGTTTTTACCGGTTTAATTTAAATACAGTTTGTTACGATTAAAGCTTATCTCTCGCCTTTTTAATAAATTTCAAGAATTTATTAAAATGCTTTACTAAAACTATTTTGATCAGATCCGTGATAAATAGACAGGTTAATTAAGCCGTAAATATGTAGAAAGCTTATTATGATTTAATAAGTTAGTATTTTCAGACGCAAATATAATTTCTCATACTTAATCCGTTTACATGTCTTTTGCTCAAATCTGGATTAGACCGAGCATGTTCTGGTAAACGAGTTCTTTTGAGTCTATGATGTAGTCCTTAAGATAATAACAGGAATTTTGCCAAACTATCACAATAAAACCGGTAGACATAGCATAAAAGAGCAGACTATATAAACCTGAACCTAGAGTCCCGTTTAATTTATCTTTTACTCAGTTTATTTTATCTGTCCTTTTTATTTATAAAAACAAGTCAATTAATCCCCCCTTTTGTGACACAACTTAGGAATTAGATAATTCCCTTTAGTCCCACGGTTCGATATCCGGTCGCTTCCACTTTACTATACTACTGCGACCGGGATTTTGTTTGCAGCCCGTAAGGTATTTTGAGTTTTTAATTTCTTTTTCATTTGTTTTAAATACGTCAGTTCCAACCACTCACATTATCCTGTCTGCACATAAGCAATTACTCTGCCATGTTGCATCAGAACACATCCTAGGCCATACTTGGATGCATCACTGTAAACCTCAAAACCTTATGTTCCACAAGGTAATGCAAGAACCTGAGTTGTAGTTAATTTTTCCTTCAAAGTTTGAAAAGCTCCCTCGCACTTTTCATCCCACTTGTAAGGCACTTCCTTCTTCATTAAGTTCATAAGTGGTTTCACAATCTTGGCAAAATCTTGAACAAATTTCCTATAGTATCCTGCTAATCCAAGGAAACTTCGAACTTCTCTAACATTTGTTGGTCTAGACCAATCTTTAACTGCCTGAATTTTTGCAGGATCCACGGAGATTCCATCTCCTATTACCACATGACCAAGAAACGATACTTCCTTAAGCCAAAACTCACACTTTGATAACTTGGCATACAATTTCTTTTCTTTCAGAAGCTGGAGAACTTAACGTAGATGATCTGCATGCTCCTCTTCACTCTTTGAGTATACTAATATATCATCAATGAATACTATGACAAATTTGTCGAGAAATGGATTAAAGACTCGATTCATCAGATCCATAAAGATTGCCGGAGCATTTGTTAACCCAAATGTCATGACTACAAATTCGTAGTGCCCATACATTGTACGAAAAGCTGTCTTGAATATGTCTTTCTCTGCTACCTTCAACTGGTGATAGCCTGATCTCAAACAATCTTTGAAAATACCTTAGCTCCTTGAAGTTGATCAAATAAATCATCGATTCTAGGCAAGGGATACTTATTCTTGATAGTAACATTATTTAATTCTCGGTAGTCAATGCATAACCGCATGCTTCCATCCTTTTTCTTGACAAACAAAACAGGAGCTCCCCATGGCAATGCACTTGGACGGATATAAACTTTCCTTAGCAATTCTTCTAACTGTTTCTTTAATTCTCCCATCTCGTTTGGTGCCATCCTATAAGGATGCTTAGATATTGGAGTTGTTCCCGGTACCAAATCAATAGTAAATTCAATCTCACGGTCTGGTGGTAGACTTGGAATCTCATCCGGGAATACGTCTGGGAACTCTCGCACAATAGCCAAATCTTCAATTGCTGGGGTTACCTCTTGATTTAGCGTGGAATTACCCTCTTGAATATAGCATATAAAAACTTGATCTTCAGGCTAGAGACCTTTCCACAACTTCAAAGCAGATACTACCTTCTAGTTTTGGGTTCCATCCTTAGTGTATGACACCCTTTTTCCTTTCTTCCCTTGTAAGCTTATTTTCTGTTTCTCACAGTCTATACATCCTTTACTCCTACTTAACCAATCCATCCCTAAGATTATGTCGAAATCTCCTAGATCAAATTCTATTACATCCATCTCAAACTCATTGCCTTCAATACATATCTTTACAGCTTCAACCTTTTTAGTACATTCGACTACTTTCCCCGTGGGTGTAGAAACAAAGATGCTAACATCTATATTGGGTACAACTCCTACCCTTTTTAGAAACACAGAAGATATGAAAGAACATGATGCACCCAAATCAAATAACACCTTAGCATGAGTTTCAAGAACCGGAAACATACCTGATATAGTGTTTCCTTCCTGCTCAGCTTCAGCCTCAGCCTTAGTTATCACGTTGATGTGTCCTTGCATCTTATAAACTCCTCCTAGGCCTCCTCCTTGTGCACCTCCACCCGTATATTGAGGTTGTTTCCCTTGCCCACTAAATTGATTTCTTGGGCCACTGTTATTATTTCGCTGACCACCATAACTGACTTGTTGAGCTCCACCCTGATTACTACTACCAGGCCTGTTGTTATAATTCTGATGAGGAGTAAATCTAGCAGCCTGGTTACTACCTTCGTTATTACCGCCGCCCTCTACAACCCTAACTTTACATTCATAAGCTCGATGTCCCATTCTCCCACATTTGAAACATTGTACCTGTCTTCCTTGACAGTCCACTCCAGGATGATTTTGTTCACAAATTTTACAGTAAAAGTACCTAGCCCTCCTACCCTGGTTAGCAGTCGAGCTCTGCCCTTGGTACATAGGTTTACCTGACTTTGTTTCAACCTTAAATTTCTTATCCGGATTTCCAGTTTTACTTGACTCACATCCCCTTTTTTGTCTTGATTGTACCTCTTTCCTCCTCTGTTGCACACGATATAGGTTAGCAGCCTTCTCGTATGCTTCTTGTAAAGTAGTCAGTGGTATAACACTCAGAGTTTCCTGTAAGTTCCAATTCAATCCTTCCAGAAAACGTTGCACCTTTGAGGCTTCATCAGGCACCATATTTGGAGCAAATCTAGCAAGCTCCACAAACTTAGCATGATAGGTTTTGACATCATCAGCTCGCTGTTTCAATCTAGCAAATTCATGATATTTCCGCATCCTCACATGTTCTGGGTAAAACCTTTTCCTCATTGAACTTTTAAAAACTTCCCAACCAAAGTTGGGTAAAGCCTTCAACCTCCCCTCCTTAGCAGTCCACCAGAGATCATCCTCTCCTCTAAAGTAGAACACAACTCCACTCACCCTCTTATGCTCAGGACAATTCACCACATCAAATATTTTATCAAACTCCCAAATCCATTCTTCTAAAACCACCGGGTCCTCCTCAGTATAAGTACTGGGTTTCAGTGTAGCTATTTTCGGAGATATTTGTAGTTGCTTCTGCTCTAGCTTCATGTTGTTCCAGGATTTTCCCCATGCTTACCGTCAATTCTCTTAACTCATCCAGCTGACCTCTCCCCTCACCATTAGAACTCTGCGGTACATACATTATTTATACTAAGATAATCAATTAATGTAAACAATCACACAACACAGATATAACAATCAAATCACATTTTCAGAACTTAGTTAAGTTCTGCCTAGATTGTTCGAGTTGTGCCTGAGTCTTCGTAACCTCTTAATAAATCTAATCTCCCTCTTATTAAACCTATGACTCTGATACCAAACTATAACACCCTGGTTTCCAGGATCTAAAACCACCACCATTTTTTTTTTACAAACGTACTTGTATTTATAGTATGCTTAGAAAGTTTACATCAGGGGAAGTCATTCAAAATACAACCAGGAGTTACCGCCACACCTTCCATCTACAGCAGATGCTTAGGCTTCCTCCACCACCATCCTTTCATAAAAATTCTATCACCACTCCTATCTTCTTACATATAGCAAAACACTACTACCAAGTTTCATTCCTTACACCTTACAACCAACCCCTTCCTTTGCTAACCCTACGTTAGCTCTAAGTACATATTTTACAACCAAAAGATAAAAGGGGAGACAAAAGAGTTAACGACATCCTTCCTCCTAGTTTTCACCATCATATTCTATGAAACTATCAACCAGATGTGTTGTGGTTTGGTTACTCCCGTACTCAGCATGTCTAAAACCTTAGGTAGTTTGGATCCACTCCTCGTAAGTGACTCTAGTTACTCCAGGTGTCAGCTCCTTGCTATAAGTATAGTAGGCACACACATAAAGAGTATCGTACATGGTATCTTCATACCACATTATCTCCCCAAAGAAGTCCTCCTGCAACCATAAATACATGTATACACCCAAAAGGGGTTGCAAATAAAATCAGCGAAACTGAGTAACAAATACCACACCCTGTAAAGTTCATTTTCTCTTGAAAACTCATTTAACCATTATTATATGCACACACAACAATTACAAGAAAGTATAATCATTAAGAATACATCACACCATGTTTACCTTCCTTGCATCAATGCCATACCTGTAGGTCACATGTTTCAGAATAATAACATGGGATGATTCCCAATAAGAAAGTTCCACCACCACCACCTCACCATATAATCCTTAAGTATGCACACCCCCTAAGGGTAAACATAACACTTAGAGTAGACTATAGGTCATTTCTTTTCATGGAACAGAAATGTAAAGAACCCGACTGATAAATCATTAAAGATTTAGTTTTAAGGATGGGCTAACCATAGCTCAAGCTAACCGTAGCCTTAAATAATAATTCTCAATACCAATCCACCACCATATGCATCATCAATCAACCAAATCTGCCTCAGATCATTCAGAACAATAAACATATTAATAAAACACAATTTAACACCAAAGAACCCTTAAAAATCATACATCAATTTCAAGTGCAAACATAAAGGTTTGAGAGTACAGTTTTAGCCAAAATCATGATTTAAGGAAGGAATAGGTGTGCATAAAGGTTACCTGGTTTCTTCTTGCCATTTTCTTGATAAACTCTCTAAGATTTATTCTAATTAATGAACTTCCTTCCTTCTCCTAAATTCTCCAGCTCTCGCACCTTATTTCTCCCCCTTTAACTTACGTAAGACAGCAGCACAATAGCAGTAGAATTTCAGCACTCTTGCTCTCGGTTTGTACTAAACTAACTTTGCTGTGTGTTTTCTTTTTGCTTTAGTTACTTCTACTGCTTTGATGCTTGTGTGAGTAAAAAGAAGAGGCGGAGGAAAGACGTTCACGGATAGAGAGAATGACCTGCCGACTCACTTGAAAGCAATAAGAAAAAAATGACTTTTCCACTCAGCAAGATAAGTGTTACGGTAATAACATCTATCTTGTCTTAGTGTTCTTTTCATTAATTGGATACACTTGCTGGCTCAATTAAGTGAAGCCACCTACCCCATGACTAAGCAAAGGAGGGCGGTAATATAGGCTACTGAATAAAGGTAATGTTCATGTAAAACAAAATTGTTAATCATGTTACATATGGAATCGGTAATAAGGAGCTGAAACATGTTAATCGTTATTGCATAAATTGAGGACAACAAATCCTAGTGACTAACAAGATAAGTCGGCTATGTAAAGCTGATAAATATATTATATTAGATGGGTAATGATTATAAGGAGACGAAATAGCTAATTATATTGATAAACTTAAGTATAATAATAACGATGATTATATAAAACAAAATAGCTAATTAGCTTATATATACCTTACGGTTGACAAGGGCTGAAAGTATACCAATTTGGCGGTAACATAAGACTGTTGTACATGCCTTTGTTTTTCTAGAAAATGAAGGTTACTATGGGTGAAGAAAGGTCTAGTTTGGCTGTCTACTTTAAAATATAAAATGGGTAAGAATAACAAGAGAACAAATAAGTTAATTATGAATATTTACAACCGGTATATAAGCTTAACATGTCATTGTTACAATGACACATTTTAACATTGATTTTGTTGTCTCCCTTAAGACTTCTATGGTCCGAAATAATACATTATATTAGCTAATATCAATTTCAAGCAAACACATACACATATAAAATAACAAGGAAGGTATATTTTGTAGCTAGGATTTTCTAGGGTGTTTCAGTATGTATCACATACAAATAAGACAACTAGATCATTTCAGTCATCTTTTTTTTTTGATCTGGGGGCTACATATTTTAGCGATGCAGTTTCACTGGTAAGGAGACCAGCTGAATATAGTACAACCCTAAGCACATAATCTAAGTGACATACTTAGCTTACTAGTACAGCCAACAGATCATTTCAGTCATCTACGTATGATCATTTCTAACTAGTACATAAACAGAAGACAACCACTACACCATCCAAGTGGGTATAGTTTTCTTCAACAGAATAAGAAGGTTGGACAGAGAATTCTTACCACAAATTCCTCAGCATTTGTGTCCTTTAAGAAGCTGCCATCTTTTCTTAGATGAGTTGCTTTCCAAAACTCAATATGACTAGGTTCCCTTTTGTGTTTCTTCACCTAGAAAAATGTACAAGTCATTAATATTTGAATCTAAAATAAAGATCAATAGGAAGATATCATTACGAATGAATTCTTACAAAATCATTCCTCATTTGAGCATAACCTATTAAGCCTGAGGTGCGACGATCCATCTTTTCAGCACAAGCTCTTTTTCCTATGTCATAAAATTTCTACCAAAGAAAAATAATATAAGGCCAACAAAAAGTCAAAGAATTGCAAAAAGGTAAAGTTGCTATACTATAATAGTAAAGTTCACTATCAATTTCAACATTACTGCTGTGCAGTATGGAAAGATATGCCAAAAAATTCTACCCAAAGAAAAATCATGTAAGCCCAACAAAAGTTAAAACATTTCAAAAAAAAGCTGAAGCATGTGTTTCAAGGAAATGACAGAGCATAATTCTCAACTTTAGTATCAGTTATGAAATTAAAATCAGGTTCATATGTTAGGAATCTACGAGATGAAACAAACTAAGGTTATTCACAGTAAAATTCATCATCTGATTCAATAAAGCTAAATAAGTTATAAAAAGCTCCAACTACAACACTAAACCCTTTCATTTAAGTTTATATCAAGGACAAGATCATACAACGTAACACCATTTTTCTATTTATCACATGTAAACAGAAAAATAATTCCAAATAAAAGAAGAAATTTATAAATAACATCACCTTTGATTTTGATGAAAACCAATAGTAGACCAATCTCACCCATTGCTCCTTTATCACATTCTTGGGGACTTGATTAGCAACTTGAAGTTCAGTCTTTTAAGGGTTGAAATACTTCTTCTTTAACTGATACTTAAATGCTCTCCATTTTACACTAGCATGGGAAAGGATCTTCTTATCAATGTCCGACTCCAATGGGATATGAAACTTGCACTACAAGTGAAATTATAGAAATAAATTAGAAAATAAATGAAGACTAGCCTGAATATGCAGTTTTATACTCTTCCAACAATAGACAAATGGATCTTAGCAAGAAAAAGAGAGTTCATACCCGAATGATTTTCACAATCTCAACTTTGTAAGTTGAATTAACTTGGTGTCAATTGGCTTCACCAATTGGACATAAACTCCCATTTTTCACAATATCTCCAAGAAAACACATGAGGATGTGCCCTCCTTTTCCAATAGGCTGCTGAAGTTCATTGAACTTGACAACAAACTTGATCCCGTCTTCTAAGGTCCATACATGGGCTGGTGTGATCAATCTTTTCCTCGTCTCTTTCTTATCATTAACATCTATGATTGCAGTTGAATATTCATGGTTAACTAGTTATTAAATAAATGCAAAACGACATTAGAACAGAGAAAAAAACAACTTTACCCATAGTCTCAACAAATATAAGCTTAAAACAATTAAAAAGCTTAACAACATTGTTGCCCTTGATTATCTAATCAACGAATAAAGAAAATAAAACTACACTTAACAAAAAATGCTAAAACGATTCATATTTTGTCTATCCATATGTATTAATGCCGATGTAATTTGGATGAGCAACATACACAATAGCATATTGAACAATGAAATTATAATTTTTGTTCAATAATAAGTTCCGTATTCTAAACTAAGAAGAAAAAGTTGACAAGCAAGCATTTTAAGAATTCATGAAGACAAGAGTGCACAAGAAGAAATTAACAATGAAAGAAAACAAATAAAAAGCACAAAAATAGAAGACATCTTAAGACATGAGAAATATAAAGTAAAATATTGCATACATACCTTTGGTGAAAATAAATCTTAAAAGAGCAGCACAATTGATTGTAGAAACAAAGTCATAGTGATCCTTAAGGAGAAGGTGCCAGCAACAATTTCATATATCTTGGATAAAAGCGCTGAATATAAACAAACAGAGATATCAGATAGATATTTATAATTAAATGTTTCTTATGAGAACGGAATATTACAAGTGCATAATAAAACACGTGATAAAGCAAGCAACAACCAACAACTAACTTCAAAATGCACACAATTTTGAGTTGTTATTGATCAATGAAAAAAAAGTAACATAGCACCATTTTGTCTCTGATTAGCTTTGCGTTTGACTTTATACAAAAAAACTGCAGCGCTGTTGATCATCATTCCCCCAACTGCTCACTTGTCGTATTCAGCTGACTGATCGATAATGTCAATAATAGAGCTAGAATTGTCCCTGGGTAAGCTATCCATTTTCTTTCCTACAAAAACAAAATTAAGAAGATTCAGTTCACTGCCCGCTGCGTTTGATATGGGCAGATGTACCCATGGCTGCTGCATAACAAACAAATATTCAGCATGTATGTGTTGTACTATAAAAACAAAGCAAACCTGCAAGTTTTCACACTACTATCTAATCCTTTTCAGATATTGAATTGACAATAATGCTTGATATTTGTGTGTTCCTGCTGCAATGTTTTAACCAAGCATATTGTTAAAAGGACTATAGATTAAACACAGTAAAACTTTCTTCTTCAAATGAATTACACAATAAACCCTTCTATACATGAAATGATCGAGTATTTCTAATCTGTAATCATTTCATGTATGTGCATTCTTATTTAGTGATAAAGTAGCACCATTTGTGTAGTATGTGACTATTGAAAAAAAAAACTTAACCAAGATCTGTACATTCAAGAATTGAAATGGATGTTTTATTAATTACCATGAAAGTGAAAAAAAGAAGAATAAAATATTATTCTGTACATGGTGCTACTTTATCACTAAATAAAAATGCACCCTAGCTTACCTCCTAAATCTATGCCTTACAGACACCATCAAACATATTACATAGTACAACATCTACTTTATCACTAAATAAGAATGCACATACCAAAAGATAACACAAGAAGTTGAAAACTAATCGAGGTGCGATGATTCTTAAGGAAAATAAAACGAATGTTAATGCTAATTTAAGCCTGCATTACCTATTCCAACTCTAATCAAGCGGGGATGATTCTTACAGTTCAATCAATCATTCAAAACTGTTCCACATATTAAGGAAATGCCCCACCGGAGCTAGGTAAGGTCACATGGGTAGATTACCATATCAAAGAAAAGAAATCTTCAAAATCCATTTCAATTCTCGAATATACAGATCTCGAATGTTTCACATATTAAGGAAAAGGCCCCACCACCTCTACACTACATAATCCATCCACCACAACATCTCGACAATGAATATCAGCTTAGAAGTTGGGGGAAAGAGAGAGAATGACTTTTAGGAGAAGATGAGCACACTTGCAGGTGAAATCTCGTGCAGTGGCTGTCAAAATCGCATACAATATTCAGATTTATGAAAACCCTTGTTACAGAGTAGGAACCGAAGCGTAGCTGAGGAAGTGGAGAAGTGAAATCTGGATTTTTGGTGCCGGTGAGAAAGAGCCGTGAGGAAGCTGATGAGTTTTACTTTTGTTGAGAAAAGAGGGTTTTTGTTTTCTCTAACGGCGCGTCTCAGACATGAGCAGCCCAATTGAAGTGGGTTTTTATTTTTTTAATTAAACTAATCGACATTAGTGGCAACAGAGTGTAAAACTTTTATTGAATTATTTCCTACATAATAAAGTGTATTAAATTAGTATAACTAATTTTCATCATCTTTAATGATAAACTTCAATAGAAAAAAGTGTAACTACATAGTGTAGCTATTTCAAATTTTAACTACACTTTATAAAGTGTGGTTATCAAAGTGTCCTTATCCATACCTCTTTTAGTAGTGCAACCAACCAGAGTTGTGTGTCAAAGATGCTGAGTAGACCATGAGAGTTCTTAATGTCAGGCTGAAAACGTCACCAGTTTGAGGATATGATGTTAGATTCTCAAAAACCAACCAGATTGGAGGACTATCATGGGAATTCACAAGACACCAACCAATGGATTGTGTGCCAAGAGTGTGAAGAAGACCATATGAGCGTTCATTGTCTTGTGATCATAACAAAGATTGATTCCCCCAGTTTGGAGGAGCTCAGGTCAAGAGTACACACTCTCGATATGAACCAACAAGCTCAGTAACCTAAGAGCGAAATGGGTCATGAGGTGGAGCAGGTGACTGAGCAAGGCACCTCCAACACTGACCTGTTGACTACAACATTCAGCTATCAGCGAATCACATAATGCAACACTATGAGCACATAATGGTTCATGAGGCGGAGCTCAGCTTGTTGAGGACTTAAGTTGCCCTCCCTCTCTTCCCCAGTTTGAATCAGAGAATTCAAGTCATTCAACCATCTTCTTGAGCTTGTAGACAAACCATCAGAGGAGAGTCTCTAATTCAACTTCATGGAGTCTTTTCCTTCATCTGAAGTTAACTACCAATATGTCTCCCCCTTTGTGCTTCATCGATATTGAGATGGAGGAGCCATCACCTCCCTTCGAGTCATTGGAGAAGAGTACCACCATTGACTACAAAGAGCCACCTCCCTCTGAAGTTGATTTCCATTAAGACTAGTCTTCTCCAAGAAACACCCTCAGTTTTGAAAAGGATGAGCCATCAAACTCTGATATTCACTTGAAGGATCAAGGCCATCTCCACTTGTGCTCAAGTGATGAAAGGTAGAAGCTCAATGTTCACCTGCTAATTGTGAAGGCCAAATTTTCGTTGATCCCGGGCCAGAGCTAGAAGACAAAGTCTACCCCGGAGTTCTCCCTGCACTACTCAATGAAGATAAGGATGTAGGCCTCCTTAAGTTTAAAGAGGAGGCTTCACCATAGTATGACCCTCACACCAAAGATCATCAACCTCAACATTGTGGCCGTTCTTCATGGATAAATGATGCCCATCCAACCCAACCATTAAAGCTTACTTCAACATTCATATTCAATCCTGGAAGACTTCACGGAGGTAGGGTCTAGCAAAAATCTTAAAGATGGGCAGCTTCCCGGAGGAAACCCGAATAGAATCTCTTTCATTTTTTATTTAATTTTTAAGTTCTTCCTTGATTTTGTTTTTGCTAATTCCTTAAGTAGTTGTTTGCTTCTAGTGTCTTATGCAGATGCAATGTCATGTCTACCCGCACACTACATTGAGGATAAACCTTAAGTGTGGGGGAGTTCTTAATGCAAGCAACAACACTATCAGGGGAGTACTAGTTTCTTTCATTTTGTATCTCTCACTTATTTTCTTTCATTTTGTGCCATTTGATTCTGCCACTAGAGATAGCTTCTGTGTAATAATGTTTGTTTGTGTTATTTGTGTCCTCTCTCTTGTTTACTTCCCGAAAAGGTCTTCTGAATCCTTCTCCAGGTTGTCTGGGAATGACCTTTTCAGTTAAATATGCGCTAAAAATCCTTAACGCTTATGCTTATCTTATGTTTTTCTAAAAACCAAAACTTGGATCGATCCTTGTGTTGTGTTGTTCTCACAAATTATTGGGATAATTCTCCGAACAAATTTTATTTTTGATTACTTTTGAGGACCATTTTTCATGCGGTTTAGCCAAATAATTTGAAATGATTAGATTTTTATCGCTTATGAATTCATCCTATCTTATTCCTTAAGGATTGACCACTATATATGAAACCACCACCTTCTCCACCTCAGAATGTCAAACCTTAAGAACCGCCACATAATACCATATATAAACCCAATAATGAGACCACTCCTTTCATATTCTTCCTCTAACCCCAACTGGAACTCTATAAATATAACACACGCATACACAGAGTCCTCTACTCCTAATTAAGCATGATATTCATTGGAAAAATGAATCCACCTCTCAGATAGTAATGTCACGTTCTGAATCTGTAGTCAGCATTAATATCCAAACCCACTAGCCAATCTATTACTTCCAACGGTCAGAAGAACCTTTCCATAAGAAATTACGCTATAGGTGTGTGATACGTTTTCTAGCAAGTGGTGCATTACTATTTCCTTTTGTGAAATCCGTAGTAAGGAAAATTTTCAAAACTTATGGGAGGCACGTGTCTCTCGTTGGCCCAATATAAATCCGCTGACCCTGATAACCCTCACTTCAAATTAAATATGGGAAAATTCACGATATACCATGTTTTCTTTTCGTAATTCATATATATCTCTATAATTTTTATAATTCAACTTTAAACATGTTTAAATGTTGACAAAATTGATGAAATTTTACATGGACGATGCTAAAATGTTATATTTTGGTCCAATATCAAATTTGAAGTTTTTAAGCTCACATGCGACCTGTGGGACCCAATAAATATGTGACTGTTCATTGGGTCCCACAGCTCACATGTGAGCTTAAAAAACATCAAATTTGATATTGGACCAAAATATAACACTTTTGCATCGTCCATGTAAAGTTTCATCAATTTGGACAACATTTAAGCATGTTTAAAGTTGAATTACGAAAATCACAGTGGTATATTGTGAATTACGGATAAAACAGGGTATATGGTGAATTTTCCAAAAATAATAATGAATTCTTATCGCTTTATATATGTCACATGCGATGCGAGCATGGTCACATGAAAAGATGCAATTTAAAGGATAAAGGATGACAAAACATATGAAGGATGTAGAACAATTTAGATACAGACATGATTATTTTCCTAGAAATAAAAGAACATATTCTAGTTTTTATTTAATACTATATAATAAAGTATGTTTGTATCGGTGGCCATAGGTGAGCCGTGTGATTACCAAGTTGCTTGAGACCGATCGATCTATCTGGGATGGAAGTAATTAAAGTGCAGCATGGAGACCATGGCACTTGCGTGTTATATGGAGATTGACATGTGTCAATTGTGGTTGAAGGAATAAATAAAGAAAAATAAATAAAGGAAAAAGTAAATAAAAAAAGGAAGTCACCCGTGTTAGTTACGAGAGTTTTGGCGAGGGGTTGGATGTGGTTTTATTTATTGGAGAGAGAAATAATTTTTTTTCAAATCTTATAACTCACAAAATATAAGTGTAAAAATAAAAAAAATTATATCATTGTTCATCATTTTTCGTGCTCTTCAAAACAAGATGCATCATGGATATGTTTGGTAAACTTAAAATTTTATGTTTTAAGAAGGAGTATATATTACGTATTTTTGAAGTGAATCTTATTCATTAACAAAATGAATCTTCTTTAATAATAAAATGAACCTTATTCATTAACAAAATGAATCTTATCCCCAAACACTCTAAAAACCACCATAGGAAAGTTAAAAACGTCGAAGACATTTTTATGGTTTGTAACGACACTAAACCCTAAACCACAAACTCTAAAAACCTGTCGAGTCAGTAACGATTAGAAAGTGTAGACTAATACAAAAAACCCTAAAACCCACCCTAGGAAAATTAAAACGTCGAAGACATTTTTATGGTTTGTAGTGTAGGGCCCTAAACCTAAACCACAACCCTAAAAACATGTCGAGTCTGTAACGACGATATAAAGTGTAGAACTAATGCCATATAGATTACCCTACCCCCAACACCCTAAAAACCACCCTTTTATATGAAATGTTTGCTTTGTGTTAAACATAAATTCATTTTTAAAAAAGAATGATTCACTTTCAATAAATGAAAGGTTCATACTCTTCTCGCATAAGTTTGTGGTAGGATCTTTTACTAGTATTAAACAAATTATTCATTTTTCTTAAACCTTTGATTCACATTTTAAAAACCTTTGATTCACTTTTCTTAAACCTCTGATTCACTTTTCTTAAATCTCTTATTCACTTTAGTTAAACAATCTCTATTTAGAGAATCACTTTTCTTAAACCTCTGATTCACTTTTCTTAAACCTCTTATTCACTTTAGTTAAACAATCTCTATTTAGAGAATCACTTTTGTTAAACCTCTGATTCACTTTTTTTAAACTCATGATTCACATTATAAAAACCTCTGATTTACATTTCTTAAACCTCTTAATCACTTTAGTTAAACAATCTATGATTACGAGATTCACTTTTCTTATTACTCTGATTCACTTTGTAACAACTTGTGATTCAAATTTTAACAACCTTTGATTCACTTTTCTAAAACCTCTGATTCACACTAGTCAAACAATCAGAATCACTTTAGTTAAACAATCTCTTTATGAGATTCACTTTTTTTAACCTCTTATTCACTTTTTAAGCAACTCTCTGATTCACTTTTATAATCCTTTTATTCACTGTTCTTAACTTAATTTTCACAATGAATCTTAAAATATGTAATACAAAAAAAATATAAATTATCAAAACATACTCATATTGGGTCTTTTTTGAAGTTCAAATTATGATGAACAATGATATAAAATTTAGTTATTTGAACTTATATATAATAAATTCAACATTTTAAAATTTTACAAAATGATAAACCACAAAGTAATGGGTGATTGCAAGTTGCACCACCTCCACCTTCGAATTGGCGTAAGTGCTAGTTTCCCTTAATTTCTCTGTTTGATGTTGTTAATTATAATTTATCAACACTTATCGTGTAATGTGTGATTTAAGGCCAATTCGAGAACCGAATAGAGTCAAATTTTTAATCACCTTAAACATCATTACTGTTGACCTTCGATAGGCAGTTACAAATGCCAGATAAGATGCCACGAGTCAAAAGGGTCCGACGTGCTCTAGGTGTACACCTAAGAAAAGGAAGAGAGTTCGTGGGGCTGGACCCCTAGGTTTCTAAGTTTTCACGAGCTGTAAGGTGGTCATGCGGGCAAGAAGAAGGCTAAGTAGAATTAAGAATCCCTCTTAGCTAGTAAGATTAGTAAGGAAGAAACATTGTGTCTTTGCCTATGTTTTTTCTCTAAAGTCTTTAAGCGGGAAGACATTACTGTTCAGTACCTGCGATGTAAGCTGGACAACCAGCCATTATCAAAAAAAAAAAACTATATACATGACGCAGCCAGTTACATTTTGTTACTGTGTTTTTATTAATATATTTGTCAAAAGGATAATCCTAGCTATGTAGTAGTAGTATAGTATAGTCAACCTTCTTTCTTATTTTTGAGAAATGAGCTGCAAAATGGTCAATTACTACGATAAGCATTAACCAAATAAGTGGATAATGGACATCAGGAAGAACATCACAATCATATAGTATATGTTAAAAGAAAGAATGGTTTCGTGAGCCACAGCGAGGAATTCTCTTCGGTTTATTCTTTTGGCCTTCCTCTTTGGTATCCATCACAATTTTGCTTCCACTATTATACGCTTATTCCCTTATCATGAAAACAAGTCCCTCTTTAAACTTGTCTTGTCAATGATTCAGGTAATGATAATTTAGGTTTTTCTCATCTCTTATTTGCCTGCCACTATGTCTTCCTTTTTCCCCGTGTGTATTGAAAATTTCCCGCATCTCCCCCTCTCTTTGCATGCTTGCAATCCTACCACTGAGCCTTCTCGAGTTTGTCAGCTTAGGACCTCTTCCTCTTCCCACTCCTTGTTCTCGTTGCCTAACCTCAAAATGCTTTACATCAACTCTTTCTTCTTCTTGTTTCTCATCGGCTTTGGGTTCACACTCCTTTGTATATCATCACAATCCAATTAAGCTCTGAAGTTTATCATGCATTCCCTTGACAACCGTGGATCTCCCTCGCTCTTCGCTGCCTTGTTGGGAAGCTTTTTTCCCA